>JAPDVR010000017.1:375000-402500 GCA_026230005.1 Gila orcuttii | reverse complement strand
GTATCATCTCAGTGAGCTTTTGTGAAGGTTTAAGTGCTGTACGGTGAATTTAGCGTTTTCTGCCGTTTCAGTGCGGATGAGAAACTTTAGGAGAACGCCTGGAAACGCGAGTGTGGACGGAGAACGCATTCAAACACAACACCGTTTTCAAATGTATCCGGATTAATGTAGACGAAGCCTGGGTTCAATATGCGTCGCATGACTAAACTTACATCATCGTTTTCAAATAAGTCTGTTTTCCCAGTCCACGCTACAACACGAAAACGTTTTCAAATTTATTCACTTTGGAGAATGTTTTCAAAAAGGTTTGTTTTAATTAATACGAACGCCATCTCAGTGTGACGGAAGGCCAAACGGAGAGAAAAAGATGCGTCTTCAAACTCAAACATTAGTGTGGACAAGGCCTGAGCTTCTATAAAATGAAAAATGATTTCTCTTGTTGTTTTGGTCGTGGAGCTCAGAGAATATGGAGCGCGAGGAGCACGACTGCGCTGACATTTACAGACTCTGCTGTTTATGGACACAGTGGGAGGATTCTCCTGATTGTTGTCACACTAATGAATTTGCCGGGAAGGATTCTGACAGTTTCGACGGCCTCATGTGTGTTTCAGGTGTGTTAGATTAGACTGGAGCTCAACTCTGCAGGACTCTGGGTTGAAGAGGCTGTCGGTGTGACAAATCATTTATCCGTCCACACTGAAGGAGAAACTGTGATTCAGCCAATCAGAAGAGCGTGTGGAGTCGGCCAATCAGATGTCTCGTGGGCGGGGCTATCCAGCACGAGCTGCAGGAATAGAGCGCATGCACTGACGAGTTTCCCGCGGGAACACACTCCCTCACACTGAGTGGCAGATCTAATAGAGGAAACTGAGAAAACGCCAGTAAAACAAACGATTATCAGTTTAAACTAAACGTTGGACTCGATAAAGTGTTCCTTACAACTGACCAGAGAACCAGTAATCGTGGATATCCACATGCAACAGGAATCGTGTTTCCAACATTTATATGAGCCTGATGTCCACGCCAGGGAAATACATACAGCAAATGAATGCTTGTGAACGCTTTATATAAAAATTATATAGGTCTAAATTCATGTGATCACTTATATCAATGTTATTTATATATCATCATATCGTCCAGCCATAAAACTTGTGTAGTTTTTTTTGTCAGTGTTTATGTAAAAACATTCAATTATGCAGAATATACGATGGTAAATATTTAATTGATGAGTTTTCAATACAATATATAACAATACACTATATAGGGTGTGATTTTACCCCTAAATTCAGCATATTGGCACAAAATCCACCGTTCTCGGCCTGGATCCAGTTGTTTCTGTGAATTACAGCGATCCATTTGCATCTGTAAAAATAAATACCTCAGATTTCTTGTAAAATCTAGTTGTTCAGTCAATCTCAAAGCTCTTTCCCATTTTAGTCGTGTTTTGTGTGTTTCTTGCGGCTGAAAAGAAATGCTGCTACTCAGACGTCACACACACACACACACACACACACTTTATTGAAGCCAAGCAGGATCGACGGCATCTTGTTTCTCTTATTTTTATTTTCCCAGTTAATGTGTTTACTTCTGTTTGCATAACTGCACATTCCTCAACGCTGTTAAAAACCCATTGGTGTTCTGGCTGGCAGTGGCGTTTCCACTCTCCTAATCAGTTTCCAAACATCAGCCGAAAGTGCTTTACAAATCTACTCGTTTAAGGACAAACGTTCCCGTCCAGAGGCTGTAAAACCCACCGGTTTCCATAACATCTTAAACTGCAATCAGGCATCAGTCAGGATGATTTAATGTTGCTTATGAGTGAAGGAGGTGTGTGTTAATAACTTTTCAGTCACGGATAAATCGCTTAAAATCCAATCCTTCCACCCACCAGTTGTTCTGTCAATCAAAGCAAAGCATGTATTCTGATATAATCATTCCCTGCATCAGAATAATGACGGATCGCAGGAGCCGATCAAGCCTGGTGGAGTTAGACGAGACTAAACCAATCAATGTGGACTGAACTCAAACCTTGACGATTTTAAAATGGCCTGTTTAAAATCCCGTCTGATCTGGAGGCCGTCAATCAAAGCGTGCAGTCCGAAAGATATTTCAAAACGGATATGCAATATCAACAATATTTAACATATCATGGGAGAAATGCCAATGAGTTCTCACCTCAAGAATAATAATAAGAGAATTTCAGAGCATTTTAATATCTGTCAGAATGACTTTTATTATTGGAATGGATATTTCAAAAGATTGTTTTTCAAATGAGTGAGAAAAAGGACTGAATTTGAAGATTACTTAAACATTTATGGATGGCCAAAATGAGATGCTCCTCCTCATGTATTATAGAGAGAAACATTACACTCAGAAATAAACCTTTAATGTGCTTCTAGTGGTTCACTTTATTATGATGGTCTTTATAACACATTCTGTTGACTATAAGTAACGTTGCATCTGCATGTCTACTAGCTCTCATTAGAGTATTAGAAGAGAATTAGTGGACTTTTAGGTTCGGGTTAGTAGAATAATTTGACATGTAGTTTCAAAGATACTTATATTCAGTAGAGTGTCTGTTGAGGAGCATCAAAATAAAGAGTTAACAGATATTAAGCAGACAGTCGACTAATACTCTAATGAGAGTTAGTTTAATAATAATTATTATGAATTCATTACATTTATATAGGGCTTTTCTCGGCACTCAAAGCGCTTTACATAGAAGGGGGAATCTTTTTCTCTTTTTGTTTTGTAGTTACTCATAGTACTCATCAGAATATTCAAAAGGGATCGTCAAAATAAAGCGTAAGCCTCTGGGACTCTAGACTCAATTTTAAAGAACACCAAAGGTTCTATATAAGGAGAAATGTCTTAAATTGTTGCATAATACTTTCATATTTAACAAGTTATTTAATTTTTTCCTAGTGAAGTATTTTAACAAACTGTTTTATTTATAAAATTTAATTTAAGATAAAATATGAACTTAAAGGCACAGTATGTAATATTCGCCACTAGAGGTCGCCTATTCAAAACGAAGGCGCCGTGAATGAGCGTGGAATAATGGAAGAGACCCGCGACTTTACATGGTTAAAACAATCAGACTAAATACATTTGAGTGTGTTGGAAGTTGTTATAACATTACTCTGTGCCACTCTGAGACACTTCAGTAATCTAGATCGATATTAGAATACCATATTAATATAAACTGGATGACTTGAAAGCTCTTTCTGCTTATGCTATATAGCCAATTGACAAAATAGTGTTGTCTCTGACGCATGGTAAAAGCATGGTACTCGCGGTAAATCAACAAAACAGGTAAAGACTAACTGTGTTTAGCTATTTACCAACGATTGGTTTTCTGATGATAAAAGTATCCAAACAGTTGCTCACATGTCTAATAAAACATAATATATTAAAGTGTCTTTTTTGTTTCCATGGTTTCTAAGTAAAACTGGAAACCGAGGGAAATGTGGATATGATGTCATCGACAGGCGATGCAATCACACGGTCCGTGTCCTGGTTAAAATTGCTGATTTCTCTGGATTTAAACATTGTTTGAAACATTTAAGATAATGTAGGTACACAACTCAACAAAATATGTAGCATTGATCTAGTGGTTTGTGGATGTTTTTAAGTCCATAAAAAGATCCCATGTAAAAAGGTTTCTATATATAGAGACTTGTGTCAGCACAACTCAATAACAAACTCAAGCTCAGTCTGTGCACTTCAGGGATTTGATTTATATTTATTTTATTATTGTTTGCATTACCAGACTATAAAAGCCCATTTCCACCAAAAAGTAAAAAATGAAGAAGGTTATTGTGAGAGAAAGATGAAAATAAGAAATAGTCACACCATCAGATATATACAGTAAAGTCGCAATTGCAGAAACTTAAAGGCAAGATGTTCCCCCGGTTTCACAGATGAGGTTTAAATTAATCCCAGACTTAAATGCATGTTTGAGCTGATAATGTGCTGAAGACACAACAGGCTGAAACCGACAGAACGATTGTTGAATTCCCAAAGCTACTGGGTCAGGGCTTCTCCTCCCGGCTCACGTCGGCTCTATTGAAGGATGACACGAGGACTAGCATATTAACACGTTTATGTGAAAGAACTGCCTCGATGTCTTCTGGGAACTCTATATTCAAGCCGAGCAGAACCAAAGGTCAGAGCCTTGAAAACCCATCATATCTGTCCCTGTCCAGGAACGAGCTGTGTGAATGAATGGTGACTTTGGGATACATACGGATATGAATAATTATAAGCACTGCTTTAATTCTCAAGTTAAGTCAGCTTTATTTCTACAGCGCTTTTTACAAAGCGTGTTGGTTTAAGTTTAGTGTTGGTTCATTTCTCTTGTAAAAAAGTTATTAATTTAGTTCATTCATATATATAGTCGCTCTGGAGAAAACCGTGATGTCATCGTCCAGCTCAGTTCAGATCTCATATAATGCTGTCAATGCAGGAGATCAATAATATTGTTGGATATTAAATGTGTGTAGCGCTGCAGAGAGAAGATTTTCTACTATCTCATATATTTGATCTATTTTTTTACTCACTGTCTTTATACAGGTACACAGTTTATAGTAACCACGTCTGTTAAAAACAACTAAAAAAAGGAGCATGTGCTCCATATAAATATAAGTCATAGTGAACGTGAGAAACATTGGGAATGAATCTTTGAGTCACTGATTTGTGAAATCCAATTTGAGAATCAAATCAACTGGCTCATTAAAAGAGTGATTCATTCACTGATTTGATTCCCTAGTTCGACTCACTGACTCACTGACTCACTGACTCACTGACTCACTGACTCACTGATCAGGGGCCTCATTTATAAAACTGTGCGTAGGATCCTTACTAAAAGTGTACGTGCGCCAGAAAGCCAAAAATGGCGTACGCAAAAAAATATTCAGACTTATAAAACCGTGCGTACGCCAGAACCTGCGCAGAATTCACTTTATAAATCCCAGTTAGCGGAAGATTGTGCGCGCATGCGTCTCCTCCCCGAAACAGCCATATATGAGCTGACAACGCCTAGTTTTACTATGCATATCCTCATCTGCATATCATTTGCATATGATTATTCATCCACGTGATAACATGTTTAACGGTACAAGACATTAGGAAAATATGAAATGCGGATGTGCTGTCACATTAGTTACATTAATAAAAATCATTTAGTAGCCTATCCTTGCCTTGTTTTTGAATAAATAAATCAAATAGTGTAAAATACATTTCAGAGAAAGTTTTACTCAATCTTTTCCACCGGCCAAAGAGTATTTTTAATTGATTTATGTTTTTAATGGAAACAGATAGACCTTGTTGTGCATTATTTGCACAAAACTATTTTCTCAGACAATCTGCTATAATCATGATAAGCAATTATCTCTGTAGTTAAACATTAAAACACAGCATGCCAGAGGAAAAGTGTTCAAAAGAATTGCATCCACAACAAATATGTCTATTTATTAAATATAAAAAATGTTGTAGCTTCTCAGTAATGATTTCATGTAATTATTTAATCTAAATGTTTCCATCAGAAGTAAAACAAAGTTTAAATCATTATTTTACTTATTTAAACTGTTATTGTGAACATGCACTGTATTTATGATTAGGACTTACGGCTATATATGCGTCAGTTTCACTAAACGGCCCAACGCGCTCGCTGGCGCGGACATTTAAGAAGGGATGGATGTTTGCTTCATGTGATAGGCTTGGTGAGTGAAATTATGTTTGTATTATCTTTCTGTATATGTATAATTTTCTTTAGATTTTCTGCCTAAAAGTGACCAAAAAGACATGTAACTCCAGCTCACCATCGGTGTCGCCAAACTGCTCCTTCTCCAAAACGTTTGTACGCATGGGTCAGAGTTTGCATGCAGGTGCGCAAATTTTCCCATCAAGTTTGTTGTTATAAATCACAACTTGTGCGTCGGAAGTGGCGTACGCCTTTTTCAGGGCCTGTTTCGTGCGTACACAATGGTTATAAATGAGGACCCAGGTCTTCTCACTGGAGGGGAAGATTATCACTGAATAATGACTAAAACACAGCGATCATATAGATCTAGAACACTTATAGTGTAAACTTGTAAAGTAATACTTCTCTGGTGTTTTTTTGTAATTCTTGACAGATGTCAAAATGCAATTTCTCCTTTTGTGTTCCACAGAAAAAAAAACTGGATATGTGTTTTGAAAATGAATGTGTGCAAATGAATGTGATAGTGGTAAACTATTCCTGTTCGTACAGAGACTGTTAAATGAAATTCCAAAACTTTCAAGGACTTTTCAAGCACTACTATTTTGTTTTTCAAGGATAACAGTCAGAGATCTCACTTATCAAACAATATCTTAATTATCTTTCAAATTATAAAAAAGGTAAATAGATCAATAAAAAAACCTAATAAAACAAAATGGTACAAATAAAGTGCAGCACATGCAATGACTGCGGTAACTTTAACTATTGAAAGGACACTGTGACAAAGATATCGCTTTCCATATTCAAACTGATTTTTTCTCCCTTGTATATATATTGACCTTAAGAATGAAAGCTGTATAATATACTTGAACAATTAAGAACAATATCACGCTCATAGCTATGCTAAATGGCTCTATATCAATATCAGATGGGTCTATAAAAATGTTATCAATAAAATTAAACACTATTTTCTATTATAGCTTATTTTCTTCAAATAATTCAAGTACCTTTTCAGAAATATGGGTGTTTTTAAGGGTTTTCCAAGACTCAAATTTCAAAAAGTCAAATTCAAGCACTTTGAACGAACCCTGTATGCGAAAGAAATCATATTCTCGAGCGACTCACACTCAGAACTAAAGGCATTAAGACTTTTAATAAATAAGGAGCATGACGTGATGACGCAATCACGCACGACTGAACTTTTGGCCGAGGAGTTTGTTTTCTTGATCATCCACATGTGAAGCATGTTCACCATGACCATCAGAGAGATGATTATGATCATGATTATCCTCACTTGTCTGTTCCAGCACAGCGAGAGTTTGCCTCCTCATGACCCTTTTAATCACCATGGTGAATCTCAGAGCCTGGGCTATTCTGGAGCCCAAGCAGAGGTGAGGACGAGGAGAACCAGTGGCATGGCAACAATCAGACGACAAGACGGAGAGAAACAGCAATTCATCAAGCAGGAAAACATTCCAGGACATGTCGGCTTTAGTTACGGAGAGAACGGCCATCCGACACACTGAGAGTCGGGGAAAACATCTCTGCATCATTCTCAGGAGGAGAGTGTGTTCAGAAACATTGGTTTCACTGGAATGGATCAAACGTGATCATTGTCGTCATGGACTTACAGTCAAACCAGCATTTATTCAGACACCTTAAACATTTTTCACATTATCAGTTTATTCGCTATAGTTTTGAAAATGGTAATAGAATCTGACAAGAACTCAGTTGATATTTCACTGGTTTTGTCCGTCTCTCACACATGAATTATGTTGAATATCTGTCAGCTGTTAAATTTAACTACACAATTAGATAATACCCGTTTAGCTCAACCAATCACCAAGCAATGCATCATGTTGTTCAGTCTGTGGTGTAAAAAGGTACATTAGCAATTAAAGACAAAACACTTCAGCAAAACATGATCAGATCAAAGTGTCCGAATCATTTTAGGTCCCAAATTTGTATAAATGTTACTGGTAGTCACTGTATGAAGAATCTTTGGGTATAATATGTCACAGTTTACTTTATTTTGCTCTCCTCACTTACATAAATGAACTATAGTGTCCTGCACACACTAGTAAAAAATGATATCTGGTGTCTGAATAATTTTTGCTTTGACTGTATTTAATATGGCTAAAACTAGGCTGTGAGACGTACAACCCGCACGGATTGTTAAATCGATGAACACTGAAAATATGTCTTTCCAAAACAGTCTCAGGACAGCACAGCCTCCTCTTCATCCATGTCAAGTCAAACACACAGACTTTAGTCAATACTGTGATTGTGGTCCATGTTGAATACTGCAGAAACTAGATATTTCAACGTCAGCAGTCTCATATCAAAACAGTTTTACCTTTATAGTTAGAATGTATGATACATAGTCCATGCATTCGATCTTTAAAGTCATCTATATGCAAGTGTACGTCTAAAATAATAAACTTTTAGAAGATTTATGCATTAAACACATTTCATGACACATGTCATAAAAATCCTCAAGAAAATGAAAGCAAGATGAACTTGTCCAGAGTAAAAACAAAATGCCAATAACAAAGCATTGCAATCCGGGCTGCAGATTTTGCACAGCCGTCTGAGAAATGAAGGGTGTTTTTGTCATGTTGAAATGCATCAGTCTGGAAAGCATTCATTCACCCTGCAGCGTCCAGATCCTTTCTCTCATGTTTCATGACCAACAAAAATAGCCGTCCCTTCCACCACCACCACGAGACGCTGAATAGGCCATTGTGAAAAGGGCACTAAATACACGTAACCCAAAAAAACAAACGTCTCCAGCAGGTTGCAGGCCGACAGACAGAGGAAATAAATGGATTTTAGGTCAATGCTTTGAACTGGAGGACATGAAATTGCAGTCCTAATGGAGATTGTCTTGTCCTCTCATGGTTATTTCGGTACGATCACTGCGAGTTCCCCTGTTTAAGAGCTGTTGTGTGTTAGACCCACGACACACTCATGATGGCTATAACACTGACACCAATACACGTCATTCCTCACCGCGTTTCCTTGCCCTTTACAGGACTTACAGAAATGCCATTAATATTGTCAGGTTTTCATGAGCGATTCTTTTGCACAGAGTAGATTCATTGTTCCCAGTCTGAGTCAGCAGAGAGCGCATGAATATTAATCGCTGCATAACCAGTGAGATCTGACACATGAGGAAGGCTGGTACGCGAGTGGGATGAAGAAAGGCACCTTACCGAAGGCTATTACATCAAGCTTGATGTTTTCATGAACGTGTTAGAAATCAGGCAGCGGGTGCAAACCTTACACATTCTTACAGAACATTCACTCAGTAGAAATCTTTAAAATAACATACAGTCCAAACAAAAATTGTTCAGACACCAGATATAATTTTTGATATTTTTTAGGGTGCAGGACACTATAGTTCATTTATTCAAGTGAGGAGAGCAAAATAAAGTAAACTGTGACATATTATACCCACAAATTCTTCATACAGTGTAATACCTGTAAAATTTATACAAATTTGGAACCAAAAATGATTGGGACACTTTGACTTGATCATGTTTTGCTGAAGTGTTTTTTCTTTAATAACTAATGCACCTTTTTACACCACAGACTGAACAACATGAAGCATTGCTTGGTGATTGGTTGAGCTAAACTGGTATTATCTAATTGTGTAGTTAAATTTAACAGCTGACAGATATTCAACATAATTCATGTGTGAGAGTCTAACAGAAGGACGGACAAAACCAGTGAAATATCAACTGAGTTCTTGAATGTATTTGATTACATATGTAATCAAATAAATATTTGTAATCCCTATGAGCGAGCTGACATTCACCACTGGGACTTTTTACTGTATCAAATCCACTTGATACAGTGTCTGTTTATAATTTGGAATTTCTATTGAAATGATAATCATATGAAATTTAATTTTCATGTTTATCAAAGTTAATGCTAAAAAATATAAATATTTAGGTTTTAAATGTGCATTTAATCATCTCCCAAATTTGGACAACAGGGTTGCAAAATGTGCACATCGCATAAAAAACGAATAGAAAATAAAACAGCTTTGTTGTGAACTCAATTCTGGGAAGTGCCATGTGAAGAGCTGGAACAGGATTCTCTCGCGGAAAATGGAAAACCTGGAACAGTGGAGCGGACTGATTTCTGAACGCTTTGAGCAGTGTGTGGAAATCTCTGTAGCTCCGTTCGTTTCTTGTACATGTAAAACTCAAGCTTTGGCTTCTTTGGGAACTACCTTCGGTGACACAAACTAACAAACTACTCATCATTAAAGTGTCGTGAACTGAGAAATTGACATGTAAGAGGCCATTGTACTATAAAACATACTGTAAATTTCAGAACTTGAAACTTCCTTGTTAATCTTTTATTGAAACCAAGCTGCCAAGGCGACTCTGTGTATTTCACTTCCGGGTTTTCAATACCTAATAGATATGCATATTTCAACATAAGACTAAACAGACAGAAGAGCTTCAAGAGCCAGATTCAGTGTTGAGAATTTCTATCCAGCACGCTGAGAAATAAAACGTTTGTTATGGACAGATGTTTTCAGTCATTAAGCAGCGACAGAGAATCACGTTACCTTTGATGTGACTTCGGCCCAGCGTCACAAAGCCAGAGGAGATGAAGTTGTGCAGGTCGTGTCCGCCTCCTCGAGCACTCTCCTTCGAGTAATGAGCTCCTGTGAACAACATGTAGAAGATCATCACATCATCACATGTAGAAGATCATCGTCACATGTAGAAGATCATTATCACATGTAGAAGATCATCACATCATCACATGTAGAAGATCATCATACGTAGAAGATCATCATCACTGTCACGATCCACACACGGGGAAACAAGGGTAAGTTCCAAAAGCAATAGTTTTATTAGGGATAATCCAAAATCGTAAATCAGTCCAAAGCAAGGGTCAAAATCCAAAAGGCAATCCAACAGGAACAAAACAAGCAAGAAAACTGGATGACAGAAGTAGCGTGATACATACAAGGACTCCATGACACATACTGAAACAGACAGGGTTATATACACAGGGAATCGACAATGATAATGGGGAATTGGCTGAGTGCAATGATCAGTGATAAGGAACAGCTGAGTGCAATGATGAGACAAAGGATCGTGGGAAATGTAGTTCATAAGTGAAGGACACCGTGGGAAAGGAGGACATCTAGTGGACATCAGGGGAACACAAACCCAACACTGTGACAATCACATGTAGAAGATCATCACATCATCACATGTAGAAGATCATCATCATATGTAGAAGATCATCACATCATCACATGTAGAAGATCATCATCACATGTAGAAGATCATCGTTACATGTAGAAGATCATCGTCACATGTAGAAGATCATCGTCACATGTAGAAGATCATCATCACATGTAGAAGATCATCACATCACAACATGTAGAAGATCATCACATCATCACATGTAGAAGATCATTGTCACATGTAGAAGATCATCGTCACATGTAGAAGATCATCATCACATGTAGAAGATCATCACATCATCACATGTAGAAGATCATTGTCACATGTAGAAGACCATCGTCACATGTAGAAGATCATCGTCACATGTAGAAGATCATTATCACATGTAGAAGATCATCATCACATGTAGAAGATCATCACATCATCACATGTAGAAGATCATCACATCATCACATGTAGAAGATCATTGTCACATGTAGAAGATCATCGTTACATGTAGAAGATCATCGTCACATGTAGAAGATCATCATCACATGTAGAAGATCATCGTTACATGTAGAAGATCATCGTCACATGTAGAAGATCATCGTTACATGTAGAAGATCATCGTCACATGTAGAAGATCATCATCACATGTAGAAGATCATCGTTACATGTAGAAGATCATCGTCACATGTAGAAGATCATCATCACATGTAGAAGATCATCGTCACATGTAGATCATCACATCATCACATGTAGAAGATAATCGTCACATGTAGAAGATCATCGTCACATGTAGAAGATCATCATCACATGTAGAAGATCATCGTCACATGTAGAAGATCATCACATGTAGAAGATCATCATCACATGTAGATCATCACATCATCACATGTAGAAGATCATCGTTACATGTAGAAGATCATCGTCACATGTAGAAGATCATCATCACATGTAGAAGATCATCACATGTAGAAGATCATCATCACATGTAGAAGATCATCATCACATGTAGAAGATCATCACATCATCACATGTAGAAGATCATCGTCACATGTAGAAGATCATCATCACATGTAGAAGATCATCACATCATCACATGTAGAAGATCATCGTCACATGTAGAAGATCATCATCACATGTAGAAGATCATCACATGTAGAAGATCATCATCACATGTAGAAGATCATCACATCATCACATGTAGAAGATCATCATCACATGTAGAAGATCATCATCACATGTAGAAGATCATCACATCATCACATGTAGAAGATCATCACATCATCACATGTAGAAGATCATCGTTACATGTAGAAGATCATCGTCACATGTAGAAGATCATCATCACATGTAGAAGATCATCATCACATGTAGAAGATCATCGTCACATGTAGAAGATCATCATCACATGTAGAAGATCATCATCACATGTAGAAGATCATCATCACATGTAGAAGATCATCATCACATGTAGAAGATCATCATCACATGTAGAAGATCATCGTCACACGTAGAAGATCATCATCACATGTAGAAGATCATCATCACATGTAGAAGATCATCACATCATCACATGCAGAAGATCATCATCACATGTAGAAGATCATCATCACATGTAGAAGATCATCACATCATCACATGCAGAAGATCATCACATCATCACATGCAGAAGATCATCACATCATCACATGCAGAAGATCATCATCACATGTAGAAGATCATCATCACATGTAGAAGATCATCACATCATCACATGTAGAAGATCATCGTCACATGTAGAAGATCATCATCACATGTAGAAGATCATCACATGTAGAAGATCATCATCACATGTAGAAGATCATCACATCATCACATGTAGAAGATCATCGTCACATGTAGAAGATCATCATCACATGTAGAAGATCATCGTTACATGTAGAAGATCATCATCACATGTAGAAGATCATCACATCATCACATGTAGAAGATCATCATCACATGTAGAAGATCATCGTCACATGTAGAAGATCATCATCACATGTAGAAGATCATCATCACATGTAGAAGATCATCATCACATGTAGAAGATCATCACATCATCACATGCAGAAGATCATCATCACATGTAGAAGATCATCATCACATGTAGAAGATCATCACATCATTACATGTAGAAGATCATTGTCACATGTAGAAGATCATCATCACATGTAGAAGATCATCATCACATGTAGAAGATCATCACATCATCACATGCAGAATATCATCATCACATGTAGAAGATCATCATCACATGTAGAAGATCATCACATCATCACATGCAGAAGATCATCATCACATGTAGAAGATCATCACATCATCACATGTAGAAGATCATTGTCACATGTAGAAGATCATCGTCACATGTAGAAGATCATCATCACATGTAGAAGATCATCACATCATCACATGTAGAAGATCATTGTCACATGTAGAAGACCATCGTCACATGTAGAAGATCATCGTCACATGTAGAAGATCATTATCACATGTAGAAGATCATCATCACATGTAGAAGATCATCACATCATCACATGTAGAAGATCATCACATCATCACATGTAGAAGATCATTGTCACATGTAGAAGATCATCGTTACATGTAGAAGATCATCGTCACATGTAGAAGATCATCATCACATGTAGAAGATCATCGTTACATGTAGAAGATCATCGTCACATGTAGAAGATCATCGTTACATGTAGAAGATCATCGTCACATGTAGAAGATCATCATCACATGTAGAAGATCATCGTTACATGTAGAAGATCATCGTCACATGTAGAAGATCATCATCACATGTAGAAGATCATCGTCACATGTAGATCATCACATCATCACATGTAGAAGATAATCGTCACATGTAGAAGATCATCGTCACATGTAGAAGATCATCATCACATGTAGAAGATCATCGTCACATGTAGAAGATCATCACATGTAGAAGATCATCATCACATGTAGATCATCACATCATCACATGTAGAAGATCATCGTTACATGTAGAAGATCATCGTCACATGTAGAAGATCATCATCACATGTAGAAGATCATCACATGTAGAAGATCATCATCACATGTAGAAGATCATCATCACATGTAGAAGATCATCACATCATCACATGTAGAAGATCATCGTCACATGTAGAAGATCATCATCACATGTAGAAGATCATCACATCATCACATGTAGAAGATCATCGTCACATGTAGAAGATCATCATCACATGTAGAAGATCATCACATGTAGAAGATCATCATCACATGTAGAAGATCATCACATCATCACATGTAGAAGATCATCATCACATGTAGAAGATCATCATCACATGTAGAAGATCATCACATCATCACATGTAGAAGATCATCACATCATCACATGTAGAAGATCATCGTTACATGTAGAAGATCATCGTCACATGTAGAAGATCATCATCACATGTAGAAGATCATCATCACATGTAGAAGATCATCGTCACATGTAGAAGATCATCATCACATGTAGAAGATCATCATCACATGTAGAAGATCATCATCACATGTAGAAGATCATCATCACATGTAGAAGATCATCATCACATGTAGAAGATCATCGTCACACGTAGAAGATCATCATCACATGTAGAAGATCATCATCACATGTAGAAGATCATCACATCATCACATGCAGAAGATCATCATCACATGTAGAAGATCATCATCACATGTAGAAGATCATCACATCATCACATGCAGAAGATCATCATCACATGTAGAAGATCATCACATCATCACATGTAGAAGATCATCGTCACATGTAGAAGATCATCATCACATGTAGAAGATCATCACATGTAGAAGATCATCATCACATGTAGAAGATCATCACATCATCACATGTAGAAGATCATCGTCACATGTAGAAGATCATCATCACATGTAGAAGATCATCGTTACATGTAGAAGATCATCATCACATGTAGAAGATCATCACATCATCACATGTAGAAGATCATCATCACATGTAGAAGATCATCGTCACATGTAGAAGATCATCATCACATGTAGAAGATCATCATCACATGTAGAAGATCATCATCACATGTAGAAGATCATCACATCATCACATGCAGAAGATCATCATCACATGTAGAAGATCATCATCACATGTAGAAGATCATCACATCATTACATGTAGAAGATCATTGTCACATGTAGAAGATCATCATCACATGTAGAAGATCATCATCACATGTAGAAGATCATCACATCATCACATGCAGAATATCATCATCACATGTAGAAGATCATCATCACATGTAGAAGATCATCACATCATCACATGCAGAAGATCATCATCACATGTAGAAGATCACTGCAGTTCTTCCTTCCAGAGTAAACACCCGTCAGAAGCAGAACAGGACAAATCCCGAGTGCATTTCAATACTTATGACTTTCCATAATTCATAGGTAAAGTCACCTTGTCCACACAATAGAATATTAGATGCTGGCAATGTCCGAGGTCATATAATAATTCCTGACGTTCTAATTATCAATGAAATAGCAGCATACCGATAACCTTGAGCACTATCTGGGAGTCTAGTGCAGCGTTCACTCAAACACGAGCATCATATCTACGTGTTTCTGGGCTTTAGTGCCAGCAGATCACTGAAGAATTCAAATGCTCTTCATTCCCAAAAATGTTCACAATGTCCACCCAAAAATGAGTATTCTGACAGAAATTATGTATTCACCATTATGTTGTTTCCAACCTGTATGAATTTCTTGCTTCTGCTGAACACAAAAGAAGATATTTTGAAGAATGTCAGTGACCGGACAGTTGATGGACCCCATTGACTTCCATAGTAGGAACAAAAATACTCAACTGTCTGGTTACCGACATTCTTTAAAATATCTTCTTTTGTGTTCAGCAGAAGAAAGAAATTCATACAGGGTTGAAACAACTTTAGGGAGAGTAAATGATGAAAGAATTTTCACTTTGAAGTGAATTATTCCTTTAAGCCCTGAAACTTGCAGGATATTTTAATGGTACAAAGTCCCCGTACAGTATATGTCAAAAGATCAAAGCAAATTTGATTTCTCATGTCATGACCCCTTTCATTAATCTATCCATCCAATAAATCCACCACTAATTAAAATCAATAAGGTGTGCTTTTCATAGCTAAACAAGAAGCACAACAGGAAGTACAAGGCTGAAGAATCAAAAGGTTGAGCTGTAGGAAACACCGAGTTAAAATGTTGTTTACAGAGTCTGTCAGATTCTCATACTGAGAGCCAGCTTGTTCAAAGACGCTTTTGCTTCGGATCACTAGGAACAGTTGGACAAACAGAAAACAACAACACAACACTGAGGTAAGAGTAAGATCTGACACAGTCCTCTGAATCAAATAACTCAACATGAGGCAGGGGGTACAGAACGCAATAAAGCCACGGTAAACTTCTCTCACTCGAAACCCCAAGAACCCCAAGCATCTCTTGCTCAGGTGAGCCGCCTTGCTGAGAATTCATTATGCGCTGACGTTACTGACTATGAAGCTGAATTTAACAGGCTGTTATTCTGCAACCCTAAGGAAATCCCCAAAAGTGCTCAGAGAATCTGAAATGCAGTTTAAATGAAAATGGCTTCAGAGCCGGAAACCATTAGCGAGAGTCCCTGAAGCTGTGCTTTGACCCGCGTGTGTTAGAGGAGAAACACTGTCTGTGTGTGTGTGTTAGAGGAGAAACACTGTGTGTGTGTGTGTGTGTGTTAGAGGAGAAACACTGTCTGTGTGTGTGTGTGTGTGTGTGTGTGTGTGTGTGTGTGTGTGTGTGTGTGTGTGTGTGTGTGTGTGTGTGTGTTAGAGGAGAAACACTGTCTGTGTGTGTGTGTGTGTTAGAGGAGAAACACTGTCTGTGTGTGTGTGTTCGAGGAGAAACACTGTCTGTGTGGATGTGTGTGTTAGAGAAGAAACACTGTCTGTGTGTGTGTTAGAGGAGAAACACTGTCTGTGTGCGTGTGTGTGTTAGAGAAGAAACACTGTCTGTGTGTGAGGACGATGCTGAGGCCTTGTAAACCACAGGGAGAAATACACTCAGACTTTATGGCCCGTCCAACATTGATATTAATTGCTAAGTGTAGTGATGAGGAGGCTATAAGTTCAAAAATGTGTAGAGCTGTATCATTATGAATTTGCCCATTGGCGCTCCACATCTTAATTAAACTAATTACATCATAGTTTAATAAGCCAGACAAATTTTATGCATGCAATGCTGATCTCTTAAAGCAATATTTGAGCAAATACACACAAACGCCTACAGAAATGCATTCACTGCGCTTCTTTCTTTCTTTCTTCCCTTATTTTGGGAGAAAGGCTGTGTTATTATTTGTCCAGGGATATTTCTAATCTAATATATTATGCATGCATGTTTCTTGCTGTCAAATCATTCTTTAGTCACTTGAGATTCAGTGTGAATCCCTCTTTAAGCAAAGCATTTTTTAATACTTCGTCACGGCTGCCATTTTAAAACAATATTCTGTATGATTTGATAAAGAGAGTCCAGTTGTGTTTCATAGCATAAAAACTCTATTCACAGACAGTGAAAACCAAGATCATGTCATAAACATCATTTTGGACCAAAGTCTTTCCCTGCAGTAAATGCTCTTGTGCATCAGTGCGTGTGAACATGCGTTTTCTCTGTGAGTTAATTCAGTTCACAGCACTGCAATTACACACACTTCTGTGGAGGCCGTCACTGCCCCTTAACATCGACCCGGGACCGGACCCGCTCCCTGAGGAAAACACTGGAAAACACTGGCCCTTAACATCGACCCGGGACCGGCCCCGCTCCCTGAGGAAAACACTGGCCCTTAACATCGACCCGGGACCGGCCCCGCTCCCTGAGGAAAACACTGGAAAACACTGGCCCTTAACATCGACCCGGGACCGGCCCCGCTCTCTGAGGAAAACACTGGCCCTTAACATCGACCCGGGACCGGCCCCGCTCCCTGAGGAAAACACTGGCAAACACTGGCCCTTAACATCGACCCGGGACCGGCCCCGCTCTCTGAGGAAAACACTGGCCCTTAAAATCGACCCGGGACCGGCCCCGCTTCCTGAGGAAAACACTGGCAAACACTGGCCCTTAACATCGACCCGGGACCGGCCCGTTCCCTGAGGAAAACACTGGCAAACACTGGCCCTTAATATCGACCCGGGACCGGCACCGTTCCCTGAGGAAAACACTGGCCCTTAACATCGACCCAGGACCGGCCCGCTCCCTGAGGAAAACACTGGGTCTTAACATCGACCCGGGACCGGCCTGTTCCCTGAGGAAAACACTGGCAAACACTGGCCCTTAATATCGACCCGGGACCGGCCTGTTCCCAGAGGAAAACACTGGCAAACACTGGCCCTTAACATCGACCCGGGACCGGCCCGTTCCCTGAGGAAAACACTGGCAAAAACTGGCCCTTAACATCGACCCGGGACCGGCCTGTTCCCTGAGGAAAACACTGGCAAACACTGGCCCTTAACATCGACCCGGGACCGGCCCCGTTCCCTGAGGAAAACACTGGCCCTTAACATCGACCCGGGACCGGCCCGCTCCCTGAGGAAAACACTGGGTCTTAACATCGACCCGGGACTGGCCTGTTCCCTGAGGAAAACACTGGCAAACACTGGCCCTTAATATCGACCCGGGATCGGCCTGTTCCATGAGGAAAACACTGGCAAACACTGGCCCTTAACATCGACCCGGGACTGGCCCGTTCCCTGAGGAAAACACTGGCAAACACTGGCCCTTAACATCGACCCGGGACCGGCCCGTTCCCTGAGGAAAACACTGGCAAACACTGGCCCTTAACATCGACCCGGGACCGGCCCGCTCCCTGAGGAAAACACTGTTCTTAACATCGACCCGGGACCGGCCCGCTCCCTGAGGAAAACACTGTTCTTAACATCGACCCGGGACCGGCCCGCTTCCTGAGGAAAACACTGGCCCTTAACATCGACCCGGGACCGGCCCGCTCCCTGAGGAAAACACTGTTCTTAACATCGACCCGGGACCGGCCTGTTCCCTGAGGAAAACACTGGCAAACACTGGCCCTTAACATCGACCCGGGACCAGCCCCGTTCCCTGAGGAAAACACTGGCCCTTAACATCGACCCGGGACCGGCCCGCTCCCTGAGGAAAACACTGGGTCTTAACATTGACCCGGGACCGGCCTGTTCCCTGAGGAAAACACTGGCAAACACTGGCCCTTAATATCGACCCGGGACCGGCCTGTTCCCTGAGGAAAACACTGGCATACACTGGCCCTTAACATCGACCCGGGACCGGCCCGTTCCCTGAGGAAAACACTGGCAAACACTGGCCCTTAACATCGACCCGGGACCAGCACCGTTCCCCCTAGGAAAACACTGGCCTCGCTGACCGGGAATAAGATGTTGTTTGATGCTGACAAGACAAAGTCACCCAGAACATGAATGCAACACACACAGCTGCGTACATGTGAAGGGTTTCATACAAGCTCAGCTCAACATCAACTTCTGGAATAATGCTGATTACCACAAAAGGAATTTAGAGTAAAAACAAAGAATAATTCTGAAAAAGCACAAATCTGTCTTACACTGAGCCACTTACGATAGAAGTGTATGGGTCAAAATATAAACTCTGTTTCAACAGTATAGCCACAACACATAAACAATATACCTGCTTTCATGAATGTGGGTGAAAAAGAAAAAGCCTATTACCCTTGTGTAACAGATAATTCCAATTATACCTTCACTGCCATGACAACATAACGACTAAAACCCCAAAACGACCATGAAAATGATGAGAACAACTTTGCAGCTCAAATAATACACACTCTTTAACAGAAGAATGATGCAAGTGCTGTTTGATAATTATAAGCATCATATTTTTGTGTTTAAATCCTCCAAAATTGGCCTCACTGTAGCCCAACATTTGGAGGAAAAAACTAATTGTTGCTTTTGTGGTCGTCATCATCATCATCATCATCATCATCATCATCATCATGCCACAAATGCTGTCAAACTTGTATTGCAACAGCTAATGAATGTAGAAAAGAGCCAGAAGATCTCGAGCGTTTCATGACCTCCGCTGCCATATCGACCCTGATCCCAGGTCAGGGGTCAAGTGCTCTCATTTACGTCATCCTGCACTTCAAGGTCACTTTGTAATGAGGATAAGGAAAATATGCAGTATAAATCTTCCTTAAAGTGCTTTATAAGGGTTTTCAGGAGCTATAGATCTGCTAGAGAGATTGGTGTTCAACATAAATCTCCTTCAGTTTGTGGTTGTTGCCATATGAGTGACATTTATCTCCCTTAAGTCAAAGCTGCCATTTGTGTGATCATAACTCATGAGAACGTCCAACAAAGTCCCTTCGTGACCTTGAACATAATGTAATTCAGCACAGCCTTCAATCCCAGCACCGCAGAGAGGCTGCGGATCTGAACGGATCACCCGTAATGGACTCCCATGTAAATATGGCATGAGAAGTCAGAGTTAACTTGGCGGATCACATGACAAGAACACATGCTGCAATGAGATCAACATGATATATAAACCATCTGACTCCCAGCAAGCAATTAGGCGTTTAAAAGACGTCTAATAGCATCCAAACAGCCCAGGCGTCTAAAACAAGGCAAAATTTGGGCTGTCAGTGAAAATTTCATAGACGTCTAAACCAGAGCCCAAGAATAGACTAGTCATCAATTACATAACAATGAGTGAAGAAGTGAAATTAATGAGTGAAGAAATTAAACCAAACACCTTGTAATCACTGTTTACTTTGCTTACATGACGGAATATCAAATGCAAATTATTTTGGCAAAAATAACATGTAACCAAATTCAAGGTTATTTTGGCTAGAAGTGTGTTACTCATAGCTGGACTATATCAGGTCTATAGTTAACCTTGACGGAGAAATGATGGCTACTGCTTGCTAGGAGCGTCTGGCACACGGTCTGCAGCGAAACATACGCAGTCCAACACGAGCCCCTGATACTCATGCTCACATTAGCCAATATCATAACTGTGACTGAAGCTTGTCCAAAGCCTATCCAGCGCCCTACAGAGACGGCTTTTAAGGCATCATAGGAGGTGCAGATGCAAACACTCTTCCAAACGTAGCTTGTTTAGTTAAGATGCCAACTCTGATTTCTCACTTTGGCAAAATACTCAGACTGCAATCCCAGAGTACATGCATTCAAGAAAGAAAAAAATCCAAGATGGCGGATGAGAGAAATGCCATAGACAGTATAAGAAGTGGACAGAGCCATCTCATTGGAATTCAGTTGAGACAGTTGAAGCCCATTTTTAGCGATTTTTGAGCACTTCCGTTCCTGACGCGCAGACTCAAACCGACTCAAACTAAGCTTGATGACGTGAGCAACCTGTCTGACAGACGTACATCTTCTACTAGCTGTGCGTGAAAATTGCCAACGTTAATCACTTCATATGTATTCACTTGCCACATACCGAATTATTTCCAATTCCCCAAAAACGTTGTTGAAATATTTTGTCCCGTTGCTTTTATGGACTCATTATCTATGGGCTTCTCCCTTGACGGAACGTCCCCCCGATTGCCTGCGAGCTTCTCCTCCTGTCTATACGGTAATGTCTCTATTGTGCGACAGAGAGTCGCGTGGTTATGACGCAATCGTTAGCCTGTTTTTAACAAAAACGGCTTCTACGGGGCCATAACGTAAGATACAAAGTAATGGAGCCTTTTATACATTTTCGTGTTTATTTAGAAATAAATAATGGACAAATGAAGTCTTTGGACGCCTCAGATGTAAAGTTATTCGCTGTCAAAGTGACGCCAAAATGAATGGGAGTCAATGGAATGCTAACAGCAGATGAAGTTCTGCTACAATGGCGGCTCCCGCGAGGCTTCAACTTCCGGCTGATGGATTACCCCCTTGAGAAATGCTTTACAAATAATAAAAAATACAATTTCATGCTAAAAACTATCTACTAAAAACAGTTCAGTGTAATTAAAAACAGATTGTTATTTGTTTATGCTATGTGTTTTTATGATTATGTAGATTGTTCCAAATCGTCCACTTGGGGACATTTAATTTAATGTCCAACAATATTATTGATCTCCTGCATTGACAGCATTATATGAGAACTGAACTGAGCTGGACGATGACATCACGGTTTTCTCCAGAGCGGCTATATATATATATATATATATATATATATATATTTATATATATAAATGAACTAATTTTTTTTTTCTACACCAGAAATGAACCATCATTGAACTTACATGGAAACAAACGATGTTGCATTATTTTCCTGTTATCTCTGTAAAGCTGCTTTAAAACAATCTGTGTTGTAAAAAGCGCTATAGAAATAAAGGTGACTTGACTTGCAAGGTTGTGTGATATTTAGGATCACTAGCTTTTGGAACAGAGCTCAGGTGAATCAGTCAAGTGTTTCATTAAAGTGACCAAACACTACAACCCTGGGAGAAGCAGGCATAGGTGTTCAATTGGCATCAACTCACCGTGATTGGATTTGGAGCTGTGGACGGGGGTGTAGTGGTTTTTGGAGCCCGTTCGCTGTGGCGTGTCGTCTTTGGAGGAGCTGTTCATCGCAGCAAAGTTCTCACAGTCGTACTGAGATATAGGAATCGGTCCTTGTTGTCTAAGTATATCTGCAAGGGCTCTGTGGAGAATCGGAGAAATACATCAGCTTCCAACGTTCAGGTGAAAGATCAGATCCAGATACCTTAATCTGACTGGATTTGTAGAGGAAGAAAGAAAGAAAGAGAGGTTTATAAGTGTTAATCATCAGTGAGCCTCATCTCAATCCTACACCTGGAAATACTGGAAGCCCAGAGGATCTGAACTCACCGCGTTATGAAAGTCACAGTTCGCTCTGTTCATGTTTACCGTTACCTGAGAAATTCAATTATTTTTGCATTAGTTGCCCTGCAGTGGCTGAACTGACAGAAGAGTCAACAGCAAACTTTCATATTACATACATTTTCAGTTTGTTTGTTTGTTTGTGTATTTGGGCGTTCCAGTGTAGACTATATAATACAGGCCCGTTTTTATTTTCAGAGCAAGAGTCCGACTAAACGTTTTATACGTTCACCTGTGACCATGTAATGTGAATCGAAAGCTCTGCGTTTAACCCAGCCATTCACATGGGATGAAGGAAGAAACGTTGCAATTCTGCATTATATTATCACATTATTTTACACTCTCAAAAATAAAGGTGGTTTTGCAGCAATGCAACAAAAGGACCAAAAAACAGATGTGAGATAATGGACATTATTATGAAACCACAGATTAAGGAATGCGATTTTCCATTCACATCTAATATATCCAAATCCCAAACTAGAGATTGAGGGAACAGTGCAATTAAAACATTCTGTAGCCCTTTTCATCAGAGCTGCTAATCCAGTGTAATAAACCAGTAATAAACCAGTCCTGATGCTGTGAATCTGACCAAACTGAAGCGTCTGTTACGAACCTAAACCCTCTCACTCAAACACTACATGAAGGCTGTTTGCTTGGCTCTAGAGCTACTGGTGCATTAAAACTCTGCTTGCAATTTTGCTCACACACAGCCCTGTAAGAGTGACGCTCCATATGGAGGAACAACACAGATACTGCAGATGGCCAGATCTCTTCTATCCAGTCCACAAGCATTCCAGAATATGAGCATCTTGTTATGATGTCAGAGAACTAGTTTTTAAAAATTTGGTATGAGATTGAAGGTGCACTGCTCACCTGTGAATGTTCATTTCCTGAGGAGGTTGGGTTGCTTTGTCATAAGCGACTTTAGTGGAAACCCCAAGGACTATAATAAAAGCGATGACCCCACAGGTGATGTAGACCGCGGTGTTGGTTTGGTCCATGCTGGGGTCGTAAGTATCACCTGTTGGGACAGGTGAAGGCGGCACAGTTTTCACCCAGTCTGGCTTGTGGTAATTCTTGCATGTTCTCTGGTCTAACCGGTTGCCTTTAAACTGGCAGCAGAAGCGCAGGTAGCAGGACCCGCAACAGTACCGGTGATCGGTGTTATTGCACTCGAACTCCTTGTCGAACTGGCCGCTCACGTCGTAGTACCCGAGGCAGGTCTCGTGCGCGCGCGCCTGGGTGACGCGCTGTGTGGACGCGGGCGTCGCGACGGTGGTTCCGTTCAGTTCCTTCGGTTTCTGCGTTCTTTTGGGCGCAGGTTTGGCTCGTTTGGCAGTCAGGGTGCAGAACACGTTGAGCGGGTCCAGATAAATGAGCAGCAGCAGAAAGTGTCGAATCCCCATGGCGCGGCGCGTCGGGAACGCTCGCGGTGGCTTCGGCTTCAGGCGCGTTGATCCTCTGCGGTCCGCATGCCGGATGATGTGCAGATTCCGATGAAAGGCGCCATTCATTCACTGAGATATCCTCCCCTCATCCTGGTTTAGTCAGTCACTGGGAGTCACTGGGCGTCACTGGTGGATCTCCGACGAGCTCCTGTCAAACCAGCCTTTACACGTCACTATCCATCTCGCTCTGGAAGAAGTAGAGACGAACTTAATTGTTCGCTAATTAAATGATTAGACACTAACTCTGACAAATATATCAGACTAAAACGAGCTCACTCGCATCATTGCCAGATTTCTTTCTATTAGCCATGTTGTTGTTGTTGTTGTTTTACTCATGGGTAATATATTATCTATCATCGCATTCTTTTTTTTAAACTGCATATGGCAATATATCGGTCTGATATGGCAAATGATGTGCCTGATATACAGTTGCATGTGCATTCGATGCATCATAGACAAACTATAGGGACAATAATATCACTTTACATGGAAAACAATTGAATGCATTAAATGCTATTTTATGTTGACTTCGATTGTGGATTTTTTTTCTATGAAATGCTTCTAAATAGATATAGATATAGATATAGCCTACACATTGCTTTTCTATAATTTCCTTACATAATCTAAAAATCTCGATAAAAATATATAAACAATAAATTCGCGTTCCAAATTGATCAACACATATATTACTGGTTTTCGTCGCTTTCTGCGGTTATATAATGAGTGCAGTCATCCTTCCTCAGCACTTACCGTGACTCTCTGCTTCAGTCGGGTGTGTGGAGTGTGTGTGGCAGTCAGTCTCCTGTCCCGAACACACTCACACACTCACTGACGGTCCGCCTACAGTCTCTCGGCCGCTCCTGCATCAAACACACACACACACACACACACACACACACACACACACACACACACACACACACACACACACACACTCTCTCTCTCTCTCTCTCTCTCTCTCTCTCTCTCTCTCTCTCTCTCTGTCTCTCTCTCTCTCTCTATGGGTCTTAATTTCCTCCCTACACACATTGCCACACCTTTTCATCAGCTCTTATTACATGCCATTTGATATAGTTGCAAAGCCTTTTATATGAATAGAACATTGCATGGATTTATTTAATCTGTGTGCGGAAAGTGCTGAACAAAATCTGCAAACAGCACTGAATAGATTTCGTTTAGCAGTCTGATTCCTCTCTCTCACTCCTGCACGTGTTCATTGATTTCAGTTCCAGCAGATTTTTGCCTGTCCTGGAAAACAGCAGTCATATGAAGTCACTCGAATCATTAAAGGTTGTTGTGTGACAGACTGGAGGAATACATGCGCCCTGCCCTGGTTTATTAGTCTGTTCAGGACTCTGTAAATTCAGTCTAACTGTTCTCTGACCCATGAATCGCTCCTCTGCGCCTCAAGTGACATATTATGCCCCTTTTCGCAAGATGTAATATAAATCTATGGTGTCCCCAGAATGTGTCTGTGAAGTTTCAGCTCAAAATACCAGATCATTTATTATAGTTTGTCAAATTTGCTACTTTTTGGGTGTGGGCAAAAACACGCCGTTTTTGTGTGTGTCCCTTTAAATGCAAATGACCTGCAGCTCCGCCTCCGTTCAGAAGAGGGCGGAGTCTTTACATAAGCATGGGTCTATCTATGATAAACTATGCAGTGCTATTTTACATTTGATTACTAAATTAGATTTCTTTTCAGACAAAAACACTTACCTGAAAAGTAATGTTAGTAGACCTTCCTGAAATTAAAGCACTGTGTATATAATTTGTATCTTTGTTTAATTGTATTCTTTTTTTGACCATGTGTTTATACTTGTTTTTGCTTATCGTATCTCATGTACATAAAACAAAAAAGCCTGCACACTGCTGCATAACAAATAGGTATTTTATTCGTTTTGTTAAAGCATTGCTTTTTCTTTTGCTATAGATATTTTACATTTCAAAATATAAAGCAAATCTTAATTATTACCCGAATGTAAAAAAAAAAACACCAAAAAGAACCGATAAGAATACCGTTAAAGTACCGGACCGATAAGCAGTATCGGTAACAGTAGTAATACCGTTAAAACCTTAACGATACCCATCCCTAGTTAGAACTGGTCACTGTTGTCGCTCGAGAAACCGAATGTCGGCTGGTGTGTGTAAACGTGAAGATTAAGAGCCGGTAATATTATAAACGTGCAGATTAAGAGCCGGTAATATTATAAACGTGCAGATTAAGGGCACGTTTATATTATAATTAATATTAGAATAAGATCATCTTCATACGTCAGAAGGAGAGAAATCTGATCGGTTTATTCTTATTCTCATACTTGCAGAGAAAGACTCACCAGAACAGAGTTACTGGGTTTCACTTCTCATGTTTTCTGTGTCGGTAGAAGCACCGGTGACAGATGCTCTGGAGATCAATGATTGACTGACTCCATCTCTCCCGAAAGATTACAAACCGTTTTTATATGAATTACTGTACTTCAGCACTGGCATGTGTTGTACAGTATGAAAGTATAGCACAGATAGTAGGCTTCAGGATAAGTCACGTGCTTCAGCTTTTCCAGGCAGCTTTTGTGAAGTGCCTGTGTTGGGTTTTCAGAGATGTTCAAATCTATTATGTAACCCTGTTTTGAAGAGAGCTCTTACAAATTTGCTCAAAGTGTTCTTTAAATTTTGCAGCAGATTTATTCTCTTGTGTGGTTTGAGCAAATGAAAAAGATAATTTAAAAAAACAGCATATTGTTTTTCAGTTGTCATACATTAATTAGCAGGAGTGACATAAGAAATGAGAATATTTTTACTATTCAGATATTTGTAAGTTCATCCTACACATTCCTCTCATTATGGAGGCTGAAAGCAGTTGCTAAGTTACAGCTTCTTAGTTCTATTTTTTCTTTTCCTTTTTTTTTTTACGATGCCATCCATAGTTTCTGTAATGAAATATTCAAGCACTTCTTGTGAAATTCTCCCTTGGACTTTAAAAGATATATTGAGCTTTAGGAAATGCATACTTGATTTAAGGTTGCATTCACATTACGTACTGCATGTTCTGGGACTAAGAACTAAACTACATAAAAAAGGAAGTGAGCATATTCATGGAAAAATAAGATGCAAGAGTAGAAAATGCTATTGCATCATAACAGGAAAATATCCACAGGGAAATATTCACATCAGTCTGTAAGCATCGCAGGCATTAAAGAAATACGGGAATGTTGTTCATTTCAAATCAACTGTGAACATAAATGAA
>JAPDVR010000017.1:337500-370000 GCA_026230005.1 Gila orcuttii | reverse complement strand
GAGCGATCGGGGGAAAAAGCGTACAGGCGAAGCCTCGGCCAGGCCTGTACCATGGCATCCAACCCCAGTGGGGCTGGATGAGTGAGGGAGAACCAAAGTGGACAGTGGGATGGACGTCCCTCGAGACGCAAACAGATCCACTTCCACTGGTCCAAACCTCTGCTATATGAACTCCACCACCTCTGGATGGAGTCTCCATTCCCCGGGCCTCAGCCCCTGCCTCGACAGGATGTCTGCTCCCTGATTCAGAACCCCCGGGACATATATTGCTCTTATAGATAATATTTTCCCTTGGGGCCATAAAATGATCTGATACGCCAATCTGGATAGAGGGCGCGATCTGAGTGTCCTTTGTCGGTTTCGATAAGCTACCACTGAGATGTGGCAACCTTTGATGTCTGTGAGGAAGCTCCTCAGAGCCCTGAACACAGCCAACATCTCTAGGTAATTTATATGCCAAGAATGATGATGGTCCTGCCACAGACCCCTGGCAAAGCGGCCGTCCGAGACCGTGCCCCAGCCAGCGAGGGAAGCGTCTGTCGAAACAGTTTCCCGGCGACATGACGCCCCTACCACTAGCCCTTGGGACAAGAACCAAGGTTTCTTCCATATTAATAGGAAACGAAGGCATCTGCGCGTAACCTTTATTATACGGAACGGATTCCCCTTGGGGAAAAAACCCTTGGCTTTGAGCCACCACTGAAGGGGCCTCATGTGAAACAGGCCCAAAGGAATTATGTTGGATGCCGCTGTCATGAGGCCCAGCAGTCTTTGAAATTGCTTTACAGTGATGGCCTGGCCTAGCTTTATCCCGGATACCATGGCCAGGATGGATTCGATACGAGCGGGAGACATACGTGCCCGCATCGTAACCGAATTCTATACCACGCCCAGAAGAGTAGTCTTCTGAGCTGGGTCCAACACATTTTTCTTAGTGTTGAGCCTCAACCCCCGGTTCTGAATGTGGCCAAGGACAACATCTCGATGCCGAACTGCCATTTCTCGAGACTGGGCCAATATGAGCCAGTCGTCGATGTAATTCAGTATACGGATGCCCTGAACCCTCAGTGGAGCTAGAGCCGCATCCATACACTTTGTGAACGTGCGGGGAGAGAGTGCTAGGCCGAACGGAAGAACCCGATATTGGTATGCTTCGCCCCCGAAAGCAACCTCAGGAACCTCCTGTGACATGGAAGGATGGAGACATGAAATAAGCGTCTTTTTGATCCATCGTGACAAACCAGTCCTCGGATCTGATATGGCTCACGACAATGGGAATAGTAAGCATTTTGAACCTGAATCTCCTCAAAGAATGATTCAAAAGCCCTAGATCTAAAATTGGCCTAAGTCCGCCATCCTTCTTTGGAACTATAAAGTACCGGGTGTAAAACCCGGACTCCCTGTCTGGTAGGGGAACACATTCTATGGCCCCTTAATTCCAGTAGAGTCTGTACCTCTTGTTCCATAACCCGAGCCTGTTCTGGAATCACTGCAGTCGGTACCACCCCAGCAAACTAGGGAGGTCGGTGACCGGACAGCAATCTGTACCCATATTTTATAATATTTTATAATATACAGGACCCATATAGATATATTCGGAAGGCGTTGCCATTCTTCTACAAAATCTACTAAGGGAACCAGCCCCTCGAGACTGGCCTCGGGTGTTTTCCGAGCACTATTCTCGACTTCCTGAAGCGGAGGACCGGCAGGAAAAAAGGGGGCTAGGGGGGTTAGACCTCAGAGGTCCTACAATTAGGACCTCTTCGCCCAAAGGACGGCCCTCAGGTCACCCTTCTGGCTGGAGAACTTCGGTTGAGAATGCTTCCTCTGTTTGCC
Organism: Gila orcuttii; assembly: GCA_026230005.1. Lineage (NCBI taxonomy): Eukaryota > Metazoa > Chordata > Actinopteri > Cypriniformes > Leuciscidae > Gila > Gila orcuttii. The sequence continues at coordinate 368,164 of JAPDVR010000017.1, read as the reverse complement.
AAACTCCCGCAGGAGGGGCTCTAGAGGCAACGCTCTCTTTTTTTTTTTTTTTTCGCTTCCTGAAACCTGTCAACGACTGTAGTGACAGCGTTGGAAAACAGGCCAGAAGGAGATAGCGGAGCGGCCAACAGGAAATATTTGCCTCCTACTTAGATCTTTAAGAAGATCGGCCTGGTACGCCTGCAAAATCGTCATAGAGTGCAGGCACGCACCAGCCTGACCTTTTCTAAATATTTTACCAAAGGAACCAGGCTCTCGAGCCTGGCTTCGGGTATTAATCGGGATTCGTTCTCGACCCCCTGAAGCGGGTTTCCGGCAGGGCTGGACCGAAAATGATTCTCGATTGGCGAACGCGAATGCTGCCTGGTGGCAAAAATGTGGGGCGGACAGTGCAGCCTGCGTTCGCTGGAAACCGATGTGTCCCTAAACGTTTTTAACGGCGGAAGAGCAACATCGATTTCCTGCACCATATAAGCCCAGCCAACCAGTGCAGAGGTGTCCCTGCACGGTTTGTTGGGCAGCGCCGGGGCTTAAAATGAAGATGCCGGAACAGGAGAAAGATAGCTCGCTAAAGCTTCCTCCATCTGCGGCATCTTGCCATAACCCGACTCTCTCGCACCCACCACATTCGAATAAACATATAATGAATGTGGTGAGATACGTAAAGAGTGGGGTCTTTCCCAGGATCTACACATATATATTTATATTTTTATAAAGATCTGGGAAAAACAGTAAGCCCCGGCTCTGAGGTTGCGAACGGTGCTGCAGGAATCTCTCGTCTAGTTCATTTTGACGGGGATCATCCTGCTTATTTTGTGGCCAGCTCATATATTTTATATATCTATATATTTATTTATATATTTATTTAGTCTGGCCACAGCACGCATCACAACCTCCACGAGCTCTACATAAGCAGAAACATAAGCCGGCGAGTGTGACTCAAGTTGCTCGTTCCCGATGCTGAGCACATCTACTTCCTTATAAACAGATAGCTCGAGCACTGGGCACTCGTCACGGGCAGAAGAAGCCGCATCGCGGGCTTCTGCGTCGTGAACAAGTGTCATAGAATTTGCGGATGATGAGAGAAAAGGTGCCTCAGCAGTCTCGTTCTCATCTGCGAGATCCTTCTGCGATCTCCACGATCTAAGCCGTCGCGCCGCCTTTCTTTTCAATGGACGCGGGACCCAAACCGCGGGGATCGCGAGCCTGGCCATCATCAGGAAATAATAAAGCCAAGCGGGAGCGCAGCACTCTAATAGGAAGTGCTTCACAGTGTGCACAGGCAGCCCTCTCGAGAGCTGACAGTGCGTGCTGCGCCCCTAAACAATACACACACACACAGCTGATGCGTGTCCCCACCCGTGGCATATATATTATCTTGTGCAGGGGTGCACACACTTAGTGTATTGTTCACTCGCCATAATACAGAGCTTTGCACAGACAAACAACACCAAATAAGACAGACAGTTTCACAGAGAGCGCTTGCTGAAGAGCTAAAGCTGATGTGTGTGTGTGTCAGCGTCACTTTTATGCATCCGGTTATGCCGTCACATTTTACGTCACGACGCAACACCAATCAGGATTGGTTTAGTTTCATTCTTACTTCAGAGGCGCACGCTAAGGGAGCGTCCCCAAAGTGTCGATTCTCGACGCAGTGTTGAGTTCCCTCGAAAGGGAACTGGAGAAACTAACTGAATATCTGCAGAAAACTGGAGAAACGAACTGAAGATCTGCAGAAAACTGGAGAAACGAACTGAAGATCTGCAGAAAACTGGAGAAACGAACTGAAGATCTGCAGAAAACTGGAGAAACGAACTGAAGATCTGCAGAAAACTGGAGAAACGAACTGAAGATCTGCAGAAAACTGGAGAAACTAACTGAATATCTGCAGAAAACTGGAGAAACTAACTGAATATCTGCAGATAACTGGAGAAACTAACTTAATATCTGCAGAAAACTAGAGAAACGAATGCGCAGCTCAAACCTTCCTTACAGCCTTTCACAACATCCATCACTCCTCTTACATCAGAGGAGCGTAAAGCATTGGAGTTATAGGGATCGCTACGGGATAGCTTGAATCACGAGTGTCTCGGAGGAATACTTTACAGCTGCCACTGTTTTCCTCTTCCCTGACGCTGGATGAATGGAGTAAGTGGGTCACAGATGCACAGCGTCGACACAGACCAGCGTTCACGTTCCCTCGCTTCCCAGCCAGAGACTCAAACATTGGTTTACTCAACGCTCTCACGGCCTCTTCTCGTGCGTTTGTGCTCGGATTTAAAGGAATGTTCCAGATGAAACAAGTGCCGCTGAAAGCATGTGTGTGTGTGTGTGTGGGGTGTAATGTTGATAATCATGTATGATTTCAATCAAAGTATGACCAGGAAGTATGACCATATTAGCCCGGTTCTGTCAACACTGCATCGGCTCCCTATTAAACATCGTATACATTTTAAAATATTGCTGATTACTTACAAAGCACTAAATGGTTTAGCTCCGCAGTACTTGAGCGAGCTCTTAACGCATTATAGTCCTTCACGTCTATTGCGATCTCAAAATTCTGGCCAGTTGATAATACCTAGAATATCTAAATCGACTGCTGGCGGTAATCCTTTTCCTATTTAGCACCAAAACTCTGGAACAATCTTCCTAACATTGTCCGGGAAGCAGACACAGTCTGTCAGTTCAAATCTAGACTAAAAACGTCTAGACTAAATCTCTTTTACCTGGCATTCATAAAGAACATTATACATTTCTATTATTCAAATCAGTTAAATTATTATTAGGCCGCATAAATTAGGTCAGCCGGAACCGGGAACACTTCCTATAACACCTGATGTACTCATTATATCATAAGAAGAATGGCATCTACGCTACTGGGCCGTATCCAGATCAGATGGTGGACCTGTGCCTGGACACGTCCACAATGCATCCCTGAAGTGTCAGCAGAGATTGTGTCCACTAGACTCTCCCTGTGAAGGCCTCATCGACACCACAGCCATCGGCACCGATCCTCAACAAACTCGTCTCCATCCGCACCTGACTCTTAAACCACATGAACTGGATAATATTCTGAATGTTCTGATTCAATTTGACCTCTGACCTGTAATGCTGCCTGAATCCTAATCATACACTGTTCATACACATATAAATGAAGGTGACTTGACTGTTCGTTCGTTAGCCAGAGGAGAACTGAGCACCCATTCCCAACATCACATGACCAAACATTCCCAACATCACATGACCAAACATTCCCATCATCACATGACCACACATTCCCATCATCACATGACCACACATTCCCATCATCACACATTCCCATCATCCCACGTGTCCTCAGTCTCAGGAGGCTTTCTGAATCTCTGCAACAGCAGCGAGAGAGACATCACTCCTCATCAAACGTGCTGAGCTACGGTGAACCTGTCGTGTCCTTCAGCGCATCCATGCGGATCCACGTTAAACACTGAGGAATGAGAGAAAACGGATAATCCCTGTCAGCTTCAGCATGAGCGCTATAATAAGACACAGTTCCACAGGAGGTCGAAAGCAGAGGAAAACAGTTGCAGCTTGTTTACACCTGAAACCAATAGAGCATAAACATTTCCAGAGATGCAGAACTGTGTGTTTCATCAATCTGCATAAAGCTGACGCTGCACTGAACTGAGGATCAATGTCTCTAACAGCAGAGCATCATCCATGAGCAGGACTGAACAACTATCCTGATCCTGCTGTTGTCGGATCACATGCTCAAGGTTGAGGAAACGTCACACACACACACACACACACACACACACACACACACACACACACACACACGCACACACACACTGCTCTAATGACCTCGACTGGTGGATCATTTATACGGGAGAATAACCATTAGAACGGCACGATAACACTTCATCTGATAATCACGGTTATACTGTATTGTAGACAATACTCATCATCTTTTTTTGTCTTTTTTCTTCGTCTCTGAGATGGCTAAACTCTGCAAACAGAAGAAGTTTTCTAACACTTTACATTATGAAAACTGGTAAAACAGTGAAATTCCTAATTCAAAATTATGTTAAATATGGTTGGTGTAAAAGTGCATGTATTAATTTATTCACCAACCACAATCGCAAACAATCCAGTCAAGATAAGTAAATCCCTGAGCAGAAAATGTATTGTTTTATGTAAAAGAAAAGCTCTGTTTGGGGGATTTAAGCTCTTGACATCTGGCAACCAAAGCAGGAAACATAGTGGAGGCTTGTTACCAATGCAAAATCATGTAAATGTCAAATCACAAAAAACTTTTTCACTTTTTAATTAATCGAGAGAAGCAGAATTCGTTAACATATGATTAATGGTGCAGCTGTAATAACCATGATGCTCCAGATCTGAATGCTGAAGTTGCTGAGAAGGCTTGCTGTGATTTTAAAATAGGTATAATATGAAACGTCATTTATTCATCCAAACATGTATGACTCCCTTTCTCCTGTGAAACGCAAAAGGAGTAATTCTGAAGAGCGTTCATGCTGATCTTTTCCACAAAATGTAGTGAATGGGGACTGAAGCTTTAAAGCTTCATAAAAGTGTCTTCGAAGTGGTTCAAATGACTCGAGCTGTACGTTCAAAGCTGTCTCTAATCATATAGTTGCTTTGTGTGAGAAACAGATGTAAATCTACAAAGCGATGTGAATCTGTGTACGTCTGTGAGATACTGATGTTCAGAAGTCTGCTTGTGTGATATTGCTTCATTGAAACACATTCTCTCCTTTTTATGTTCATCGTTTGGACGACGACGTCCACGACGGTTCAATTACTCTGCCATTGCAGCAAGTTAGAGACTAAATGTGTCACTTTTAATCAAACAGCGTGTAGTAAAGGAGTTGGTTAGGTTAGACTCAGACACAGACTGATCGCTGTACCTTCAGTGATATAAAGCTTTAATGCACAGGTGGAATATCTTCACACTCAACAACACTTACTGATGACGGGGGTGGGGCAACCTGTCACTCACATCAGATCCACCAATAGCAAACCACAACCATCCAATCAATTCCATACAGACACAATCAAGCCCCGCCCACATTTGCTCATGTTCCTGAAGTGTTTGACTGGGATTCACAGCTCAATGGGAGAGTAAAGACCAGCACAACTTCCCTTTCATGACGACTTCAGGACATTTGCTCAAAGACAAAGTTGTTTTTTCCAGTATTTTCTGGAAGCCAGTTGATTGGCACATAAAGTTAGTTCCTCTGTTATTTTCGTACTTCACTAGAGCCGTGATGAAAATAATGCTTTTTCCAACCTTGGGATTTCCTTCCAGGTTCATCTGAACTCGGGTCCGCAACACCTCTAATGGAAACAGATGGCTCAAAACAAATTGCCACCGTAAAGCACAGTTTGGCATTTTCTCCATACGTCTTGGTTCCCCTTCGTATGCTTCTCCGACAATATGTGAAAAACGGTCGAATCAATCGAGGAGGAATTTATTAGCCACCTTACTTAGACTGCCAAATCCGACCATCTGTTTTTATTGGACAAACACACAGAAATCCAATGCTTGGGTTTAATGTCTTGGCACAGAAATGATGCTGTTTTTTCCTTTTGTTAGATAGAAGAGTTGCTTATTGCTTCTCTAACGGATGCGTTTCACAGTGTCGGTCTCCTTGTCTGTCACACCAACTCTAATGAAGCCACAGTCATCAGAAACATCAGAAACTATCCTGCACAAATAAAACAGTTCATATCTCTTATGTGTCTACTGCAATAAAGAAATGTTTTTAAAAAAGAAGAAAACACAGTGACGGGTTATGGATGTGCAACAATGAGATATTTTTTATTTCCCTCCTGAAAGTTCTCACGCTGACTGGCGCCAGGCATGCTAATCCGTTTGGATGTTTGGTAAAGCGTTCAGGAGAGTTAGCAGAGCTCTCGTCACTGTATTATTCATGAACTCTGAATCACTGCCCTTTTTAATATTACATTTATCCAGGCTGTTCGAGTGATAGCGACTTCAGCGCTGGCTCATTTATACCACCAGCGTAATTCAACTGCAGCTATCAGACCGATAAATAAAGGTAACATACGCAGTTATGCACACTACATGCAAATATCTCTAATCCTGCAGTATATGAGGATTAAATATGAGGAAAACACAATGGCTGAATTCAGAAGAGCATTCTGGCATATGTTACAATAATATGCTCGAATGTTATTCTGAATTTAGCCAATGTTTTCTTTGCTTGGAGAGTCTGTAGTGAATTGGTCTTTTTTTGTCTCGCTCTCTATTTATATTTCAAAACTAGAAATCCACCCTCACTATATAATCTGATGGTTTTTCAGTATTGTTGCCAAACTTGAATTTTCAGCATCCTTCCCTCCAGTCTTCAGTGTCACATGATCCTTCAGTAAATAATATTTTTTTTAAAAACAGCTTTTATTTAAAATAGGGTTAGCGTTTTGTAACAATGTAAATGTCTTTACTGACACTTTTGGTCAATTTAAAGCATCCTTCTGAATAAAAGTATTAAAAAAAACTCACTGAACTTAAGCTTTTGAACGGTATTGTAATATATGACACTTGAATAATGAACAAACATTTACTGAAACATTATTTATATTTATTCATTTAGAAAATGCTTTTGTCCCAAATTGAGCATAAAGGAGCAAACAATGTTAGTTATGGAAGAATTAATTGGACTTTAATATTTGTAACCCACAGAAGACAATCTACAAATGTGTACAATGATGCGCAAATATTTCACTATCTGCAAATGTGTATATTTACATTTGTGATACGTAAAATCATATCCACAAAAATACAGGGTGATGTGTACAACACAAAACTGTTTTTACACATTTGCAGATTACTTCCTGTGAATTTGTGGGTCATGTTACATTTGTAAGTTCCTTTTTACACATTTGTGGAATTTTGTCCAATGTGTACTGCGGAGATCTGTAAATAAACATATACACAAATATCTCACGATTTGCAAATACACACAATTAAATCTGTACAAATATCTTTTTATTTCACATACAAATTGTGATTTACGCATTTGTGGATCCATTTCTACACACAAAACTGTTTTAACACATTTGCAAATTACTTCCTGTGAATTTGTGGGTCACGTTACATTTGTAAGTTCCTTTTTACACATTTGTGGAATTTTGTCCAATGTGTACTGCAGAGATCTGTAAATAAACATATACACAAATATCTCACAACCTAAAACATGTATTTTTACATTTGTGTTGTGTAAAATCATATTCACAAAAATAATGTGTGATTTGTAAATACACACAATTTAATCTGTACAAATATCTTTTTATTTCACATCTAAAGTGTGATTTACGCTTTTGTGGATCCATTTCTACACACAAAACTGTTTTTACGCATTTGTGGATTGCTTCCGGGTAATTTGCAGGTCACGTGACATTTGCAACCCTTTTGACACATTTGTGGATTTTTGTCCACTCTGTCCCGCTGCGATCTGCAAAAAGAGATTTGTAAGGCGTACGTGTGAGAGCAGTTAATTAGCCACACCAGCAGGTGGCGGTGCAAGCCCGTCCGTGTACGTTTTGATAGTTTGTTTTCCAATTTGAAACGAAATAAGCAGAAACGAGAAAACGGCGCCTTTATTTGTTTTTTAAAAAAAACGAAAAAACGAGATTTCGGCTTGATTTTTCGTTTTTTTGTTCACAGACAAAAAACGAATAAATTACTTCAAAATTCGTTTTCCATATGTGGGCGGTCATGAGACGCCCCTTTCAGCCGATTGGTCAAGCAAATCTGAGCCTGTGACGTCATCAGTAATTCCCCAAGTCTTTTCAACAAAATAATAGTCCTATGGCTCTGCGTACCGCTTCTTAAACTGTACAGGGCTGTGCAACTTAACGCGTTTCACAGAAATATTTATTTCAGAAATATATTAAATAGGAATCTGTACCCAGACGGTTTTATTTAGCTGTGCAGAGTTAAATCTGTGTAGTGCTGCACTAGACCGCGCAAAGCGGGTGAAGCACAGACCAATGTTCTGTCAAGTGTAAATACCTTTTTGACAGTCTATGGTAAATACGCGGCAGTCATAACTCTTCTTTTAGACAATACGCTCAGTTTTGGACAAGGGGTGGTCATTGCAAATACTGTAATGCAAAACTGCTGATGGTGGTGGTGGGTACCAATGATGGTAAATTAACTAATCATAACCGCGAGAGTGAGACAGCGAGATGATTGACAGGACGATAGCGGAGGAAAAAACTCAAGATAACCTAACATGTGTTGGTAAAAAAATATTTATTTCTTTAATATATAAGTGAGTTTGTATCTGAAAACAACAACAACAACGAAACAATCAAATAACAGCGTGAACCACAAACTGAGCGTTCATTTTAAAGGGACATTTCCAAATAGGCCTATCTCTTATTTATTTTGTTATAATGTTGTTGTTTTATGAATTCCGTCTTAATCGTTTTGTTAATAAAAGTTTAATAGGCCCACAACGCTGGAGTTTTTTATAGTAGCTTACTATTTTATGGTAGGCTATATATACCGAGGCACTTCATAAACCCAATTAGAAAGCTAAACAGTTCTAAGCATGAACTCTAGCAAGATCAATTAAGATGTTCATTTGGGTTTATAAAGTGCCTCGGTAAATATACATAGGCTACATATTACTTTATTTATGGGTATAGAGTTCATGGTAGCCTACTAATTGCATAAGCTCCAGTGGTTTTGATGCAATACATTTTATTGACGCATGCATGTTTCTCATTTTTATTTTTTGATTATACAGCCATGATTATGATGGGCCGACAGTAATGCCACCAAATTTAAAGAAACTGAGACCAATGCAACTGAGTTAATGTATCGTATTTTCATGATATAATTATGTAATTGGCTTATGGCTGACTTGGTGCCACCTACTGGCGGTCTTTCATATTGAAAGTATTGTTACATGTAACTTCATATTTTTCACTGTGGCATTTAATAGTCTCTTAGTATGCAATTGAAATTGATATGTAAATGCACTACTGTGCCACATTTGAGCTGCATAAAACTGTGTAAATACATCTAAATTCCATGTCAGATACAGATTTCATCAGACAGCCTATATATTAGGCTACTGCAATTTGTGTTGATTAAATATTAAGAAAGTGATGACATTTACAGGTTTTAAAAAAACAATTCTACATTTGCTTACAACATTTTTCTTACAAAAACCCAATTTCGCTGGACAATGTCTATTACAGTATACAACATAGACATAAGGGTGCTAATAGAGTGATACAACACTCTTTAAGAAACGTTTATTTTCATCACACTTTAAAGTGATTTAGAGGAAAATAAATTAAAAAGTTCAAATTCGAAAGATTTAAACTCTGTATGCAACACAGCATACTGTACATTAGTTGGTACCGCGGGAAGTAGGGGTGCTGAGGGTAACCCCTGGCGTAGAGTCCAGGGAAAACATATGCTGCTAATAAAGCACATAAAAGCTGTCACAAAGAACCGGCAAAAGAAATGATTATTAATATGTCAAATACAGCAAGAAGACATTTTAATTGTGTATCAATAAGCAAGTGTTTTTTTGTGTCAGTGTCGGCTGCAAAGATGAAGTTGAGGATGCTGACTCGCGATCTTCACCGTATAAAGCGCCAGAGAGAAATGCACATTTCATACTACATAAGCAGAAAGTCTGTTTTCTTTCGTTTTGAATTGTCCTGTTTAAAAGTAGACATTTCAATATAGATATATTTCTCAGGTCTGTGAGGCAAGTACGCTACCTTAGATGCTGAGTTTCGGTTCATTTATGAGACAAGCTGCAGTACACGCGCCGGCGCCTCCTGGTCGTGATTATCTATTGTCTGCTATATTTACTTCTTATTTATTAAATCTAGGTAATTGGTTGATGAAACATTGATTAAAATTAAGATACAATTAATACAAAACGAAATTCACTTTAAAGAAAGGCTTTGTGCTTTTTGTTTGAGGTCTGTTTGTGAACGTTTTAAAGTCGCTTTCAGAGCGGTCGCGTCCGTGGAGAACTGTCACGTCCGTAACATTGTTTTTTCCTCATAAATGCGAACACGAAAAATTAAATAAAATGAATATTTTATGTTCTGTGGAGAGCCAACCCTTCTTCATCCAGTGGGTAGTATTGCGCATTGTAAATCACAGAATTACTAAAACATATTTTGCCACCTAAAAGTTAAAGATTTTTGTGTCACGTCCCACATGTGTATTTCACTCATATTAAATATAAAACGCATGTACTGATATTTTTCTAATGTCTGGAATCATATAAGGAGTAATAAAGTAATAAACATTTTTTGTTTTGTTTTATTTGTAGGCTACTACAAAGAGTGTATATATTTGTTATTTCTTTTTGGTGCTTAACAAGCATAATTAAATTTTGCCCAGTTGTGGTCTGTTTAGGGGCAATAGATATCAAATGTCTCAAAACATCTATTGTGTTATTTGTATCGATCCACTATATAAACATAATATCTACATGGCATTTGATTGGAGGCTAGTCTCACTTTGTCCCACGGCAACATTAAAATAGTTTGGATTTGTGTACATTGTTTCTGTTAATAATGTATTGAATTAAGTGTCCATTTCATTATAATATTCAGGTTTATCGTTAATAATTGAACATGCACATGTATGTTAAGTTCCGTTAAAGAGGGGTGGAGGTGGGGTTACATTTGAGCATTTAAAAATGTAACGCAATAGTTACTTTCTGAATTAACTTGTTACTTTTATAATTTGTAACTGAGTAACTAATTTAGTTACTTTTTGGAAGTAGTGACTAGTAACTGTAAGTAATTACTTTTTTAAAGTAACTTGCCCAACCCTGATCATAACAAATAAATAAAAGATATTTGGAAATGTCCCTTTAAAATGAACGCACAGCTCAGTTTGTGGTTCACACTGTTATTGGATTGTTTCTTTGTTGTTGTTGTTTTGAAATACAAACTCACTTATATTAAACAAATAAATATTTTTTTACTAACACATGTTAGGCTATCTTGAGTTCCCTTTCGTTGTCACTCCGAGTTACGTCGGATGACGACGAATGGGGTTTCGCTTAGAAAGCCTATCAACTTCGAGTATTACAAAACGAGCCTATGGCAAAGAAATGCCATGGGTCTGCGGAATTTGCATGACGTAACTCCGCCCCACCTCGTGGGTATAAAAGGAGGAAGTCCGCAACAGCAGTTTATGTTTTCGCTTCGGAGCCAAGTGTATTCTTCTCTCCACAAGCCAACTCTGAATTATCAGCTTCACGAACGAGTGCCTCGAGTGTTGGTGTGACGGCGATCTCCGGCGAGTGCGTGCTTCCTGCTTATCTCTGCAGTGGTTCATGAGAGAGTGCGTGCTTCCCCGGGCGCTTCAACACTTGAGTTTTCTCTCTAAAAGAGCTCGCACGCGGCACGTCTTTTTAAAGACGGCTCGCCCGTGCATTAAAAAAAAAAAAAAAAAAAAAAAAAAAAGAATGGTTGCGGCAGCTTGGTATCGGACTCTGATGGGCACGAGCGTTGTCTAGTATGTTTGGGCTTGATCATACGAGAGCAGCGCTCGTGGATGACTCATGTTCTCTCTGTGGGAACATGATCATCGCGTCATATAGGTCGAGACTCGGTGAACTCGCAAGAGTGAGAGTCCCCTCATCCACCCCCCGATCTTCGGCTGGTGGCCAGGGTGACCTGAGGGTGTTGGTCTGGAACAAGGCGCCGACTCCGTGTCCGTGACCCCAGCCTCCCCTCAACGGCGGTGCCCGCTAGTGAATAGGTGATTCCCACGAGTCTACCCTCTGGTGGCCGTGTGTTTCATTTAAAGCTACAGAGGATGATACTATGTTTGTAGCAGCTTCACAAGGTGGGTTTGATTCTCTGCGAAGTGATGACTCGTCACAGCTGCCACCCTCTGGTGTGCATACGGCTGTGCCTGAGTCTGATCCAGAGATGACAGCCATGCTTTCCTGGGACGATTGGTTTTTGGGTAAGGCCGCCGACCCTCGTCCACGGCAAACCCCAATACCTTCCCTCCCGGACGTGCATGATGAGATCTCGAAGTCCCAGAAGACCCCCTGGTTTTCTCGGGACCGCTCGCTGATCTCATCCGCCTTTCCCCCCTCGATGGGGCCGCTGTCACGGGTACACTGGGGTTCCCCCGGCTGAACGCTCTGTTGCGATGCTATGTGTCCTCAGAGTGCTTCTTCTCGGCGCAATCCTAAGCACCCGCCCGTGGTCTATAGTTTTCGTCTACATTTGTGGCGAGATCCTATAGCACCACGGGACTGGCAGCCGCCTCTCTGCAGGCCATGGCCATTCTGCTGGTCCTCGACCCAGATGCTCATGGACTTGCACGAGGGCGGGACTGACCCAGGGCTCTTCACTGAGTCGCGCGCCGCCACTGACCTTGCTCTCCGAGCGACAAAAGTGGCCGTACGCTCCCTGGGTCAGGTGATGCCTACCATTCTGTGGCTGAACCTGTCTGATGTGCTGAATGTCGCGCGGCCCCGTCTGTCCGACGTTCCCATATCCCAGGTCGGCCTCTTCGGCGGTGCGGTTGAGAACTTTGCCCAACAGCTCTCAACCGCCCATGTGCAGACTGACGTGATTCTGTCCCGATGGCCCGCCGTCCGCTCAGATCCCTCGGTCTGCCCACTGCCGAAGGCGCCCCCCCCGCGGCTCCCACCCCGCCCGTTTAAAGAGACGGGCCGGCTCTGGAAGCCGCGGGTGGACGCCACAGCCCTCTCCAGCCCCGCCCCCCGCTACGTGCCGGGTTAAGCGGCGCTCCTGAGACGGGCTCCACAGAGATGGGACTCAGTTCTTCCAGGAGTTGGTAGCAGGACCACTCCTTTCCCCGGTGGAGGGCCGGGGAAAAATCCTTATTCTCCTAAGAACTGACTCTCCCGTCTCTGGGAAGACAGAGTTCTCGGACGACACAGAGCGCCGCCCACAAGCCGTGCTCTCCTCGTCCCCCTCTGTCCCAGAGGTGCTTGACACGGCGTGCCGTCCATGGACCGCTTCGCCCCTGTCCCCCTCTGTCGCCAGACCCCTGGCAGAGCAGGCCCCCGCGGGACGACCAGCATGGTCCTCCCCTGGCCCCCTCTGCCAGGGCGCGGGTGCTAACCGTGCCCCCACACCAGGCCGCTATGCCGTCCACGTCTGGGCCAGTTACTCCGCTTCGCTGCCCCCCCGGGGGGACGCCTGTGGCCCGCGTGACCCCGCTGGTTCAGTTCCTGGGAGCCTGGCTAGAGCTCCCCGTCTGTCCCGCTGGGTCACGCGCGCCATCAGGCTCGGCTATGCGATTCAGTTCGCACGGTCTCCTCCCCGCTTCCGGGGAGTCCGCTCCATTGTGGTCGGTGGCAATGCCCCCATCATGAGAGCTGAGATTCTCACCCTGCTGGCGAAGGGTGCGATCGAGACTGTCCCTCCAGCCGAGATGAGGTCCGGCTTCTACAGCCCCTACTTCATTGTCCCCAAGAAAACCGGTGGGTTACGGCCAATCCTGGACTTGCGCGTGCTGAACCGCTCCCTTCACAGGCTGCCGTTCAAGATGCTCTCCGCCAAACGCGTTCTCGAATGCGTGCGGCCCCAGGATTGGTTTGCAGCGATCGACCTGAAGGACGCCTACTTTCATGTCTCCATTCTTCCTCGACACAGACCGTTCCTACGGTTTGCTTTCGAGGGGCAGGCATACCAGTACGCGGTTCTCCCTTTCGGGCTGGCCCTGTCTCCTCGCACCTTCATGAAGGTCGTCGAGGCTGCCCTTGTTCCCCTTCGGGAACACGGGGTTCGCATCCTGAGTTATATCGACGACTGGCTGATCCTAGCTCACTCTCGAGATCAGGTTTGCGAACACAGGGACCTAGTGCTCCGGCACCTAGCTCGTCTGGGCCTTCGGGTCAACTGGGGAAGAGCAAACTTTGCCCCGTGCAGAGGATCTCTTTTCTCGGTATGGACATCGACTCGGTCGCCATGTCCGCGCAGCTTACGAGAGCGCTTGCGCAGTCACTGCTGACTTGCCTGAGACATCTCAGGAACAAGAATGCGGTTCCACTGAAACATTTTCAGAGGCTCCTGGGGCATATGGCATCTGCAGCCGCGGTCACGCCACTCGGATTGCTTCATATGAGACCGCTTCAGCTTTGGCTTCGCGACCGAGTCCCGAGGTGGGCATGGCATCAAGGCACGCTCCGGGTACCAGTTACTCCGACCTGCCGTCAGTTCCTCACCCCGTGGTCGAACCTCAGTTTTCTCAGGGCGGGTGTCCCCCTGGAACGAGCTTCCCGGCATGTTGTGGTCTCCACGGATGCCTCCACCACGGGCTGGGGCGCCATGTGCAATGGACATGCTGCTGCGGGCTCCTGGACAGGACCCCAGCGGCTATGGCATGTCAATTGCCTCGAGTTGTTGGCAGTACGCCTTGCCCTGCACCGCTTCCGGGCGTTGCTCAGGGGTCAACACGTACTAGTCCGCTCAGACAATACCGCTACTGTAGCGTACATCAACCATCAAGGTGGTCTACGCTCCCGCCGTATGTCACAACTCGCCCGCCACCTCCTTCTATGGAGTCAGAAGCATCTGAGGTCGCTTCGAGCCATTTTCATTCCCGGAGCCCTGAACTGTGCAGCCGACGAGCTCTCACGGCTTCAGCCCCTCCCTGGAGAATGGCGACTCCATCCCCAGTCGGTTCAGCTGATTTGGGACCAGTTCGGGGACGCACAGATAGATCTGTTTGCCTCTCACGACTCGACCCATTGTGCCCTGTATTTTTCCCTGACCGAGGGCACGCTCGGCACGGATGCACTGGCGCACAGCTGGCCGCCGGGCCGCAAATATGCCTTTCCCCCAGTGAGCCTTCTTGCGCAGACCTTGCGCAAGGTCAGGGAGGACGAGGAGCAGGTCATTTTGGTCGCGCCGTATTGGCCCGGCCGGACCTGGTTCCCCGAACTTGCACTCCTCGCGACAGCACCTCCCTGGCCCATTCCTCTGAGGAAGGACCTTCTTTCTCAGGGACGGGGCACCCTGTGGCACCCTCGCCCCGATCTCTGGAGCCTCCACGTGTGGCTCCTGGACGGCTCGAGGTAGGTTTGAGTACCCTTCCACCAGCGGTGGCGGCTACCATCACTTCCGCTAGAGCGTCGTCCACAAGACACGTCTACGCGTTGAAGTGGAACCTCTTCGTCGTCTGGTGCTCTTCTCACCGAGAAGACCCCCGGAGATGCTCGATCAGCGTTGTGCTTTCCTTCCTTCAGCAGGGGTTGGAGCGAAGGCTGTCTCCCTCCACCCTTAAGGTCTATGTTGCCGCCATTGCCGCACACCATGACCTAGTCGAAGGTAAGTCGGTAGGGAAGCACGACCTGGTCATCAGGTTCCTGAGAGGAGCGAGGAGACTAAATCCTCCTCGCCCTCCTCTCGTTCCCTCTTGGGACCTCTCAGTGGTTCTAACTGCCCTGAAGAGTGCTCCCTTTGAGCCCCTGCAGTCAGTCGAGCTTAAGTTCCTGTCAATGAAGACAGCGCTCCTGGTTGCACTGGCCTCCATCAAGAGGGTAGGGGACCTGCACGCATTCTCCGTCGACGAAGCGTGCCTGGAATTCGGACCGGCTTTCTCTCACGTGATCCTGAGACCCCGGCCCGGATATGTGCCCAAGGTTCCTACCACTCCCTTTCGGGACCAGGTGGTGAACCTGCAAGCGCTGCCCCCGGAGGAGGCAGACCCAGCCTTGGCACTGCTCTGTCCAGTACGCGCTCTTCGCGCCTATGTAGACAGGACGCGGTGTTTCAGGACCTCAGACCAGCTCTTTGTCTGTTATGGTGGGAAGCTGAAGGGAAAGGCTCTCTCCAAGCAAAGGTTGTCTCACTGGATAGTGGACGCCATTGCCTTGGCTTACCAGCAGCAAGGTCGACCGTGCCCCCTTGGTGTGACGGCCCACTCCACCCGGAGTGTGGCATCCTCTTGGGCTCTAGCGCATGGCGCCTCGCTAACAGACATCGGCAGAGCTGCAGGCTGGGCGACACCTAACACATTCGCCAGATTCTATAATCTCCGAGTGGAGCCAGTGTCCTCTCATGTACTCGCTTCAACTAGCTAGTACCGGACCCGCTCAGGTGTCTTCGCTTGCTCGCCATTCCACTCCACGGACTGGATACGTGCGATATTCTCCTCAGGTGAGCTTCCCCGAAAGCCCTGAGTTCCTCCAGCACTCCTGACGTCGGCGCCAGTGTCTATTGCCTGCGCGTCGGCTAGGTGCCTCCCGTGTGCATGGTCCCTCCCCTGAGCGACCCCCACATGTGTATTTCCACTGTAAGCCTCTCTGAGCATGTGTCTTTCCCTTGGCAAGCCACCTTGCCACCCCTGGGGTTGAAATATTCCACCTGCGGCTGGACACCCCAGTGTTCTCCATATGTTTCCTTCGGGTCATATGTGTATTCTCTAAGTCCCCCCCCTCTGGGTTGGCATTAATTGCATACTTCCCCTAGCTTGGGATATGCTTCCCAGTGTACCTTGGTATTCCTGTGTTATATGGAGTCCTTCGTCCTTCTATGTCAGGGACCTCGATTTACGCAGGGCACTGGAAGACAGCTGAGAAGGTGGCGTGATTAGACTGGTAACCCCATTCGTCGTCATCCGACGTAACTCGGAGTGACAACGAAAGGGAACGTCTCGGTTACGTATGTAACCCTCGTTCCCTGAGTAGGGAACGGAGACGTTACGTCTGCCTGCCACTTTCCGCTGTACCGCGGGGATCGCCTGAGCTCAGTCTTGGCTCCTCAGCGAAGAAACATAAACTGCTGTTGCGGACTTCCTCCTTTTATACCCACGAGGTGGGGCGGAGTTACGTCATGCAAATTCCGCAGACCCATGGCATTTCTTTGCCATAGGCTCGTTTTGTAATACTCGAAGTTGATAGGCTTTCTAAGCGAAACCCCATTCGTCGTCATCCGACGTAACGTCTCCGTTCCCTACTCAGGGAACGAGGGTTACATACGTAACCGAGACGTTTTTTTCCTCAGCTATCGTCCTGTCAATCATCTCGCTGTCTCACTCTCGCGGCTATGATTAGTTACATTTTAATGTACAATCATCGGTAGGTAGCCTACCCACCACCACCATCAGCAGTTTTGCATTACAGTATTTGCAATGACCAACCCTTTTCCAAAACTGAGCGTATTGTCAAGAAGAGTAATTATGACTGCTGCGTATTTACACTTGACAGAACATTGGTCTGTGCTTCACCCGCTTTGCGCGGTCTAGTGCAGCACTACACAGATTTAACTCTGCACAGCTAAATAAAACCGTCTGGATGCAGATTAATATTTAATATTTCTGAAATAAATATTCCTGTGAAACGCATTAAGTTGCACAGCCCTGTACAGTTTAAGAAGCGGTACGCAGAGCCATATGACTATTATTTTGTTGAAAATACCTGGGGAATTACTGATGACGTCACAGGCTCAGATTTGACCAATCGGCTGAAAGGGGCGTCTCATGACCGCCCACGTGTGCAAAATGAATTTTGAAGTAATTTATTCGTTTTTTGCCTGTGAACTAAAAGACGAAAAAACAAATAAAGGCCCGTTTTCTTGTTTCTGCTTAATTCGTTTCAAATTGGAAAACAAACTATCAAAACGTACACGGACAGGCTTGCACCGCCACCTGCTGGTGTGGCTAATTAACTGGTCTCACACGTACGCCTTACAAATCTCTTTTTGCAGATCGCAGCGGGACAGAGTGGACAAAAATCCACAAATGTGTAAAAGGGGAGTTGCAAATGTCACGTGACCTGCAAATTGTCCGGAAGCAATCCACAAATGCGCAAAAAGAGTTGTGTGTAGAAATGGATCCACAAAAGCGTAAATCACACTTTGTATGTGAAATAAAAAGATATTTGTACAGATTAAATTGTGTGCATTTACAAATCACACATTATTTTTGTAAAATATGATTTTACACAACACAAATGTAAAAATACATGTTTTAGGTTGTGAGATATTTGTGTATGTTTATTTACAGATCTCTGCTGTCACGAAATTGCGTGGAAGCAAAGGCGGTAGTCGGATCTAAATGCAGCAGTAGACTTTAATAATGCAGACTTGGGTAAACTCAGAACAGGCAAGACACAAGACACTCGTGGTACGTAACGCATTCAATAACTGACAAAGACAGGGCAGAAACACAGGGCTTAAATAATCAGAGACAAACGAGCAGACAGGATAACAAGGGGGCGTGGATAACAAGAAACACCTGGGAGAACTAATGACAAGACAGGTAACCACTAAACATGACAGGACACAAAACCACATCGTAACAGCCCCCTCCCTATGGGCGGCTCCTGACGCCCATAAAAACAAAAAAAAATTCAGGAGGGCGGTGAAGCGGAGGCGGTCTTGGGGGAGGGACGGAGGGCCAGGCCCGTGCAGGGGAACGGGACCAGGAGGTAGCCAAGGCAGGCCTGGGCCGCAGAGCGTGGGCGGACCAGACTGGGCCGGTGACCAGGGCGGAGCAGGACGAGGCGAAGGCCAGGGCGGAGCAGGACGAGGCGAAGGCCAGGGCGGAGCAGGAGGAGGCGAAGGCCAGGGCGGAGCAGGACGAGGCGAAGGCCAGGGCGGAGCAGGAGACCCATCGGGTGGCCAGGGCGGAGCAGACGACCCATCGGGCGGCCAGGGCGAAGCAGACGACCCATCGGGCGGCCAGGGCGAAGCAGACGACCCCTCGGGCGGCCAGGGCGGTGAAGACGACCCCTCGGGCGGCCAGGGCGGTGAAGACGACCCCTCGGGCGGCCAGGGCAGTGAAGACCCCTCGGGCGGCCAGGGCGGTGAAGACCCCTCGGGCGGCCAGGGCGGTGAAGACCCCTCGGGCGGCCAGGGCGGTGAAGACCCCTCGGGCGGCCAGGGCGGTGAAGACCCCTCGGGCGGCCAGGGCGGTGACGAACCCTCGGGCGGCCAGGGCGGTGACGGACCCTTGGGCGGCCAGGGCGGTTGACGACCAGGGCGAAGACGACCACTCGGGCGGCCAGGGCGGAGACGACCCCACGGGCGGCCACGGCACAGGAACAGAACCCGGCTCAGGAACAGACACCGGCACAGGAACAGACACCGGCACAGTAACAACCACAAGGACAGACACAAACACAGAAACAAACATTGGCTCCGGCTCAGGAAAACAGACGACACTGGCTCCAACTCTGGAACAGACACTGGCACTGGCTCAGGAACAGGCATTAGCTCAGGAACAGACACCGGCTCAGGAACAGACACCCAAACTGTAACAGCCACAAGAACAGACACAAACACAGAAACAAACACTGGCTCTGGCGCTGGAACAGGCACTGGCTCTGGAACAGACATTGGCTCGGGAACAGGAACAGACTCTGGCTCGGGAACAGGAACAGACTCTGGCTCGGGAACAGGAACAGACTCTGGCTCGGGAACAGGAACAGACTCTGGCTCGGGAACAGGAACAGACTCTGGCTCGGGAACAGGAACAGACTCTGGCTCGGGAACAGGAACAGACTCTGGCTCGGGGGGCGGGCATCATGTCCGTAGACACTGGCTCGGAGGCGGCCATCTTGTCCGTAGACACTGGCTCGGAGGAAGTGACGTGAACAGTCTCTGACTGGGCAGAAGTGACGTGGACAGTCTCTGGATCGGCAGACGTGACTTGAACAGTCACTGGATCGGCAGACGTGACTTGAACAGTCTCTGGATCAGCAGACGTGACTTGAACAGTCTCTGGATCGGCAGACGTGACCAGCGGCGAAGGCTCTGGACTGGACGGGACCAGCAGCGAAGGCTCTGGACTGGACGGGACCAGCGGCGAAGGCTCTGGACTGGACGGGACCAGCGGGGCATGGCGCAGAGGCGGGACCGGCAGGGCGAGGAGTCTGGGAACGCCCACCGGAGCCTGGCAAACCAAACGAGTCCTCCTTCTCCTCCTGCGACGGCGAGTCACTGGGCCTGATACTCTCACTTGGCTAGATTCGGCACTTGACTCACTTGTCTCGGCATTTGACTCACTTGACTCACTCGATTCACTTGATTCACTTGCCACGGCACTTGATTCACTTGACTTGGCACTTGACTCACTTGATTCACTTGACTCGGCACTTGACTCGGCTCTTGACTCACTTGACTGACTCGATTCACTTGATTCACTTGACACGGCACTTGACTCACTTGATTCACTTGACTCACTTGACTCACTTGACTCACTCGATTCACTTGACTCACTTGACTTGGCACTTGACTCACTTGATTCACTTGACTCGGGTTCGTCGAGGCTGAAGCGACGTGCTGGTTCGGAAGACAGAAGCTCAGGCATGTCGATCTCGGCAGGAAGAAGCTCAGGCATGTCGGTTTGGGCAGGAAGAAGCTCAGGCATGTCGTGGAAAGCGGGCTCGACTTGGTTCATGTGAGGCGCGGGCTTGTGGAGCGCGGTGTCGGCAGTGCGGATGCGGCGAACGGGCTTTCTCAGAGCTCGGTTGGAAACTCTCTTACGTGAACTGTGCTTGGAATTACCTGGAACGGTTTTGACGGAATGCCCTGGTTTGGGAACACAGCTGATTTCCTCAGCGAGTCCTACAGTAAGTGACGAACCGCACACCCACAACGCTCGGTCCAGGAACTGCACAAAAGAGAGGTGTTCCGCATCTAACAGAAGCATTGCGCCGAGCGTGTCGTCCATCCCACTCCAGAAATTATACTTGAGTGTTTCCTCACTCAAATTTGTCTCATGATAACACTCTAGGTAAGCCCTCACGTACTCTACAAGCGACCGTCCATTCTGGTAGAATCCGTCCTCCATCATAATACCTCTTGTTTTACATTCGGTGGTTCCCGGGTACTAACTGCTAGATCCTGGTGGTCAGTTATTCTGTCACGAAATTGCGTGTAAGCAAAGGCGGTAGTCGGATCTAAATGCAGCAGTAGACTTTAATAATACAGACTTGGGTAAACTCAGAACAGGCACGACACAAGACACTCGTGGTACGTAACGCATTCAATAACTGACAAAGACAGGGCAGAAACACAGGGCTTAAATAATCAGAGACAAACGAGCAGACAGGATAACAAGGGGGCGTGGATAACAAGAAACACCTGGGAGAACTAATGACAAGACAGGTAACCACTAAACATGACAGGACACAAAACCACATCGTAACATCTGCAGTTCACATTGGACAAAATTCCACAAATGTGTAAAAAGGAACTTACAAATGTAACGTGACCCACAAATTCACAGGAAGTAATTTGCAAATGTGTAAAAACAGTTTTGTGTGTAGAAATGGATCCACAAATGCGTAAATCACAATTTGTATGTGAAATAAAAAGATATTTGTACAGATTTAATTGTGTGTATTTGCAAATCGTGAGATATTTGTGTACATGTTTATTTACAGATCTCCGCAGTACACATTGGACAAAATTCCACAAATGTGTAAAAAGGAACTTACAAATGTAACATGACCCACAAATTCACAGGAAGTAATGTGCAAATGTGTAAAAACAGTTTTTTGTTGTACACATCACCCTGTATTTTTGTGGATATGATTTTACGTATCACAAATGTAAATATACACATTTGCAGATAGTGAAATATTTGCGCATCATTGTACACATTTGTAGATTGTCTTCTGTGGGTTACAAATATTAAAGTCCAATTAATTCTTCCATAGTTAGTGAAGTTAAATAAAAAACTGCTGTGAAAAACATGAACTGCTTGTTTTCTTCTTTTGAATTTGCAATTTTGTCCTCTTGAAAAACTAGTTTTATTGGAGAAAAATATTGATGTTATTTTCTCTAAAACAAAATGCATGAAACATTTTAATTATAATTTAAAGATTGTTCAGAATAATTCCCTCTTTCAGTGATTGCTGGCACGTTCTGGCAAAGTTACGCATGGGAATAGTCGAGCGATAAAATAAGATTTAAAACACAAAGGCCTTGCTGTTGATGCAGTTCTTGTTGTTTCAGTGAGAAATATGATGCAACCGAGATATTTTACATAACGTGGAAATGATGAAATGATGAAACCTTTTTAACTTATGCAGATCTTGTCTTTTCTTCCGTGGAGGACGAGCAAACACTGCCTACACATACTAACAACGTTTAAAACCTCCTTCTCTCTTATTTGAGATATATATATATATATATATATAAATACACCACTAGTTGTCCTCAATACCCACTCTTACAGTCCCGACCGCAGGATTAGTGTTTCATCACTCGCTGAGTCTGTGAATCTGTTGTGTTGCGGATCTCTCCGGCCTGTCAGGATCCGGGAAGCGTCCGGGTGACTTCTCCAGAAGGAGTGTTTCCTCCACTCGTCTCGGCAGATGGAGCTCGAGGAACGGGGAGCCCTGGAGATTCAGGGAATCTTCGGCACGCTTGGCTTAGCTCTTTCATTTCAGCTTCTGACTGACTTCAGTGTTTTCTACGGCTGAGTGGCTTTTCTTCTCATTACTAACGTAGTCGCACTCCAGAGAATCCCCTCCAAATAGGATTTATTAAAACACACTACAACATATTCATTAACAAAACTCAGGTTTGAGCAAAATCTGTGAAACGTCAAAGCAACTCTTGGTGGAAACGAATGCTGTGGCATTTAATAAATTACATTCATGCTGAAAGTTAATTTGAATAACTTTAAGGTTAAGATAGCTATAAGATGAGGGAAGATGAAAAATGCGCATAACTTACATTATTACATATTTAGATATAAGTTTAACCTGTGATTATGCATCAGCAAACAGCTCGTGTTTTTCAGTTTTTCAATTGAATTGTTATAGCACAATATGTAAAACGTGTGTGTGTGTGTGTGTGTGTGTGTGTGTGTGTGTGTGTGTGTGTGTGTGTGTGTGTGTGTGTGTGTGTGTGTGTGTGTGTGTGTGTGTGTGTGTGTGTGTGTGGAATGAGAAAAAAGAAAGATAAGAAAAGAAACGATATGGAAACTTTCTTAAGCAACTTATAAAACTTTATATTTTTTCTTTAAAAGACTAACTTAAAACAGTAATTTCCTTCCATTCTTAAATCTGAGAATAATTCTGCCAAATAAACCGATGACTGATGTTCCTCGCTGTGGAAAAGCACTGAGCGTTTCTTTAACAGTGTGTGAATCACCGAGTGTGTGACGATGATAGATTAAGCTGTTCTTCGAGACATAAACATGAATCATGACCAAAGAGTGTCTAAATAAACCATAATGAATTAATCTGAGCATGAGAAGCATTTGAAGAAAGCAGTCGCAGGTTATATAGCCTTATGAATGCTGTCATAAGCAATGCCATATCTTATAGCCATCAGGAATGAGCATTTTCCTCTTCAGCCGCTGGGTATACAGCAGAGAAACAGGCATTACATTTCCAGAGGTCAGAATGAGCCTTGCTTTGCATTTCCAGACTGTAAACATCTATTTTCATGACTTATCACAACTTTTTATCGTTTGTCAAATCAACTTAGATAATTAATGTGGTTCAGAAAACATTATATTTTGAGTTTCTAATAATTAAAACAATTTCCTTCATTGTATTTACTCAAATATTTTATTTCAATGAACTCAAAATTTTAAGGCAACAAGGGAACTTACTTTTTTAAGTTAAAACATCAATATTTTCTTACAGTGAGAGTCTTGGTTTGATCTGAACTGATAGTTAGACGAGGGTTTCGCGGGAAAGCTGAATTACACGAGACGCTTCACTGTAAAGCTGGAGGAGTGAACGAGTGCAGAGTCCTGGAACACATCCGGAAAATCCTCATCATCAGAAAAACATGAACTGAACTATGAAAGGTACAAGAATATGACCCAGACTACATGAGATTATTTGCTCTTCACTCACAGCGAGAATAAAGCATGATCGTGACACATTGTGTTTTGTCCTGGGAATTATTGGCAGGAACCCAGAGCACGAAACCATCCAAATTCAAGACGTTCAGAAAGTCACTTTTGAGTGTCACTTTTTCTGTTCATATAGATGGAGTGCATATTTACATGAAATATGCATGTTATGTTTACATAACCAGTTTAAATGGAAAGAACAGCATCATCTCACAGCAGTCCTAACACACAGTACCAGCTCAAACCTGCGATGTAAAGGATGCAGTTCATGCTCTGAAAGAGCCCAAAATATGAGAAGATGGAAAACAACGTCAATATGAACGAAATGAACTAAAAGTCCATGATGTTAGATGTAAACCTCTCAGAAAGAGGTAAACGGTGTTCTCCGCGTGATATATCGGTAGACGACACACACTTTCATCTGCAGGTTCCTCACACGGCCCATGGATGCAACACAGGGAATGAGAGGAACAAACCAACACGATTGCAGGGATTGAGTCATTTATCGAGGCCAAACAGACAGAAATCTGCGGGAAGATATCTGGATGTCTCAAAGGAGAAGCTGGATCCCAGAACAGCTCCAGGCTCTGGATCTGCAGGAGCTTCAGCGGTTTTATTATAGAAAAGGAGGATTAATTCACAAATCCTAAAACATAGTGTACTGGCTTAAAAGTGTCCTTGTACTCCATTTTATTCTTGAAAGTATGAGATTGCCTTCCCAGCGCCTCAGATTTGTCTTCAGCCTCAGGTTCAAGTGTAAGAAACTTCACACACTCGTTCTGCAGTGCAAGTTACAGCTCCCGAAGCCTTTCGAGTGGAAATCCTCCATATGGATTCTGCAAGATAATGTAATCCTTTAAACAATTTGTCAGAATCTCTCATACAAGGATTGTCTTTAAACCTTTAAAAAACCATTGCTTCCTGACAGAGCAATGAATCAGAATCCTGGTTGACTTCAGCTAGACCTTCATCTGTGGGTCAAGCTGGGTTATCAGCTCTGAGAACTGCTAAATGCTCACTCATCTTCACTGTCTACACTGTCTACACTCATCTTCACTCATCTACACTCATCTTCACTGTCTACACTCATCTACACTCATCTTCACTGTCTACTTCACTGTCTACACTCATCTACACTCATCTACACTCATCTTCACTGTCTACACTCATCTACACTCATCTACACTCATCTTCACTGTCTACACTCATCTACACTCATCTTCACTGTCTACTTCACTGTCTACACTCATCTACACTCATCTTCACTGTCTACACTCATATACACTCATCTTCACTGTCTACACTGTCTACACTCATCTTCACTCATCAACACTCATCTTCACTGTCTACACTCATCTACACTCATCTACACTCATCTTCACTGTCTACACTCATCTACACTCATCTACACTCATCTTCACTGTCTACACTCATCTTCACTGTCTACACTCATCTACACTCATCTTCACTCATCTACACTCATCTACACTCATCTTCACTGTCTACACTCATCTACACTCATCTACACTCATCTTCACTGTCTACACTCATCTTCACTGTCTACACTCATCTACACTCATCTTCACTCATCTACACTCATCTTCACTCATCTTCACTCATCTTCACTTATCTTCACTGTCTACACTGTGTACACTCATCTTCACTCATCTACACTCATCTTCACTGTCTACACTCATCTACACTCATCTTCACTGTCTACACTCATCTTCACTGTCTACACTCATCTACACTAATCTTCACTGTCTACACTCATCTACACTCATCTACACTCATCTTCACTTATCTTCACTGTCTACACTCATCTTCACTGTCTACACTCATCTACACTCATCTACACTCATCTTCACTGTCTACACTCATCTTCACTGTCTACACTCATCTACACTCATCTTCACTCATCTTCACTGTCTACACGCATCTTCACTGTCTACACTCATCTACACTCATCTACACTCATCTTCACTGTCTACACTCATCTTCACTGTCTACACTCATCTACACTCATCTTCACTCATCTTCACTCATCTTCACTCATATTCACTGTCTACACTCATATTCACTGTCTACACTCATCTTCACTCATCTTCACTCATATTCACTGTCTACACTCATATTCACTGTCTACACTCATCTTCACTGTCTACACAGATAAAACTTCATCTCTTGCCCCTGAAAAATGTTCTCACTTAAACATGATTTACTGTCATGTGGACACAGAATATGCTGAACGACCTTCAGGAACATGAACTCAGTTCCTCGTGTCCCGGGTCACTTCAGATATAATCCTTCTGGGAGAATCCTTCATATGTGATCTGGAAAACTGTGGTCATCCCGAACCTGGCAGCCGCTGGTTTTCACAGAGTCGTATCATTCTTCAATGAACGTAAGAAAATGAGGATTTACATCTTACATCTAATATAGCCTCGGTCGGTGACGTCATCAGAGCGCAACCGCGACGCGAGGCTATAATTAGATGAGCCACAGGTGCATCGTCAGGTCTTTTGTTTTTGGAGACCTCTCTGTGTTTGGTGTGCAAGCATATCTTTCTCTCTCTGTCTACTACAGATCTTGATAGGAGTTATTTAGTTTTACAACTGGCAGTGTGCAGATCTTTCTCTTTCTCATCTCTGAACGTTTTAAAAGAGTTTAAAAAGTCAAAAGAGAAATGAGTCAGTAAGGAAGTAAGCGTTGTGTTCCTCTATGTTCTCGTCCTATGTCAGAACTGGATACACACGCTTACTGCTTTGTGTGTTTGGGGTAGGAGCATGCGATCGCTGCATTGGACTCAGGAGAGTACGAGCATTGTGAACTGTTCACAGTTAAAATGCTTCGTGCTCGTCTTGGCTACTTTCAGTCCGCACCCGCATTATCATCGTGGGGCTCCCGAATGGATTTGGCTGACAAGCAAGAGACGGGTCCGTCCCTTTCCCTTGCTCGTTCACCAGATCCCCAAGTTCCCTTGTGTGATCCCGAAGCGCACCCCGGTGCTTCTTTGGCTTACGCAGGGGACGATGATGAATCTCTTGGGTCTACGGACTTCGAGCAGCCAACCTCTGAGCGTTCCTCGCACGACGATAAATCCATCGAGGAATTACTCAAGGTGGTTACTCATGCGGGGGCCAGATCACAGCTTGACTGGCCTCGCGAACAAGAGACCCCCAAACGCAGTAAGCTTGAGGACAGGTTTCTGTCCGGTGGTAGGGGGGAGGGATCACAACATCGGTCTCTCCCCTTTTTCGAGGACCTCCATGAAGAGGAGACCTCCATATTCCTCTTGTGTTTTTGATCCCTTGACGTCGACTTTTTCAACTATCGTGGGTTCAAAGGCGCGGGGGTATGCGGAGATGCCTCAGGTTGAAGAGACACTCGCGAGCTATCTTTCGCCTGGGTCTGCATCTTCGCTCAAGAGACCTAGCCTCCCAACGAAGCCGTGCAGAACAACATCGGCTCTCGTGGGTAAAGCTTACCAAGCTGCAGGTCAGGCTGGTGCTGCGCTGCACACAATGGCTGTTACAGGCGTACCAGGCTGACCTCTTGAAGGATTTGAGTGTGGGCACTACGATAGATGAGAAAGTGTTTTCTGAACTGAGCCGGGCCACAGACCTTTCTCTCCGTGCCACTAAACAAACTGCCCGTGCCATCGGCCTTTCTATGTCTGCTTTAGTTAGCACGGAGAGGCATCTGTGGCTCAACTGTGCGGGGATAAAAGATAAGGACTGTGTCTTTCTTCTGGACTCCCCTGTTTCTCCCTCTGGCCTGTTTGGTGACTCGGTCAACACAGTCGTCATCAAGTTCAGAGAGGTTAAGAAACATGAGGAGGCGTTTATTCAGTTCCTTCCTCGCCGTACTCAAGGGGAGGGGCCATCGGCCACCCAACCTCTCCCCGGTCCTTCAAGACCCAGGGAGGTGAAAAAGAAAAAAAGTGGCAAGCCGCGCTCCCCCTAGTAAAAATTGGGGACAGCAACCTCCCAAGCCAGACCTCAGGACGATCATCAACAGAAAGAAGAAGTCCTGATGGTCTGGCGGCCAGTCTAGTGGGGGTAGCCCCCTGCGGGACGGGGCGAGTATTATATCGGACCGCCCCTTCTCGTTACCCCCAAGAAACCTCTCCATCCCCGCCACCTCTGGTGCTTCTGGGGCAGTGGTTTCCAGCGAAATGTTAGATGTTCCGTTGCTTCCTGCTTTCATCCAGGGCACGGAACATCTAACATCCCCTCAAAAGGAAGTGTTAAAATTGATACCACTATCAGAAAGTCTGGCAGCGTGGAAACTTCTACCAGGCATTTCTGCTTGGGTATTAAGCACAGTACAAATAGGATACAGAATCCAATTTATTCATCGTCCTCCGGATTTCATACTAGCACAATCGCAAAAGATGGCGCTTCAACATCGTGTTAGTTTCTCTAGGGTTGAGACTAAACACCAAAAAAGTGTTCTTTCTCCTGCCCAGAGAACGACTTACCTCGGGATCGTTTGGGATTCAATCACAATTGTCTCCCGCTCGAATCGAGACAATTTGGCTAATCATGAGCAAAGTCAGGCTAGGTCAAGATCGCACTGTTCGTCAGTACCAAAAAATGTTAGGTTTCATGGCCTCAGCATCCACGGTGATTCCTTTGGGGCTGTTGCACATGAGACCGTTTCAGTTGTGGCTAAGAGCCAGGGGATTTCATCCAAGGGCCAATCCTCAAAGGCAAATAAAAGTGACGCGCCGAGGGCTTCGTACATTCTCTCTGTGGCTCAGACCCCGGTTCCTCGCCTTGGGTCTCACTCTAGGGGCACCTTGTCATCGCAGATTGTTAACGACAGATGCCTCCCTGATGGGTTGGGGAGTGGTCTTAAGTGGTCATCCACCTCAAGGGGAATGGGAGGGCCATCAGCTCAATTGGCACATCAACTGCCTCGAGTTGATGGCAGTATTTCTGGCCCTGAAATATTTTCTCCCCCAGTTGAGAGGTTGTCATGTCCTAGTGCGGGTGGACAACACAGCGGGAGTCTCTTATGTAAATCACCAGGGAGGTCTGCGCTAACGCGATCTGAACAGAATAGCGGACAGATTTTTCTCTGGGCTCAGGAAAAGTTCCTGTCACTCAGGGCAGTTTACATTCCGGGGTATCTGAATGTGGGAGCGGATTTACTGTCCAGACAGAAACTACAGATGAGGGAATGGAAACTCCACCCAGAAGTAGTAAAACAGATCTGGACCAGATTTTAGGAAGCGGAGGTGGACCTCTTCGCCTCCCAGCAGACAGCGCAATGTCCCCTCTACTTCTCTCTGAGTCACCCAGCCCCCCTGGGTCTGGATGCGATGGCGCACACATGGCCCAAAATGTGCCTGTATGTGTTTCCTCCAGTGGCTCTGCTCCCGGGAGTTCTAGCCAGAGTTCGCCAGCAAGGGTCTTGCCTCTTACTGATAGCGCCGCGTTGGCCGAACAGAGTATGGTTCTCGGAGATAATATCTCTCCTCGACGGCTTGCCATGGGCGATTCCGAAGAGGAGGGACCTTCTGTTCCAGGCGGAGGGCACGATATTCCATCCCAGGCCCGACCTGTGGAACCTTCATGCTTGGCCCCTGATGGGTACCACGCCTTGGTTGACGGGGTGCCACTCGGGAGACATCCTCTGCTCGCTCGCTTCATTCGTGGGGCCAGTCGACTGGGGCCTCCCGTAAGAACCAAGATCCCTTCATGGGACTTAGCAATAGTTCTCGAGGGTCTGGTTGAGACCCCCTTTGAACCTCTAGAGTCAGCGTCTGACAAACTTCTGACCCTAAAGATGTTTTTTCTTATGGCTATAACCTCTCTAAAAAGAATCGGGGATATGCAGGCTCTGTCAATATCGCCATCCTGCTTAGACTTTGCCCCAGGAATGGTGAAAGTGATTTTTCATCCTTATCCTGATTGCAGTTTGTTTGTGATGCGGCAGGCTGGTCCTCTCCGCACACATTCATACCTTTTTATAGTTTGGATGTTCATGCCACTCCGGGCTCTCACGTCCTTGAGTCGACATCACAATCTAATGTCTAGGGATTTCTTGCGTTCTTGTGAGCACACCTTCACAACCGTAAGGGTCCAGACACCTTCAAGCACAGCGGCGTGGGCATTCTCGTTCCCAATGCACTAAGCAGCGCAGCATCGATTGTAGCTTTTTCAGGGAACGTTCCAGGTTACTTGACTGTAACCCTGTTCCCTGAAAAAGCTACAATCGATGCTGCGCTGCATTGCCGTGCTGATGATGTCCCAGGACTGCTCTTCAGACAAAATATCCTGACGATGCACCTGTGGCTCATCTAATTATAGCCTCGTGTCGCAGGTGCGCGCTGATGACGTCATCGACCGAGGCTATATTACTTCCGGTCGATTCCATCGACGTGTTAAAGACGTTCCCAATGCGCTAAGCAGCGCAGCATCGATTGTAGCTTTTTCAGGGAACAGTGTGAGTCTTATCTGAACGCTGAAACCTGCAGGACATCTTCATCACTTCATTTCCTCCAGAAAGAATCCTCTTTTATTCCCAATCACTTCCGGCTTCGGCTGATAACACGTTCAGTTTCATAAAGATCAGATCTCGGAAGAAACTTCATCGGATAATATAGTGCTTTTCTATGAATCTGAACATGTTTCTTTTGCATGTTTATACATCTAATGTTGTAAAATGAGATGCACTGTCAAAGTAAATGTTTTCCATATCTTAAACATGATGACAATATAAAGTCCAGTGGTTTGACTGAGGGAACGATGTATTCACTGTCACATCCATATTTTCCTGCGGTGTAAATATCGCTTCCTTTATATTCTAGGAAGTGGA
>JAPDVR010000017.1:317500-332500 GCA_026230005.1 Gila orcuttii | reverse complement strand
TTGAACTTCTACACAAGTGTCCACAGTTCCTGAGGTGTTTATAAGACAGCGGTGACA
Source organism: Gila orcuttii (assembly GCA_026230005.1). NCBI lineage: Eukaryota > Metazoa > Chordata > Actinopteri > Cypriniformes > Leuciscidae > Gila > Gila orcuttii. Next base: position 332,443 of record JAPDVR010000017.1, on the reverse strand, counting down.
TGTTCTGGTCAATAGTGTTCAGTGCTCGTCTGTGCTCAACGACAGAACAGTTTCAGGCTTTGCTGGATCTTCTACCGGTGCGTTAGAACTGGTCACTGTTGTCGCTCGAGAAACCGAATGTTCGCTGGTGTGTTAACGTGCAGATTAAGGGCCGGTAATATTATAAACGTGCAGATTAAGGGCCGGTAATATTATAAACGTGCAGATTAAGGGCCGGTAATATTATAAACGTGCAGATTAAGGGCCGGTGATATTATAAACGTGCAGATTAAGGGCCGGTAATATTATAAACGTGCAGATTAAGAGCCGGTAATATTATAAGCGTGCAGATTAAGGGCCGGTAATATTATAAACGTGCAGATTAAGGGCCAGTAATATTATAAACGTGCAGATTAAGGGCCAGTAATATTATAAACGTGCAGATTAAGGGCCAGTAATATTATAAACGTGCAGATTAAGGGCCAGTAATATTATAAACTTTCAGATTAAGAGCCGGTAATATTATAAACGTGCAGATTAAGGGCCGGTAATATTATAAACGTGCAGATTGAGGGCCGGTAATATTATAAACGTGCAGATTAAGGGCCAGTAATATTATAAACGTGCAGATTAAGAGCCGGTAAACGTGCAGATTAAGAGCCGGTAATATTATAAGCGTGCAGATTAAGGGCCGGTAATATTATAAACGTGCAGATTAAGGGCCGGTAATATTATAAACGTGCAGATTAAGGGCCGGTAATATTATAAACGTGCAGATTGAGGGCCGGTAATATTATAAACGTGCAGATTAAGGGCCAGTAATATTATAAACTTTCAGATTAAGAGCCGGTAATATTATAAACGTGCAGATTAAGGGCCGGTAATATTATAAACGTGCAGATTGAGGGCCGGTAATATTATAAACATGCAGATTAGGAGCCGGTAATATTATAAACGTGCAGATTAAGGGCCGGTAATATTATAAACCTGCAGATTAAGGGCCAGTAATATTATAAACGTGCAGATTAAGGGCCGGTAATATTATAAACGTGCAGATTGAGGGCCGGTAATATTATAAACATGCAGATTAGGAGCCGGTAATATTATAAGCGTGCAGATTAAGGGCCGGTAATATTATAAACCTGCAGATTAAGGGCCGGTAATATTATAAACGTGCAGATTAAGGGCCAGTAATATTATAAACGTGCAGATTAAGAGCCGGTAATATTATAAACGTGCAGATTGAGGGCCGGTAATATTATAAACGTGCAGATTAAGGGCCAGTAATATTATAAACGTGCAGATTAAGGGCCGGTAATATTATAAACGTGCAGATTGAGGGCCGGTAATATTATAAACGTGCAGATTAAGGGCCAGTAATATTATAAACGTGCAGATTAAGGGCCAGTAATATTATAAACGTGCAGATTAAGGGCCAGTAATATTATAAACGTGCAGATTAAGGGCCAGTAATATTATAAACGTGCAGATTAAGAGCCGGTAATATTATAAACATGCAAATTAAGGGCCGGTAATATTATAAAGTGCAGATTGAGGGCCGGTAATATTATAAACGTGCAGATTAAGAGCCGGTAATATTATAAACGTGCAGATTAAGGGCCGGTAATATTATAATAAGATCCTCTTCATACGTCAGAAGGAGAGAAATCTGATCATCTTATTCTTTGTCATGCTTGCAGAGAAAGACTCACCAGAACAGAGTTACTGGGTTTCACTTTTCATGTTTTCTGGGTTGGTAGAAGCACTGGATTATGGCACTTAAACACGGGAAAAGTCAGATTTCCATGATATGTCCCCTTTAAATAAATATGATTTAATAAAAAAAATTAAATTGTTTTTATTATTATTAAGAAAACAATTCATAATTATAATTAGAAATGCATTTTATTATTATACACACACATTTAATTGTACATTTATGTGGACTTTTGAAGCCAGCTGTATTCCTTAAAAAGTTGGTTTGCAGGGAATGACATAAATCTGCATTGTAAACACATGTTGACAGTCGGGACTGTAGTGAGTGACTGGCCGGAAGAAAACAGCAGCATAAACTCATCACTTTCAGCATCATTCTCTCATTTGTCCATTAAAACCCTGCAAACAGGCAGCAGATCCTCGGACCCGCTGCGTGTGTCAGCTGAGGTTTAGTGGGAATGCTGTCGGTCAATGGGAGAGAAGCTCAGGCCTTCATCGCTCCCGCAGGACACGGACTCACTCCTCCTGTTCCTGGACCACAGAGAGATGCTGTGCTCAGAAGAGAAGCAATGCATCAAACGCCGGCACAGGCCTGCAGATAACAGCTCAGCCGGAGGAATAATACACTTGATTGAATTAGCCATCCATTTCTCGGCATGCTCATAAATCTGGGATGCCTTGATCTCAATGGCAGCCGGAGGGGGCCTGGACTGGAGAGAGACAGCCTCTCAGCCACGCAATCACAATCACAATGAGCCTGAGCCCAGAGAGAGTTAATGCACGGCTGTGTCTGAAAGCTTATCCCTTTAATCTGGGAGAGGCAGACAGGGACCTTCGATCGGGACAGACTACATCCCTGAGCCTCTGGATGTCAGAGGACACGTCATCATTATGCCTAATAGATTCAGAGGAACACAAATACAATGAACGAATATGCTGGAAAAACATCTAATGCATATGTTGTGTCATCAGCGGCTTTCAAACCCACCATTTTACTACAGCAACCATTCATTTCTGATTTCCGCTTCGGATGAACGGACACAACCATCGGATGTGCTGAATCCAGTCCAGACTATGAGTGTGAGGTACTGTTCTGAACAATGGACTGTTGTGGATAAAAAAGTCAAAAATAATGACAGTGTAGCTCAATCCTCCCTCCAAAAGTCTGTTTCTGTCCTTGGAGACGCAAACAAAAACTTTACAGATCTTTATAAGTGAAAAGGAGACTTCAAAGACAAACTAAAAGTTAATTATTACTGCCACTAGAGGAGCTGCGACTGTCAAATCAGGGAGTGAAAAGATCCAATCAAACTTCACAACACTATTACCTTAAAAAGGATACTTGCATTAGAATACATAATTCTGACATTCATACGAGGTCCTGCATCTGTGCTTCTACAGGCCTCAATACAGCTCCATCAGTTCCAGTTCACATTCTGTCATCAAACCTCAAAGACTTTCTTAAAGAACGTCTCGGATTACGACTGTACCTCTTGTTCCCCGAGAAGGGAAGGAAATGCTGTCAACATCATTGCCACTTTGGGAACGCCTCTGCGTGATTGAGTCTGAAGATCCTGTGTGAAATGACAGATCACAGACGGGGAGACGTCAGGACCAGGACATAAAGCCCAGAACAAACATGGCCAGCTTCTAATAGGGCGAAGCAAGAGATCAGCGGGAGGCAGGGAGTATAGCAGGGAGATCATCGTGCTGGACATTTTGGGAATGAGGATAAGCCAGACTTCTGAGTGCCTGTCTGTGTGAATCACTGCGAGCACACTATGTGTAGGGGAGAGCCGTCGAGGAGGGACTCGAGGTCCGAGAAACACACTCGGGCCGGCCAGAACGGGCCACTAGCAGTACCTGTCCCGGCGGATTCTCCAGAAGTCCCGGGAGCGATCGGGGAAACGCGTACGTAGCCTCGGCCATGGCATCAACGGATCTGTGTGAGTGAGGGAGAACTGAAGTGTGTTGTATCCTGAGACGCAGAGAGATCCACACTCCCCATATGAGCACCTCGGGGTGAAGTCTCCGTTCCCCGGCTCAGCCGTGCCTCCAGGGTTCTGCTCCTACGGTTCGGTACGCTGGATTGTATACGGCTCCTTATAGAGGAGGATCTGGCGTGCTGGGTTGCATAGCGAGCACGAACACAGACCCCACTGATGATTTACATTAGAGACCAACGATGTGTCTGCGAACAAGCACATGATGGACCCTGAGTTGAGCCTTCCCTAACCCAGCCCGAGGGATCTGGCGTGAGATCCCGCTCCTAACCGGGAGCTTGGGACAGGAACCAAGGCTTCCTCCACATCACAGTTGCGGAGACAGGTGCGTGACCGTGATCATGCGGAGTAGGTTCCCCCGGGGAAAACCCTGGTCTCTAGCCTCCACTGCAGCCCACAGGTGTCAGTGCCATCAGACATACCAGCCTCTGAAACGGTTAGACAGTGACTGGCCTCGCTGTATCTGGCGTACGGCTGTGAGAGTCGATACGAGCGGGAGACAGACGAGCATCATCATCATCCAATCCCATACCACGCCTGGAAAAGTGGAGAAAGCACACTCTTGGCATTCAGCCTTAACTCTTTCACAGAGGCGAGGACGACGCCAAACCACCATCTGATCTGACTGTGCTAAGATTAGCCAATTGTCGATATAGTTTAGCACGTGGACGCCCGAGAGCTGGACCGAAGCGCAGAACCCGATAACTGAACGCTTCTCCCCGAAGCGAACCTCGGGAACCTCCCGAGTCAGCATGTCCTGAGTCTTGAGTCACGAACCGCTTTGAGGTCAATATTTTGTTACTTGAGTTTCTGACCGAGTGATTTAGATGCCGCAGATCTAAAATGCAACCGCCCATTCTTCTTAGGAACGATGAGGTACCGGCTGTAAAACCGGACCTTGTCTCCGGTGGAGGAACACATTTATGGCCTCCTAGCCCAAGAGAGTCTTTACTTGCTGTTCCATTACCAGAGCCAGTGGTTAAACGAAATCACACACACACACACAGAAGGAATCCCACACACGCAGAGAACACAGCCCAGGCTCATTAGAAAAACGTACCTGTGATGTGGCAACATTTTGTGTCGAGCACGTTTCACGACAGCGAAAGTGAAAGGTCCAGTGAGCGGTGCTACAGATGAACAGATGAACGTGAACATGCCAACGTTTTATTACGTTGGATTTTGGTAAGTTTCACTGCAGTTATGAATTGAAATGTCTGGTGAGTGGTGCCAAAAGCTTAATGCTCCATTTTAAAATAACGTACACCTTACACTAAAGCATAAACCTCCCCGATAGTGTTAACAAAAGCAAATGTGACTTAAAAACGCAAACGCAACCATGCATTTTAGCTTGCTTTTGAACTCTTTTATTGTGATTCGTTTTTTACAGGATTCGTACCCAAACTCTCCGCATCACAAGAACACTTCTGTACCAGCTGAACTACCTGAACTACCCTACATTAGCTGGTTAATGAATGTTTACAAATCATACACTATGGTAAAAAGTGTTTTGAGGTCATAACATAATTGTGCAAGCTGCCACGTGAAAACAAGTATTTATTAAACTATAACATGCCCCATGTAATCATAATTGTCTGTTAAAACGATTAAAAGTGCTTGCTGTTTTACTGCTTCTAGTGTTCATTTCTGTTAGAAACTGCAGTGATATGTACGTCACAGAGAACATGTAAATCTACACACACTCCCAAACACTCCTGGCTCCGGCGGACCGTCCTGCTGCCCGAACAAACAACTAAATGTTTTATAGGAAACAACAAAATTGTGTGTGTGTGTGTGTGTGTGTGTGTGTGTGTGTTGAAGCACAGAGGCTTGGAGGGCTAGAGAAAGTAGAAAAAACATGGCTTTTTTAACACAGCATCTCAATCCTGTCGGACCCGGATCCTGTGTGTGTGTGTGTGTGTGTGTGTGTGTGTGTGTGTGTGTGTGTGTGTGTGTGTGTGTGTGTGTGTGTGTGTGTGTGTGTGTGTGTGTGTCCCGAAGGCCACACTGGGCTGGACGATAAAACTCAGATACATGCTGGAGCAGTTTCTGAGACCCACCCACACACACACACACACACACACACACACACACAGACACAGCGTCTGCTGCAGGGCTTTATATATTATACACACGCGCAGCGCTGAGTCTGGAAACATTAAATCATTGTGTTTTGCTATGTCTTAATAATTCAAGTCACTGAATTGTCATCCGTTATGTTGGCTCAAACCCGAGACGGGGTTATAATGCGAGTTTGCCCCACACTGTGAGCTGGGTCAGGGAACGTGTGCTGATAATGACGGGTCGTGTGATGACAATGGCTCAGTTAATTGCTCTAACCTTTTCTTGCCAAGCTGGAGGGGAATGTGTCTCGTTGTTCAGCTTCATTGATTGCTGGATTGGCTGATTTATGTCATGACAGGCCCAAAGTAAGACATGACGCTCACTAACAATATCACACTGTCACAAAACAAACAGAAGAATTTATAAGTGAGGGAATTTAAAGACCAGCACATATAGATATACTGAAAAAAATTAAAACATAGTCAAAATTTAGCATTATTAAACCAACTTACACACATCAATTTATACCAACAAAACTAATGCTGATAAATCAGGTAGAAATATGCGTATTATAAATAAGCTCAGGTACGAGTTTCCAGATGAAATACTGTATCAGCCTGATCTCATTAGTGCTCGTATGTGTTCATAACAACTGCTCATTTTACTGTAGATATACTGAGGCCACACACCCACACCTACCCTAAGCAGATGAATATACAGTATATAGATATTTTTAATCAGCTGTCCCACGGCAAACAAAATAAAAAGTAAATGATGAAATAATGAGAGAATTTATACATTTAAACATTTATGAAAGAAATCAACCTATGCATTCCATGAATCCAATATTCTATGAACCTAAAATGATTTATAAACATATAAATGTCCCAATAGTTGTTTAAACACAAAGGCCTGGTTTCACAGACAGGGCTTAGATTAAGCCAAGGTTAAACTTAGTTCATTTAAGCAGCTTTTATAACCGTGCCTTAGAAAAAAAACTTAACTGTGTGAATCTAGAGACAAAACATTGACACTGACATATTTTAAGATATGCTTTCAGTTAAAACAGCTCAAACATTTACTCTGGGACTCGATTGAGCCTCATCTGTGAAACCGAGGGAAATGCTTAGGTTTTAGATGCTTAAATACTTTAATATATATATATATATATATATATATATTGTCAATGCAAATAAAAAAATAATTAAAGCACTTTACATATGTAATCTCCTCCTTCACCCTGAGAACACCTTTATCTACGATCACTGAGATCACACTGGAAATATGTTCATTATTCATATGGTGGTTATGCCACCTGGACATAAAATAAGCAAATTCTTATTATGCAAATGCATATTTATATGTATTCAGTACAGAATGTGTATAACTACATAAGTCTGCTTTTTACTCCATAGATGTATATTACTTTATTGTTATTTTTATTCTTAATCCTACTTATTTGTATTTCTATTGCTTTGTGTGTGTGCATGTATTTATGTTCAGCAAATTCCTAGTGTGTTTGTACAAGTGTAGCTCATCTGAATCTCCAATCTGATTTTTAAGTCTAACCACTAAACCTACTTGGATGTGTATTTATTAATAAAAATGTAAATGCAAAATGAAACCCAGCAGCCGACTTTGGCATTGCTATAGCAGAGCTCCTGGAAATCCTCGACAACAAGATATTTGCATTAGGATATTTCAAGCAAAACTCAAACCTGTTATTATCTAAAGTACTCAACCTCATGCTGTTCTTTTCCATACAAATTCAACACTATATATCTCAAATAATCTGAAGCCTCGTGACAACTATCACTGACGTCATTATTAACGTATGCATATTTCTGCACATCTCACCCAGAAACTACAGTGATTTGTTCCCGCAGAAATTATGCGATGGTTTGGCAAAGACATAGTAGTGATTGATATTAGATTAGTATTCAGTTACTGATATTATGGCAGTGACAGTAGCAGGGATGCGTTCCTCTCGGGGACGTGCCGGTTTTACTCCTGAAACGCTCTGGTTTTTCTGAATGAGATCCCCGATTCTGTCTCGGTCTCCAGATCCGTCCTGACGAAACCCGAAGCAGAGACACAGTGAGCCACGGCGCGTCTGACGGCTTGTTTCACTCGGAGACGTCTCCAGGTGGTGTGTGTCCCGCGCAGACCTGACCCTGTGTGTGTGTGTGTGAGGATCTGACACTCAGGTCTCATTATGCCGGACGGTTCAGACGTGTCCTTGACTCTCAGACTCGAGCGCTGACGTCTCTCACAGTGGCGTATGGAGAATCATCACTGCATTGGCTGGCGTGTGCGTCCAAACACAATGATCCATGGGTAAACTAGAGTATATGTGTGGATGGCAATACAAATGCCTTTTGTTAATATCATACTTATGAAGTGATTATTCATTTTCAGATCCCAATGAAAAGAGCTTATGTCTGCAGACTCATGAAACTCATAATAGATATCTGATCAAACTGATGTTTTCAAGCAGAGCCGCAGTGAAGCGTCACAATATCGTCCACATTCCTGGAGAAATATGATGTTGCTCATTGTTTGTTTTTCTGAATGTGAAGAATCTGATAAATTGCAGGTGATCTGTGGCTCGAGAAACTCGAGACTGAACACATACTCTTCAGCAGAAGCGCATGTGAATCTAGCGGCCGCGTGTTCGACAGCGGATTCCTGTTTTCATTACACATGCGAATATTGCTCTTACTTTCTTGAACGGCCAAGACAGTTTTTAGGACTTCATCCCGATATCAAACGCCTTCAAGTCAGCAATAAAATCTGACAACAACGCTTCAGATGCTGCTTTTATAGCTCAAATCATACTAAAATTATTATATATACAGGTCCTTCTAAAAAAATTAGCATATTGTGATAAAGTTAATTATTTTCCATAATGTAATGATAAAAATTAAACTTTCATATATTTTAGATTCATTGCACACCAACTGAAATATTTCAGGTCTTTTATTGTTTTAATACTGATGATTTTGGCATACAGCTCATGAAAACCCAAAATTCCTATCTAAAAAAATTAGCATATTTCATCCGACCAATAAAAGAAGTGTTTTTAATACAAAAAAAAAAAGTCAACCTTCAAATAATTATGTTCAGTTATGCACTCAATACTTGGTCGGGAATCCTTTTGCAGAAATGACTGCTTCAATGCGGCGTGGCATGGAGGCAATCAGCCTGTGGCACTGCTGAGGTGTTATGGAGGCCCAGGATGCTTCGATAGCGGCCTTAAGCTCATCCAGAGTGTTGGGTCTTGCGTCTCTCAACTTTCTCTTCACAATATCCCACAGATTCTCTATGGGGTTCAGGTCAGGAGAGTTGGCAGGCCAATTGAGCACAGTAATACCATGGTCAGTAAACCATTTACCAGTGGTTTTGGCTCTGTGAGCAGGTGCCAGGTCGTGCTGAAAAATGAAATCTTCATCTCCATAAAGCTTTTCAGCAGATGGAAGCATGAAGTGCTCCAAAATCTCCTGATAGCTAGCTGCATTGACCCTGCCCTTGATAAAACACAGTGGACCAACACCAGCAGCTGACATGGCACCCCAGACCATCACTGACTGTGGGTACTTGACACTGGACTTCAGGCATTTTGGCATTTCCTTCTCCCCAGTCTTCCTCCAGACTCTGGCACCTTGATTTCCGAATGACATGCAAAACTGAGCAACAGTCCAGTGCTGCTTCTCTGTAGCCCAGGTCAGGTGCTTCTGCCGCTGTTTCTGGTTCAAAAGTGGCTTGACCTGGGGAAAGCGGCACCTGTAGCCCATTTCCTGCACACGCCTGTGCACGGTGGCTCTGGATGTTTCTACTCCAGACTCAGTCCACTGCTTCCGCAGGTCCCCAAGGTCTGGAATCGGTCCTTCTCCACAATCTTCCTCAGGGTCCGGTCGCCTCTTCTCGTTGTGCAGCGTTTTTTGCCACACTTTTTCCTTCCCACAGACTTCCCACTGAGGTGCCTTGATACAGCACTCTGGGAACAGCCTATTTGTTCAGAAATGTCTTTCTGTGCCTTACCCTCTTGCTTGAGGGTGTCAATGATGGCCTTCTGGACAGCAGTCAGGTCGGCAGTCTTACCCATGATTGCGGTTTTGAGTAATGAAACAGGCTGGGAGTTTTTAAAAGCCTCAGGAATCTTTTGCAGGTGTTTAGAGTTAATTAGTTGATTCAGATGATTAGGTTAATAGCTCGTTTAGAGAACCTTTTCATGATATGCTAATTTTTTTAGACAGGAATTTTGGGTTTTCATGAGCTGTATGCCAAAATCATCAGTATTAAAACAATAAAAGACCTGAAATATTTCAGTTGGTGTGCAATGAATCTAAAATATATGAAAGTTTAATTTTTATCATTACATTATGGAAAATAATTAACTTTATCACAATATGCTAATTTTTTGAGAAGGACCTGTATATTTTCATACTGGTCCAGCCAGGGCCGTATTAAGACATTGTGTGGTGCCCCTGGGCACTATACCTCAAAAGCCCCCCATCAGACATAATCAAGGTGATTTCTCAAATGTAATTTACTAACTTGTCCAACTACATACATGTAGGCATATGAGCAGTGAGCACTATATTCAAATGTCTCAATTCAAAATGTACATCAATTCATTGACAGCATCAATCCACGTTTGCCCAAAAATAATAATAAATCTATCAGGTTTCTTACCTTTACATGCATGAAAACGGGTCAGGGGTGAAAAAGGTGAGAAGGATATTCCCCCTCTAGGGGGGTTCGGGGACATGCTCCCCCGGAAGAAAATTTTAAATATTCCATATTTTAAAGCATCAATCTGATGCATTTTGAGATGCATTTTTTGCTAAACTGGAGAGAGCTGGAGAAACTTAACTTCAGCCATGAGTCAAAAATATTATGGCCTCCGTAGCGTTAGCTAATAATTTTCCACCGGAGCTTCAGCTAGCTGGCTAACGTTGCATTCTCTCCTGCTGTGTTCAACGACTCAATTCATCAAGCTGTAGCTAACGTTAGCTAACCCTATGTCAACAGAGCTCCTGGGTAACTTAGATATAGCCTACCAGAAAATATTAGGGATGTCCCGATACCATTTTTTCTGAACCGATCCGATCCGATACCAAAAATTCCGACTATGGACCGATACCGATCCGATACCAGCGCAGTTTAAAAATAAAATCAAGTAGAATTTCTATAACTCTGTGTGTTGAACTGATAATCACTCTTTTGTGTGTTAAACACAATCTACTTAATACAGACAACTTCATTATAAAGAAAAACAACAAATAAAAAAAATATTCTATTATAAACTAGATTAGTGGGTAACTCAGCAGTAAAATTTAGTCTAGAAAAATCACAAGTGCACAATAATTGTATAAAATCTGAATATTTAGTGAAAAAAACATTATTTAGTCGGAACAGAGACAATAAGTGTAGCACTAAATCTGGTAAAACGTTTTCATGTATGAAGTTTAGCAGAACTGCTTCTTCCTTGATTTTGCGCAAGCAAAGGTGTCAACTAACATTACATCCCCAAAGTCCATTTCTTTGTTACCGTCTCCACAGTTAGCTCCGGCTTCGTCAGACTCAGCGCTGCTAGTGATCGCATTTCCTGTGATGTTCTCACAAAAAACTAGAGATGTTCTCACAAAAAACTAGAGATGCTCTCACAAAAAACTTTAGATCCCTGGAACATTTTGAATTGTAGCTAAACGTCTAGCGTCCTTGTCTTTCTTTAACTTTCTTTTTGCAAAACCACTCAATTGACGTCTGTCCATTTTGGATTTAGATTCATTTTCTGTAGCCATTAAAAAATGACACATTTGCGCGTACTTGTTGTGGACCAACTCAACTCTGACAGATTGGGAGGGGGGGGGAGTGATAGTGGTCATGTAATCTTTATTTATTTATAATTTATTATTATTGTTGTTAAATTAGTGTTCATAAACGAGTTATGTATGGTCTTTCAAGAATTTCAAGTTAATAATATAACAATTTACGAAAAATGTTTTTAAAGCTTATGTCATGTGGTTGTGAATGGTTGGTGCCCCTGTGCACTGGCCCAAGTGCCCTTATGGATAATCCGGCTCTGGGTCCAGCTATAAAAAGGTTTCTGGCTCTCTTAACCGCCCATTGATCATTGCATTTTCTACAGATTGTCCGTCTCTCCGTCTCTGAATAAATATTAGCAGTGTTATGGATGCACTGATATTAAAATTCTGCCCGATACCAATAACGGATATAGTATTAATATATCATGCATCCCTAACCAGAGATTATGCCCTGACCTGAAGGAAAAGTTGAAATTCAGTGCAAGAATCCTGAAACATAACCTTTGAAACATTATCTATAACATCATCTCAGTGCTCAGGTTATTGAGCCCAGCACATGAAATGAAGACGTATGAACTATATTATATCTGAAGGACCAGTTTTGTTCTGATATTGTCATGTTCGTCCCTCAGCACAAGCACAGAGTTCAGTGTGTGTGTGTGTGTGTGTGTGTGTGTGTGTGTGTGTGTGTGTGTGTTCAGAGACTCGTATGCCAGCCGTAAGGAAAAAACTCAAAGATGACACAAGAGAATAAACCTGCAATACTCAAAATGACAAATCATCCAAAGTCAGGGGAGAAATTGGCTTCTGACAATTGGAAAATGAATCTCTGAGGGAAGATGTTTTGAGATTATAAAAATTATAATAAAGAACGTAATGTCATTTCAATAGCAGAAGTCTCATGGGAACCCATGCGGTGTCGAGCGCCGGAAGAAACATTATCTGGAGAACGTGTAAAACAGTTGCTTTACTTCAGAGATGTAAGATGGAGAGGCAATGACTGAGCAGTCTTTAATAATGGAATAAACCATTGAAGATTTACAGCTTTTACTCCACATCTATATGCTGGTTTGAACTGAAAGGCCGCAGGGAGGAGCAACAAGTTTGACAAAAATATTTTAATGTAAAAAAAAAACATGTATTAAAAATGAAAGTTTTTGGAGGCCCTTGGCACCAAAAAATGCTAGTGTGACACAATAGTATAAAATTTGGGCTGCACGATTAATCGCAATATACATATCACACTTAAACCGATTTGGCTTATCGTGATTATAAAAATCACAAAGTCTGCGATTATTAGTTATGCGCAGCTCGTCAGAGATTATTAGTTACGAGCAGCTCGTCAGAGATTATTAGTTACGAGCAGCTCGTCAGAGATTATTAGTTACGAGCAGCTCGTCAGAGATTATTAGTTACGAGCAGCTCGTCAGTGATTATTAGTTACGAGCAGCTCGTCAGTGATTATTAGTTACGAGCAGCTCGTCAGAGATTATTAGTTACGAGCAGCTCGTCAGTGATTATTAGTTACGAGCAGCTCGTCAGAGATTATTAGTTCCGAGCAGCTCGTCAGTGATTATTAGTTACGAGCAGCTCGTCAGTGATTATTAGTTACGAGCAGCTCGTCAGTGATTATTAGTTACGAGCAGCTCGTCAGTGATTATTAGTTCCGAGCAGCTCGTCAGAGATTATTAGTTACGAGCAGCTCGTCAGAGATTATTAGTTACGAGCAGCTCGTCAGTGATTATTAGTTACGAGCAGCTCGTCAGAGATTATTAGTTACGAGCAGCTCGTCAGTGATTATTAGTTACGAGCAGCTCGTCAGAGATTATTAGTTCCGAGCAGCTCGTCAGAGATTATTAGTTCCGAGCAGCTCGTCAGTGATTATTAGTTACGAGCAGCTCGTCAGTGATTATTAGTTACGAGCAGCTCGTCAGTGATTATTAGTTCCGAGCAGCTCGTCAGAGATTATTAGTTCCGAGCAGCTCGTCAGAGATTATTAGTTCCGAGCAGCTCGTCAGTGATTATTAGTTACGAGCAGCTCGTCAGTGATTATTAGTTACGAGCAGCTCGTCAGTGATTATTAGTTACGAGCAGCTCGTCAGTGATTATTAGTTCCGAGCAGCTCGTCAGAGATTATTAGTTACGAGCAGCTCGTCAGTGATTATTAGTTACGAGCAGCTCGTCAGTGATTATTAGTTCCGAGCAGCTCGTCAGAGATTATTAGTTCCGAGCAGCTCGTCAGTGATTATTAGTTACGAGCAGCTCGTCAGTGATTATTAGTTACGAGCAGCTCGTCAGAGATTATTAGTTACGAGCAGCTCGTCAGTGATTATTAGTTACGAGCAGCTCGTCAGTGATTATTAGTTCCGAGCAGCTCGTCAGTGATTATTAGTTCCGAGCAGCTCGTCAGAGATTATTAGTTCCGAGCAGCTCGTCAGAGATTATTAGTTACGAGCAGCTCGTCAGTGATTATTAGTTCCGAGCAGCTCGTCAGAGATTATTAGTTCCGAGCAGCTCGTCAGTGATTATTAGTTCCGAGCAGCTCGTCAGAGATTATTAGTTCCGAGCAGCTCGTCAGTGATTATTAGTTCCGAGCAGCTCGTCAGTGATTATTAGTTACGAGCAGCTCGTCAGTGATTATTAGTTACGAGCAGCTCGTCAGTGATTATTAGTTCCGAGCAGCTCGTCAGAGATTATTAGTTCCGAGCAGCTCGTCAGAGATTATTAGTTCCGAGCAGCTCGTCAGTGATTATTAGTTACGAGCAGCTCGTCAGTGATTATTAGTTACGAGCAGCTCGTCAGTGATTATTAGTTACGAGCAGCTCGTCAGTGATTATTAGTTCCGAGCAGCTCGTCAGAGATTATTAGTTACGAGCAGCTCGTCAGTGATTATTAGTTACGAGCAGCTCGTCAGTGATTATTAGTTCCGAGCAGCTCGTCAGAGATTATTAGTTCCGAGCAGCTCGTCAGTGATTATTAGTTACGAGCAGCTCGTCAGTGATTATTAGTTACGAGCAGCTCGTCAGAGATTATTAGTTACGAGCAGCTCGTCAGTGATTATTAGTTACGAGCAGCTCGTCAGTGATTATTAGTTCCGAGCAGCTCGTCAGTGATTATTAGTTCCGAGCAGCTCGTCAGAGATTATTAGTTCCGAGCAGCTCGTCAGAGATTATTAGTTACGAGCAGCTCGTCAGTGATTATTAGTTCCGAGCAGCTCGTCAGAGATTATTAGTTCCGAGCAGCTCGTCAGTGATTATTAGTTCCGAGCAGCTCGTCAGAGATTATTAGTTACGAGCAGCTCGTCAGTGATTATTAGTTCCGAGCAGCTCGTCAGAGATTATTAGTTCCGA
>JAPDVR010000017.1:310000-315000 GCA_026230005.1 Gila orcuttii | reverse complement strand
GATTAACTTTTAGTACACATAGGCATTAATAATGTACAGCCTTTCTCTTCTGGAAAGATGGACCAAAAATAACGATGACTCATCCTGCACTCATATTTCTGTCCAATCAAACGCTCTATAAGATGAGAATGTCCCACCCCCAAAACACCCTGCAGCCAATCAGCACACTCGTTTACCTGCAGCTTATTCTGGAGCTGCCTCTGGTCCTCTACATAAAGACAGTCGCTCTGCTCTTCTTCTAACGGGTTGTAAACTGAAGTTGGCTCCTGATGAATGCGGTGTTTAAGATCAGTCGGCAACACAACACAACACAGGTCACGTGACAGAACACACACTCGCTCCAGACACGCATGGGCTTTATCTACTCCTCATGTGGGCTTCAGTTCTCACACAGCATTAAGAGAACAGCCAGGAATAACAACAAAATCATAATCATAATCATCACAGGTGGATCAACTGTGTGTAGATAAAGCTGGTGTGTGAGATAAGACTGATCTGTGTTTCCTCGAGCTTCAGGCCTCGTGTTCATCACTGCTGGATCAACACTTGTGTGATACACACACACGCACACACACGAGCACACGAGCACTCACACACACACACACACACGCACACACACACACACACACACACGCACGCACGCACGCACGCACACACACACACGAGCACTCACACACACACACACACACGCGCACACACACACGCACACACACACGCACACACACACACAAGCACTCACACACACACACACACACACACACACACACACACACACACACTCACACTCTCACGTATCGGGACGCCAGTCTTTCAGCTGATTAAACATGAGAAGTGACATTCATCATTCGTCAGGTAACACACTCACACTCACACTAACACACACACACACACACAAATGCTTACACTAGTTATTATTTAAAGGATTCTTCAACAACCACACACACTCGACCCAGCAACCATCATTGAGAAGGATAAAAAACAAAACCAGTTTTCTCTTCCCGCTGTTCCCAGAACGACGGATCTGAAGCTCTCGGCTACCCAGCAACCTGGAGCACTGACACACACACACACACACACGAGCACTGACACACACACACAAGCACTGACACACACACACACGAGCACTGACACACACACACAAGCACTGACACACACACACAAGCACTGACACACACACACACACACACGAGCACTGACACACACACACAAGCACTGACACACACACACACACACGAGCACTGACACACACACACACACACACACACACACACACACGAGCACTGACACAAACACACAAGCACTGACACACACACAAGCACTGACACACACACACACACACACGCGAGCACTGACACACACACACGAGCACTGACACACACACACGGGCACTGACACACACACACGAGCACTGACACACACACACAAGCACTGACACACACACAAGCACTGACACACACACACACGCGAGCACTGACACACACACGAGCACTGACACACACACGAGCACTGACACACACACGAGCACTGACACACACACACGGGCACTGACACACACACACGGGCACTGACACACACACACGGGCACTGACACACACACACGAGCACTGACACACACACACAAGCACTGACACACACACAAGCACTGACACACACACACACACGCGAGCACTGACACACACACGAGCACTGACACACACACGAGCACTGACACACACACGAGCACTGACACACACACGAGCACTGACACACACAAGCACTGACACACACACAAGCACTGACACACACACACACACGCGAGCACTGACACACACACGAGCACTGACACACACACACACACACACACACACAAGCACTGACACACACACGAGCACTGACACACACACACACACACAAGCACTGACACACACACGAGCACTAACACACACACACACACACACACACACGAGCACTGACACACACGAGCACTGACACACACGAGCACTGACACACACACACACACACACACACGAGCACTGACACACACACAAGCACTGACACACACACACACACAAGCACCGACACACACACAAGCACTGACACACACACACAAGCACCGACACACACACAAGCACTGACACACACACAAGCACTGACACACACACGAGCACTGACACACACACGAGCACTGACACACACACACGAGCACTGACACACACACACACACACACAAGCACCGACACACACACAAGCACTGACACACACACACACACAAGCACCGACACACACACAAGCACTGACACACACACGAGCACTGACACACACGCGAGCACTGACACACACACGAGCACTGACACACACACGAGCACTGACACACACACGAGCACTGACACACACACGAGCACTGACACACACACACACACACACAAGCACTGACACACACACGAGCACTGACACACACACACACACACACACACACACAAGCACTGACACACACGAGCACTGACACACACACACACACACACACACACGAGCACTGACACACACACAAGCACTGACACACACACACACAAGCACCGACACACACACAAGCACTGACACACACGAGCACTGACACACACACGAGCACTGACACACACACGAGCACTGACACACACACACACACACAAGCACCGACACACACACAAGCACTGACACACACACACACAAGCACCGACACACACACAAGCACTGACACACACACAAGCACTGACACACACACGAGCACTGACACACACACGAGCACTGACACACACACACGAGCACTGACACACACACACGAGCACTGACACACACACACGAGCACTGACACACACACGAGCACTGACACACACACGAGCACTGACACACACACACGAGCACTGACACACACACACGAGCACTGACACACACACGAGCACTGACACACACACGAGCACTGACACACACACAAGCACTGACACACACACAAGCACTGACACACACACGAGCACTGACACACACACGCGAGCACTGACACACACGAGCACTGACGCACACACACACAAGCACTGACACACACACGAGCACTGACACACACACACACACACACACACACACACAAGCACTGACACACACACACACACACACACACGAGCACTGACACACACACACACACACACACACACACACAAGCACTGACACACACACAAGCACTGACACACACACGAGCACTGACACACACACGAGCACTGACACACACACGAGCACTGACACACACGAGCACTGACACACACACACACACACACACACAAGCACTGACACACACACAAGCACTGACACACACACGAGCACTGACACACACACACAAGCACCGACACACACACAAGCACTGACACACACACGAGCACTGACACACACACGAGCACTGACACACACACACGATCACTGACACACACATGAGCACTGACACACACACGAGCACTGACACACACACGAGCACTGACACACACACAAGCACTGACACACACACAAGCACTGACACACACACGCGAGCACTGACACACACGAGCACTGACACACACACACAAGCACTGACACACACACGAGCACTGACACACACACACACACACACACAAGCACTGACACACACACACACACACACGAGCACTGACACACACACGAGCACTGACACACACATGCACTGACACAGACACACACACACACACACACAAGCACTGACACACACACAAGCACTGACACACACACGAGCACTGACACACACACGAGCACTGACACACACGAGCACTGACACACACGAGCACTGACACACACACACACACAAGCACTGACACACACACAAGCACTGACACACACACGAGCACTGACACACACACACACACACAAGCACCGACACACACACAAGCACTGACACACACACGAGCACTGACACACACACGAGCACTGACACACACACAAGCACTGACACACACACACACACACACACACGAGCACTGACACACACACACGAGCACTGACACACACACGAGCACTGACACACACACAAGCACTGACACACACACAAGCACTGACACACACACAAGCACTGACACACACACACACACACGAGCACTGACACACACACACAAGCACTGACACACACACAAGCACTGACACACACACACACACATGCGAGCACTGACACACACACAAGCACTGACACACACACGAGTACTGACACACACACACACACACACACACGAGCACTGACACACACACAAGCACTGACACACACACACACACACACGAGCACTGACACACACACACAAGCACTGACACACACACAAGCACTGACACACACACACACACATGCGAGCACTGACACACACACAAGCACTGACACACACACAAGCACTGACACACACACACACACACACACGAGCACTGACACACACACAAGCACTGACACACACACACATGCGAGCACTGACACACACACAAGCACTGACACACACACACACACACACGAGCACTGACACACACACACAAGCACTGACACACACACAAGCACTGACACACACACACACACACATGCGAGCACTGACACACACACAAGCACTGACACACACACGAGCACTGACACACACACAAGCACTGACACACACACAAGCACTGACACACACACACGAGCACTGACACACACACGAGCACTGACACACACACAAGCACTGACACACTCACAAGCACTGACACACACACACACACACGCGAGCACTGACACACACACGAGCACTGACACACACACACACACACAAGCACTGACACACACACGAGCACTGACACACACACACACACACAAGCACTGAAACACACACACGAGCACTAACACACACACACACACACACGAGCACTGACACACACGAGCACTGACACACACGAGCACTGACACACACACACACACACAAGCACTGACACACACACACAAGCACCGACACACACACAAGCACTGACACACACACAAGCACTGA
>JAPDVR010000017.1:0-307500 GCA_026230005.1 Gila orcuttii | reverse complement strand
CACTGACACACACAAGCACTGACACACACACAAGCACTGACACACACACACACACACATGCGAGCACTGACACACACACGAGCACTGACACACACACGAGCACTGACACACACACACGCGAGCACTGACACACACACGAGCACTGACACACACACACACACACAAGCACTGACACACACACGAGCACTGACACACACACGAGCACTGACACACATACACGCGAGCACTGACACACACACGAGCACTGACACACACACACACACACACACATACACACACACAAGCACTGACACACACACGAGCACTAACACACACACGAGCACGAGCACTAACACACACACACACACGAGCACTGACACACACACGAGCACTGACACACACACGAGCACTGACACACACGAGCACTGACACACACGAGCACTGACACACACACACACACAAGAACTGACACACACACAAGCACTGACACACACACGAGCACTGACACACACACACACAAACACCGACACACACACAAGCACTGACACACACACAAGCACTGACACACACACGAGCACTGACACACACACGAGCACTGACACACACACGAGCACTGACACACACACACACACACAAGCACTGACACACACACAAGCACTGACACACACACGAGCACTGACACACACACGAGCACTGACACACACACACACAAGCACCGACACACACACAAGCACTGACACACACACAAGCACTGACACACACACGAGCACTGACACACACACGGGCACTGACACACACACGGGCACTGACACACACACGGGCACTGACACACACACGGGCACTGACACACACACGGGCACTGACACACACACACACACACACACAAGCACTGACACACACACGGGCACTGACACACACACACACACACACGAGCACTGACACACACACGGGCACTGACACACACACACACACACACACACGAGCCCAGACACACGGGCACTGACACACACACACACACACAAGCACTGACACACACACGGGCACTGACACACACACACACACACGAGCACTGACACACACAAAGGCACTGACACACACACACACACGAGCACTGACACACACGGGCACTGACACACACGGGCACTGACACACACGGGCACTGACACACGCACGAGCACTGACACACACACACGAGCACTGACACACACACACGGGCACTGACACACACACACACACACAAGCACTGACACACACACGGGCACTGACATACACGAGCACTGACACACACGGGCACTGACACACACACACACACACACGAGCACAGACACACGGGCACTGACACACACACACACACACACACACGAGCACAGACACACGGGCACTGACACACGGGCACTGACACACACACACACACACACACACGAGCACAGACACACGGGCACTGACACACACACACACACACAAGCACTGACAGACACACGGGCACTGAAACACACACACACACACGAGCACTGACACACACAAAGGCACTGACACACACACACACACGAGCACTGACACACACGGGCACTGACACACACGGGCACTGACACACACGGGCACTGACACACGCACGAGCACTGACACACACACACGGGCACTGACACACACACACACACACACACACAAGCACTGACACACACACGGGCACTGACATACACGAGCACTGACACACACGGGCACTGACACACACACGGGCACTGACACACACACACACACACGAGCACTGACACACACACACACACACGAGGACTGACACACATACACACACACGAGCACTGACACACACACACGAGCACTGACACACACACACACGAGCACTGACACACACACACACGGTCACTGACACACACACACACGGTCACTGACACACACACACACACGGTCACTGACACACACACGAGCACTGACACACACACGAGCACTGACACACACACACACGAGCACTGACACACACACGGGGACTGACACACACACACGAGCACTGACACACACGAGCACTGACACACACACACACACGAGCACTGACACACACACGAGCACTGACACACACACGAGCACTGACACACACACGAGCACTGACACACACACGGGCACACACACACACGAGCACTGACACACACACGAGCACTGAAACACACACACACACACACACGAGCACTGACACACACACACACACACACACGAGTACTGACACACACACACGAGCACTGACACACACACACACGAGCACTGACACACACACACGAGCACTGACACACACACACGAGCACTGACACACACACACGAGCACTGACACACACACACGAGCACTGACACACACACACGAGCACTGACACACACACACGAGCACTGACACACACACGAGCACTGACACACACACGAGCACTGACACACACACGAGCACTGACACACACACGAGCACTGACACACACACGAGCACTGACACACACACGACCACTGACACACACACAAGCACTGACACACACACAAGCACTGACACACACGAGCACTGACACACACACAAGCACTGACACACACACGAGCACTGACACACACACGACCACTGACACACACACGACCACTGACACACACACGACCACTGACACACACACACACACGAGCACTGACACACACACGAGCACTGACACACACGAGCACTGACACACACACGAGCACTGACACACACACGAGTACTGACACACACACACACGAGCACTGACACACACACACACGAGCACTGACACACACACACACACGAGCACTGACACACACGAGCACTGAAACACACACGAGCACTGACACACACACGAGCACTGACACACACACGAGCACTGACACACACACACGAGCACTGACACACACACAAGCACTGACACACACACGAGCACTGACACACACACGAGTACTGACACACACACAAGCACTGACACACACACGAGCACTGACACACACACGAGTACTGACACACACACACACGAGCACTGACACACACACACACGAGCACTGACACACACACACACACGAGCACTGACACACACACACACGAGCACTGACACACACACACGAGCACTGACACACACACACACGAGCACTGACACACACACACACGAGCACTGACACACACACACGAGCACTGACACACACACACGAGCACTGACACACACATACGAGCACTGACACACACACACACACGAGCACTGACACACACACACACAAGCACTGACACACACACGAGCACTGACACACACACACGAGCACTGACACACACACAGACACGAGCACTGACACACACACACGAGCACTGACACACACACACGAGCACTGACACACACACACGAGCACTGACACACACACACGAGCACTGACACACACACACGAGCACTGACACACACACACGAGCACTGACACACACACACGAGCACTGAAACACACACACGGGCACTGACACACACACACACGAGCACTGACACACACACACGAGCACTGACACACACACACGAGCACTGACACACACACACGAGCACTGACACACACACACGAGCACTGACACACACACACGAGCACTGAAACACACACACGGGCACTGACACACACACACACACGAGCACTGACACACACACACGAGCACTGACACACACACACGAGCACTGACACACACACACGAGCACTGACACACACACACGAGCACTGAAACACACACACGGGCACTGACACACACACACACGGGCACTGACACACACACACACGAGCACTGACACACACACACGAGCACTGACACACACACACGAGCACTGAAACACACACACGGGCACTGATACACACAACCGTGACCTTTGACCTGGGAGTCAGTAAACCTGCACTATCCTGGATGTGAAGACTCTCGGGTGTCTATCAGCGCTCTCAGAGAGACTGCAGGATCTCTGCTGGATGCTGGGTTAGCTGGATGCTGGGTTAGCTGGATGCTGGGTTAGCTGGATGCTGGGTTAGCTGGACGTTGGGTTAGCTGGACGCTGGGTCAGCTGGACGCTGGGTTAGCTGGACGTTGGGTTAGCTGGACGCTGGGTTAGCTGGACGCTGGGTTAGCTGGACGTTGGGTTAGCTGGACGCTGGGTTAGCTGGACGCTGGGTTAGCTGGATGCTGGGTTAGCTGGACGTTGGGTTAGCTGGACGCTGGGTTAGGTGGACGTTGGGTTAGCTGGACGCTGGGTTAGCTGGACGCTGGGTTAGCTGGACGCTGGGTTAGCTGGAGCATGGCAGGACTGCGCATCCTCAGGGAAATCAGGACTGGGAGGAAGGCGGACTCTCAGGAACGATCCCGACTCTAAACTCTGAGATCTGCCATTCTGAAGCGTGAAGTTATGTTAAGTGAATCAATCAAAACTAACTTTAGCTGGACAATAACTTTATTCTAGATCTGCTGTAAAGCCTCAACAATCTCTGTTACTGTAATCTCCTATTATCACTGTAAAGCTGCTGTGAAATGTAATATATAAATGACAAAAAAGCGCTATATTAATGAAGGTGACTTAAAACAGAGAAACCTGCAAGAGTTTCAGATCTTGATGTTAGTGCTGGAGAAGCTGCACGCTATCAAAGGATCGAAGGATTGTTTTCCGCAGAATTATCAGTTTACACACGTCCAGGCTATAGATTCAGGCTATTACAAGTACAGCTTTGAGTGATGAATAATTTACCGTCCTTCACACCAATGATCTGGATATACAGCATGACGTAAAGCTAGTGTGGATCCAGCACTGCGGGAGAGTGTTAGTTTAACAGCGGAAGAGGACGAGAGCTTTCTCACTTCACTGCTGCGTTTATGATCAGTCAATATACACTGACATTTGCATTTAATGCCATCGGGAAAAGCTCAACATCTTTGACTGTCACTTTCTTTCACACAAAAAAGGTCCGTTCAGCGTTCGTTTCTTGGACGTATTCAATGAACAGTTTAAAAAAGTACAAGCTATTCACTGGCTCTTTTCCCTCAGGACACAATTATTTCCAGCAGCTCATTATGTTTGTGCCGGACAAGATCCGTGTTTCTGGAGGAATATCTGTGAACACTGACACAAGCTTTCAGATACACACGGGTTATTCTGCAGAAGAGAGATATAATGTTTAATATTTACTCACACAGTGGAAACGGACATAAAACTGAATGATTCTGCTCACTTTGGGGTGCCATGTTTGATTAGATGATCTCACACTGCACAAGTCTGCAGTGCTCGCGAAGATCACTAGCGCCATCTACCGGTCAGTTCCGGTTCAGCTTTCAGTCACACAGTTCTGTATAACAACATAGGAAATTATTTTTAGGATAAAATAGCCTAGTCCATTGTTTCACGACAGTACAGCTAATTTAATGACTAGCATGTTTATAGCATAGGCTAAACTAACAATGAAAAATACTACAGCATTTATTAATCTTAGGTACTGTTAATTTCAACATTTACTAATAGCCTACATTAGGCCTATTCAAATCAAACGTCGTATTATTTAATAAACCCGAGCTGACATGATCATGAACACAAGTTTTGTATGAACTAACATAAACGAAGATGAATAAATAGGCGACTGTAACTAATGTGTTGCTCCTTGTTAGTCAATGCATTATCTAATGAAAACTTATTGTAAAGTGTTTAATGCAAATTAAACCAATCAATTACAAATTAGATCACATTTCCACACTCTTTATAAATTCAACTTGATTAGGAATGACAATTTAACTTCATATTTCTTTGTTCTCTTCACACATTAATCTCAGACTGTTTTCTCCTAGTAAACAAGAAGTTACAGTAATCTTTGAAGAAGAAAACCGTCAGACAACTGTCATAATTTTTGTGGATGAAAATCATTTTCACACAAATTTAAAACAGCTTATGATTAGTTACCTCTTTGTTTCACCAATCATCTCAGTGTTCAAATCGAATCCATGACCGAGGC
The DNA here is from genome assembly GCA_026230005.1 of Gila orcuttii. Lineage (NCBI taxonomy): Eukaryota > Metazoa > Chordata > Actinopteri > Cypriniformes > Leuciscidae > Gila > Gila orcuttii. The sequence goes on along the minus strand of JAPDVR010000017.1, from coordinate 301,533 downwards.
GTTATTAAACAACTCAAAACAACTCCGCGTGTCGGAGCGCGCATGCGCACTTTCAGGTTCGTTCTGGGTGACGTCACACGCAGGGCGGAGCCACGAGCAGGTGTGTTTCACAGGTGTATTTCAGGTGTAAATAAGAATAATGCTAGTGTGGAGAAGGAGTGTGTTGTGGTGCAGGTGCGCGATGGGCTGCGCCGCGTTCCTCGTCCTCGGGCTCGCGTTCGATATCATCGGGTTCGCTTTGCTTTTACTCGGGATTTTTGCCAATCTGCGAGTTGAAGGAAGATTTTATGGAGACTTTCTAATCTACTCTGGCTCATTAATAGTTTTCCTCAGTCTTTTCTGGTGGGTCATGTGGTACACGGGGAATATCACAGTTTCCTATGAGGATCTAGAGAAGAGGAGCTTTGATAACTTTGCGCGCTGGGCGAGCAAACTCTCCGAGCGGCTGTCCGACACCGGGAAGAAGAGCACTGATCCCGGGAAGAAGAGCACTGATCCCGGGAAGAAGAGCACTGATCCCGGGAAGAAGAGCACTGATCCCGGGAAGAGCTCGCTAACGCATCACGCCCCGAAGCGGATCACCTGGGGAAACTCGGGAACGGAGGGAATCGTAAACGAGGCTTACGAGCAAAGCTCTGAGGAGAAGAAGCTAGAGCTGGAGATCCTCAGGAACCCCGGGATGATCGGGAAGCAGGAGCGGATCCTCTGACAGGAACCGGTGCGTTTACATGCACAATTTTTGCTTCAATCGCACTGAATTAATTCCGATTGATGAATCTGAACGTATAGTTTACATGAACGCTAAACATGTGATCGGGTTGTGTGTGTGTGTGTGTGTTTATGTCACAAGCTTCGGATCGGAATATATTTTTTGACATGTGCATTGCATGAATAGGGAATAGAGTTTCCCGCTGTTTGCGCATAATAACCATTCTCATATAGGCCTATTGGTTATTTATTTGTTTAAACAGCAGACTTAATTATTAACCATTTCTGGTCATAATTTGAAGATAATAATAATAATATTTATTTATATAGCGCCTTTCCAGGCCTCACAATGAACAAGCAACAATAATGGCAATGGACAATGATAAACAAAACAGCAGTTGGTAGATGAGAGTAAAAGTACAGTAAAGGAGAATTATGTAGACAGGCATACAGCAGAATACAATCAGACACAACGAAATGTAGTAGGCTACAACTTAAGAATGGGTTTTATGCTTAGTTTTAAATTCAGAAATAGTATTACAACAGAGTGATACACAATACTGACTGTAATGAACATATGAACTGTTGTGCCGCTGCTAATATTGATCACGCAGTAAAAGCCCAAAGCCAGTGTGTGTGTGTGTGTGTGTGTGTGTGTGTGTGTGAAGCCAGCACTGGTGTCTCCTGCTCCCCTTCACACACGCAGGGAAAGGAGATTATAGGATGACGGGAAACTCGTTTACACAAGTTATTTATTTATTTTTTATATACACAATTTATTCAACAAGATCAGCTCGTTCATACGTCATTACGCTATTTCTACATCATTGCACATGCGCAGTCCTTTCGGGTTTCAATCCGTGTTTACATGTTCTCTCGATCGGATTAGAAAAGGAATAAACACCCCTTTTATTCCGATCGAAATCTCATTCTGATCGAGCTCAATCGGATCGATTAAGGAGTTTACATGAAGGCTTTTCAGTGCGATTGAGCCGTCAATCCCATAACTAACGGATTATTTGGGTACATGTAAACCTAGCCAGAGATTCTGTTCACATTAGAATAATAACGCGATGGTTTCTCAACGACTCGCTCCTTGAGCTCTGTGACGATAAACTGTAGATTTAAGGTTCATAAAATTCATTAAGAAAATCTACTGCAGTCTTTCAGACATATACAGGTCCTTCTCAAAAAATTAGCATATTGTGATGAAGTTCATTATTTTCCATAATGTAATGATAAAAATTTAACTTTCATATATTTTAGATTCATTGCACACCAACTGAAATATTTCAGGTCTTTTATTGTTTTAATACTGATGATTTTGGCATACAGCTCATGAAAACCCAAAATTCCTATCTCAAAAAATTAGCATATCATGAGAAGGTTCTCTAAACGAGCTATTTACCTAATCATCTGAATCAACTAATTAACTCTAAACACCTGCAAAAGATTTCTGAGGCTTTTAAAAACTCCCAGCCTGTTTCATTACTCAAAACCGCAATCATGGGTAAGACTGCCAACCTGACTGCTGTCCAGAAGGCCATCATTGACACCCTCAAGCAAGAGGGTAAGACAGAAAGGAATTGCGGCGTGGCATGGACGCAATCAGCCTGTGGCACTGCTGAGGTGTTATGGAGGCCCAGGCTGCTTCGATAGCGGCCTTAAGCTCATCCAGAGTGTTGGGTCTTGCGTCTCTCAACTTTCTCTTCACAATATCCCACAGATTCTCTATGGGGTTCAGGTCAGGAGAGTTGGCAGGCCAATTGAGCACAGTAATACCATGGTCAGTAAACCATTTACCAGTGGTTTTGGCACTGTGAGCAGGTGCCAGGTCGTGCTGAAAAATGAAATCTTCATCTCCATAAAGCTTTTCAGCAGATGGAAGCATGAAATGCTCCAAAATCTCCTGATAGCTAGCTGCATTGACCCTGCCCTTGATAAAACACAGTGGACCAACACCAGCAGCTGACATGGCACCCCAGACCATCACTGACTGTGGGTACTTGACACTGGACTTCAGGCATTTTGGCATTTCCTTCTCCCCAGTCTTCCTCCAGACTCTGGCACCTTGATTTCCGAATGACATGCAAAACTGAGCAACAGTCCAGTGCTGCTTCTCTGTAGCCCAGGTCAGGCGCTTCTGCCGCTGTTTCTGGTTCAAAAGTGGCTTGACCTGGGGAATGCGGCACCTGTACCCATTTCCTGCACACGCCTGTGCACGGTGGCTCTGGATGTTTCTACTCCAGACTCAGTCCACTGCTTCCGCAGGTCCCCAAGGTCTGGAATCGGTCCTTCTCCACAATCTTCCTCAGGGTCCGGTCACCTCTTCTCGTTGTGCAGCGTTTTTTGCCACACTTTTTCCTTCCCACAGACTTCCCACTGAGGTGCCTTGATACAGCACTCTGGGAACAGCCTATTTGTTCAGAAATGTCTTTCTGTGTCTTACCCTCTTGCTTGAGGGTGTCAATGATGGCCTTCTGGACAGCAGTCAGGTCGGCAGTCTTACCCATGATTGCGGTTTTGAGTAATGAAACAGGCTGGGAGTTTTTAAAAGCCTCAGGAATCTTTTGCAGGTGTTTAGAGTTAATTAGTTGATTCAGATGATTAGGTAAATAGCTCGTTTAGAGAACCTTTTCATGATATGCTAATTTTTTGAGACAGGAATTTTGAGTTTTCATGAGCTGTATGCCAAAATCATCAGTATTAAAACAATAAAAGACCTGAAATATTTCAGTTGGTGTGCAATGAATCTAAAATATATGAAAGCTTAATTTTTATCATTACATTATGGAAAATAATGAACTTTATCTCAATATGCTAATTTTTTGAGAAGGACCTGTATATGCTAAATATTGCTCATTTACACAAAGGCAAGAAAATGAACACCATGTAAATAAAGTGCTAAAGTTAATTGGGATTAACAGTTTATCTGAATATGTTTAGATATATTTGAACTAATATTAAACTAATTTAGGCTATCTAATTGTATCTAAGAGTATGCAATGGTTTGTTGCGAGACAAACCAATACCACAAAATCTCATAATTGTCTAACCATCAGAAATGACGTCACATCCTGGAGAAGCTGATATGATGAACACACACTTCCTTCAGCTGATCATCCACTGCTCACACTCTTTCATTTTAATCATTTGATGCACTGATTTCTGCACTTGTTCGGACATTAGAGCTGACGCTCGTTAACGTGATATTAATGAAACTATAAACTGTTGTTCACCAGTTAAACGTGTGTGTATTGAGATATTATAGCACCATTAAACTAAAGAAGAATATTCAATTCAGTCCACTATTAAACTCACATATATATATATATAATCATATTGCTGATTGGTGTTCAGTTGTATGAGTGCAGGCTTATTGTACAATTTTACAAAAAGTCTGTCTTTTTTTTCTTCATAATTGATCAGTTAATGTATGCTAATGTAGTTTGCCGGTTGGTGAGTGTGTCCTGGAGTCGACCAGTGTTTCTGATGCTGTTTTCTCTCACAGGGACTTCTCTTTCTCTCCTCCTCTCTCCTCTTCTTCTCCTGACGAAGACGGCTTTAACCAAACCTTCACATTTGGACTGGCTGAGAAATTAAATCATTCATCAGGGAAAAGTTTTTAATTTCATGCATTTCTATGAGCACTTTATACATGATTTATGTTTTTGTACTTTTAACGTGTTAATACTTAGAGATATTTCACATTTTATATTATGCTACATTTCATTCTTTATGAAATAAAGAGTCGTCAGAAAATGAATCATTTGGCCAGTTTCTTGGTTTTGGTATTTTTCTGGAAACAACATTTTTTAATAAAGCCTCTTTATTTCTGGTTTCTGAATCGTGCAAAATCACTGGTTTAAATTGATTCATACTTAGTCATACAGCTTTCCCAGTATTTGAACTGTTAAAACGAGCATTATGAATATGCCTCTGCAAACCTTCATCAGGACCGAAGTGTGTGAGACCCTGATCATCAGAAACCCGCTGATCTCGTTCTTCATCGAGTGTTTACAGCAAACAGCCGTTCTGAACTCTCAGTAAAGCCTGAAGAACACACGGACTGTAACTTCATCATAACACACCCAGGCGAACACACGAGCGTACAGAAAGACACACCTGCTATTGTGTATGTGGACACTTGAGCCGTTAAATACTGCAGTCTTTCACAATGAGGGAAAGTACAGTAACACTGGGAACAGCTCATGGAAACGTTGATAGTGACATTACAATCCATCAAAACAGACATATTGATAGTTATTAGGCCTACGATACTGAGTAGGCTATTAACCAGAATTATCATTAGTAATTGATAAAAATACTTCCTCAATTGTAACCGTGAGCTGTTTATGTAAATCTGCTTTGAAACACTGTATTCTGAGAAGTGCTAAAGAGATAACCCTGAGCTAAGCTAATCCTGCGGTCGCGTGTAGCCCGTCCTCCGCCGTGGAAAAGCATGATAGCGACTCTTATAACGCATGAGCTGTGACGGACGAGCAGATCTAGTCTTCAGACACACAGGGTTCAGCTCCTCAGGGAAACACTCTTTAATCCGCTCTTCTTCAGGATCCTTTAATGAGGACCATCGCTATAAAATCACATGCAACTCGTCAGCTAATCGAACAAAAATCTGAAAGCTTAGAAATGTAAAGATGAAAATAAACAGGCCTAACCCTTTCAGCAAATAACTCAGACAATAATTAACAGGCAATAATTAACATTGTGTTATTTCATCACCTCCGTTTAACAGTAAGTGACGCAGTTACTGTAGTTTGTCAACAAATGAATTGCACAATCTTTATCCAGAAATCATTGTTTCCAGACCTGGAGAGAGAAGTGTATTTCACAGTACATCATTCATATCCTTCATAAACAAGAGCAATGTTTTCCTGTTCTTTGACTTCACAGAGTCGAAGCCTTTACAGTGTTAGAGAGTGTTACTGAACACTCGGCCCGGCTTCGGCTATCACACGGTTCATGTTTGGTCATCAGCGAAACCTAGAGACACACAGCAGCAACTCACACACACTAACACACTGAAGTTATGGAGCTTTAATTTAATTTATAAAAAATGCATATACCCACTGAAGCTGAACAACATCTACCACTTATTTTTCCTTGTGGAACACGTTCTATCCGTGTAGACTCTTTCAGTTGTTGGAACAGGATAAAATAATATTAACAGGCAAAGAGACAACTTCAACACAAAGATAACGAACACAGCCAACGACATCTCCAATATAAAAGGAAAACAACGGGGAGGAAAGGAAATATTAGAAACGAAAGGTAAGTGCAGTAATGATCCCAATTGTATAAAATATTTTGGATTTTTTTTCCTTCCATCTTTCATCAGGAATCGAATCGGGCACAGCACATTTTCTCAACACGTTCATGCAAGATGATATATTTTAACAAAGTACAAATGGAAATATATCTATCTCATAGGTTATTGGTTAAAATATGAAAAAACAGGATGCGAGTAAACATCATTTTGATCTGATGCAATAGAGAGTAACTCAAACCCTCAATAGTGTTTCTTTTTTTCAGAAAACATAAAAATAAGAATGAAGTGAATACATTCATTTCCACGACCACAAGTCCACATCTTTAAAAAGAAAACGGAATGGGGAAAAAAGCCAGTTTTTGTTGAGTATTTGTGCCTCGGGAAACACACAAATAAGATCCTAAAGTACACATACGACAAAATACTGCATATCTACTGAAGACTGCATTGGCTGGACGTGGAGGCTAGCTGCCATGATTCTGGAGCCGGCACACGTTCCCTTTCCCGAGGGAACAGCGCTCGACTTTCCCGTGTGTGAGTGTGAAGCGGACACTTTAAGAGCCAATCGCTCTTAGCCAGGTTTGGCGAGTCCGTTTCTGACTGTCAGCTGAATGTAATGTTCAGGATCTCTGGGAACGGAGAACACGTCTGATACATGCGTGACAATTACATAAACATCTACATCGTCATCGGCTGCTTGTTCAGGGTTCAGGGCTCGTCCTCGATCAGCCCGAGCTTCTCTGCTGGGTTACGCCAGACAGGAACAACAATACGCTTCATTCTGTGACTTCAAGTAGGCTATATGAGTATATGAGTGTGCATATATCTGTGAGTTGACCAGAAGCTTCTCTCTTCATCTCACCTCAGCGTTGGCACCTGGGGTTCAGGAGCGGGGAGAACGAGTCGAGGTCAGAGGTCAGGAGACGCTGGGCTAGTCGGCGTGGGTCTGCTGGTCTCTCTCCACTGGGATGGAGTCGGTCTTGACCCGTTTGGGTTCGGGCTGCTGGTCCTGCTCTCCGTTCTGGCGTTTGGTGGGGAGAGACGCGGAGGCCGAGGCGTGCGTCGCTAGCATGTGCAGCGGACTCGCTGAGGACCAGACATTAGCATTAGCAAAGCGCTCCGCTGCATTAAAGGGATCGTTCACCCAAAAATGAAAATTAGCCCACTTTTATGATGGACAGATGCACTTTTATGAACTTAAAACGGAAACAGTCATTCACTGCCATTATAAAGCTTGGAAGAGCCACGACATTGTTTAATTTAACTCTGATTGTATTCGTCTGAAAGAAGAATGTCATAAACACCTAGGATGGCTTGAGGGAGAGTAAATCATGGGCTAATTTTTATTATTGGGTGAACGATCCCTTTAACACTTGAAGGGAAGTGAGGATAGATGATGTGAAACGACAGAAAGGTTACAGCTGGTGTTGAGAAGCAGTTCAGTCGATCGGATCACAAGTGGACGACGCTAAGATACAGGAGTAAACGTTTTGGTCCATTAGCTCGACATTCGACCGGATTGGTTTTGCAGTTGTAGACGCTCATGTGGTCGAGCTCTCCGTCTACTGACCAGCATCCCGAAATCAGCGTTAACCAACTATGTTTGCAAGTTCTGTTGTTATCAGCAGTTCAGTGAGTCTGTGTTTCCCGAAACCATCATTCCAACGAACATTCGCGATCAGCATCGCAGAGTTATGTGTGTGAGCGACAGATCTCAATCTGTGTTTAGAAGAAGAGTTTCTAGTGTTCATGACATGTGGACTCAATAAATCCTGATCTTGAGCAAAATAAGCAAGCTGGCATTCAGTACAATCTGTGTCTTTAATTTAGAATACATCCAAATGTCATTTACGTCTTTTAGTTTGTCAAGAGATTTAAAGTGTAGTTTCTGAAGAGTGTGCATGTGTGAACGAGCTCGAGCGCGTAAGAACGAGTCTATGATTCAATCCGGAAATAGAGCAAAATAACTGAGAAAAATGAGAAATATTCCTCAGATGCCATGTTCATCATTTATAGCAAAACATCCAGCATTAATTAGAGCTCAAACAGATTCATTAACAGTAGTTATTACTCCAACACCTGTGTGACATCATTAAAGGGACAATGTGTAGTTTTTTAGGTATTTTATCTAAAATCAATATTTTTATTCATAAATATGTCCTCAATGGTGTACAAATACCTCTGCCAATTATCTGACTTATCCTCGTAAACGAAGAATTTATTATCTTTATATACATGTGACGGTAGGTCCACGGAGGCTTTCATGTCGTTCCGCCATCTTGAAAAACTATAATAGCAGAGAGGGTCAAAAAGTACTAGGCCAACGCGTTTCCACAACGCGTTTTCGTTTAGGGCCAGCGTCACGTGACTGAAAGCAGCAGAACCGGAGGAGCAGAGCAACGAGAGGCGCTTCACGGCCCCGGCACGTTTTAAAGGCTGCATTGCACTGTTATTATTCATACTGTAACATTAGTTTGTTCGTTGTGTCAAGTTGCAGTTTGTTTGAAATAACAAACCTGTTCACCCGAAGGAAAACTCGACGAAGTGCTGTTAGAAGACATCCTTTCATAGCTTTTTGGTACATAACGGCTACCGTAGATGCAACACACATTTGAAAAAGCGAGGCGCCGGAGAGCACAATTCGTTTGAATGCAAAATACAATTTCACCGCTAGATGGGAGAAATTCCTACACAATGTCCCATTAACCAACGCGGTCGAACGACCAATTTGCGACAATACGGTTTCGGGAAACAGTCGTGACTCGCTAGTGGATTTCTTCAACAGTGTATCGAACTATAATAGTGAAGCAGCGAGTTACAGCGCTGTACGGGAAACACTCCAGATCGGGAACAATATAGGAAAAGCGCAAGTCAGACGGGATTTAAACTCGGCTGAAGACAAGTTTGGTTAGAACATAAAAAACGTCCCAAGCACAATGTTCTCTCAGCGTTCCTGATCTCACACACACACACTCTCAGCGTTCCTGATCTCTCACACACTCTCAGCATTCCTGATCTCTCACACACACTCTCTCAGCGTTCCTGATCTCTCTCACACTCTCAGCGTTCCTGATCTCTCACATACACTCTCTCAGCGTTCCTGATCTCTCTCACACACTCTCAGCGTTCCTGATCTCTCACACACACTCTCAGCGTTCCTGATCTCTCACACACTCTCTCAGCGTTCCTGATCTCTCTCACACTCTCTCAGCGTTCCTGATCTCTCTCACACTCTCTCAGCGTTCCTGATCTCTCACACACACTCTCAGCGTTCCTGATCTCTCTCACACACTCTCAGCGTTCCTGATCTCTCACATACACTCTCTCAGCGTTCCTGATCTCTCACACACACTCTCAGCGTTCCTGATCTCACACACTCTCTCAGCGTTCCTGATCTCTCACATACACTCTCTCAGCGTTCCTGATCTCACACACTCTCTCAGCGTTCCTGATCTCTCTCACACACACACACTCAGCATTCCTGATCTCTCTCACACACACACTCTCAGCGTTCCTGATCTCTCTCAGCGTTCCTGATCTCTCTCACACACTCTCTCAGCGTTCCTGATCTCTCTCACACACACACACTCAGCATTCCTGATCTCTCACACACACTCTCAGCGTTCCTGATCTCTCTCAGTGTTCCTGATCTCTCTCACACACTCTCAGCGTTCCTGATCTCTCACACACACACTCTCAGCGTTCCTGATCTCTCACACACACTCTCAGCTTTCCTGATCTCTCTCACACACTCTCAGCGTTCCTGATCTCTCACACACACTCTCTCAGCATTCCTGATCTCACACACACACATTTTCAGCGTTCCTGATCTCACACACACACTCTCAGCGTCCCTGATCTCTCACACACTCTCAGCGTTCCTGATCTCTCTCACACACACGCTCAGCGTTCCTGATCTCTCACACACACTCTCAGCATTCCTGATCTCTCACACACACTCTCAGCGTTCCTGATCTCTCACACACACTCTCAGCGTTCCTGATCTCTCTCACACACACACTCTCAGCGTTCCTGATCTCTCTCACACACACACGCTCAGCGTTCCTGATCTCTCACACACACTCTCAGCATTCCTGATCTCACACACACTCTCTCAGCGTTCCTGATCTCTCACACACACTCTCAGCGTTCCTGATCTCTCTCACAAACTCTCAGCGTTCCTGATCTCTCACACACTCTCAGCGTTCCTGATCTCTCACACACACACTCTCAGCGTTCCTGATCTCTCACACACACTCTCTCAGCGTTCCTGATCTCTCACACACACACACTCTCAGCGTTCCTGATCTCTCACACACACACTCTCAGCGTTCCTGATCTCTCACACACACACACACTCTCAGCGTTCCTGATCTCTCACACACACACACTCTCAGCGTTCCTGATCTCTCACACACACACTCTCAGCGTTCCTGATCTCTCACACACACACTCTCAGCGTTCAGCGTTCCTGATCTCTCTCACACACACGCTCAGCGTTCCTGATCTCTCACACACACTCTCAGCGTTCCTGATCTCTCACACACACTCTCAGCGTTCCTGATCTCTCACACACACTCTCAGCGTTCCTGATCTCTCTCACACACTCTCAGCGTTCCTTATCTCTCACACACACACTCTCAGCGTTCCTGATCTCTCACACACACTCTCTCAGCGTTCCTGATCTCTCACACACACACTCTCAGCGTTCCTGATCTCTCACACACACACTCTCAGCGTTCCTGATCTCTCTCACACACACGCTCAGCGTTCCTGATCTCTCACACACACACTCCGCATTCCTGATCTCTCACACACTCTCAGCGTTCCTGATCTCTCTCACACACACACACACTCAGCGTTCCTGATCTTTCACACACTCTCAGCATTCCTGATCTCTCTCAAATACACACTCTCAGCGTTCCTGATCTCTCTCACACACACACTCTCAGCGTTCCTGATCTCTCACACACTCTCAGCGTTCCTGATCTCTCTCACACACTCTCAGCGTTCCTGATCTCTAACACACACACACTCTCAGCGTTCCTGATCTCTCACACACACAGACACTCAGCGTTCCTGATCTCTCACACACACACACACTCTCAGCGTTCCTGATCTCTCACACACACACTCTCAGCGTTCCTGATCTCTCACACACACACTCTCAGCGTTCCTGATCTCTCTCACACACGCTCAGCGTTCCTGATCTCTCACACACACTCTCAGCGTTCCTGATCTCTCACACACACTCTCAGCGTTCCTGATCTCACACACACTCAGCGTTCCTGATCTCTCACACACACTCTCAGCGTTCCTGATCTCTCTCACAAACTCTCAGCGTTCCTGATCTCTCTCACACACTCTCAGCGTTCCTTATCTCTCACACACTCTCTCAGCGTTCCTGATCTCTCACACACACACTCTCAGCGTTCCTGATCTCTCTCACACACACGCTCAGCGTTCCTGATCTCTCACACACACACTCTCAGCGTTCCTGATCTCTCACACACACTCTCAGCGTTCCTGATCTCTCTCACACACACACACACTCAGCGTTCCTGATCTCTCACACACTCTCAGCATTCCTGATCTCTCACAAATACACACTCTCAGCGTTCCTGATCTCTCTCACACACACACTCTCAGCGTTCCTGATCTCTCTCACACACTCTCAGCGTTCCTGATCTCTCACACACTCTCAGCGTTCCTGATCTCTCTCACACACTCTCAGCGTTCCTGATCTCTCACACTCTCTCAGCGTTCCTGATCTCTCACACACACTCTCTCAGCGTTCCTGATCTCTCACACACTCTCAGAGTTCCTGATCTCTCACACACACACTCTCAGCGTTCCTGATCTCTCACACACACTCTCTCAGCCTTCCTGATCTCTCACACACTCTCAGAGTTCCTGATCTCACACACACACTCTCTCAGCGTTCCTGATCTCTCTCACACACACACACTCCCAGCGTTCCTGATCTCTCTCTCACACACTCAGCGTTCCTGATCTCTCACACACACTCTCAGCGTTCCTGATCTCTCACACACTCTCTCAGCGTTCCTGATCTCTCACACACATACTCTCAGCGTTTCTGATCTCTCACACACACTCAGCGTTCCTGATCTCTCACACACATACTCTCAGCGTTCCTGATCTCTCACACACACTCAGCGTTCCTGATCTCTTTCACACACTCTCAGCATTCCTGATCCCTCACACACACACTCTCAGCATTCCTGATCTCTCTCACACACTCTCAGCGTTCCTGATCTCTCACACACTCTCTCAGCGTTCCTGATCTCTCACACACACTCTCAGCGTTCCTGATCTCTCTCACACACTCTCAGCGTTCCTGATCTCTCACGCACACTCTCTCAGCGTTCCTGATCTCTCACACACACTCTCTTAGCGTTCCTGATCTCTCTCAAACACACACTCTCAGCGTTCCTGATCTCTCTCACACACACACTCAGCGTTCCTGATCTCTCACACACACTCTCTCAGCATTCCTGATCTCTCTCACACACTCTCAGCGTTCCTGATCTCTCACACACTCTCAGCGTTCCTGATCTCTCACACACACTCTCTCAGCGTTCCTGATCTCTCACACACACTCAGTGTTCCTGATCTCTCTCACACACTCTCAGCGTTCCTGATCTCTCACACACACTCTCTCAGCGTTCCTGATCTCTCTCACACACACACACTCTCTCAGCGTTCCTGATCTCTCACACACACACTCTCAGCATTCCTGATCTCACACACACACACTCTCAGCGTTCCTGATCTCTCTCACACACACACTCTCAGCGTTCCTGATCTCACACACACTCTCAGCGTTCCTGATCTCTCACACACACACACTCTCAGCGTTCCTGATCTCTCTCACACACACACTCAGCGTTCCTGATCTCTCTCACACACACACTCTCAGCGTTCCTGATCTCTCTCACACACACACTCTCAGCGTTCCTGATCTCTCTCACACACACACTCTCAGCGTTCCTGATCTCACACACACTCTCAGCGTTCCTGATCTCACACACACTCTCAGCGTTCCTGATCTCTCACACACATACACACTCAGCGTTCCTGATCTCTCACACACACGCTCAGCGTTCCTGATCTCTCACACACACTCTCAGCGTTCCTGATCTCTCAGACACACTCTCAGCGTTCCTGATCTCTCACACACACACACACTCAGCGTTGCTGATCTCTCACACACACTCTCAGCGTTCCTGATCTCTCTCACACACACTCTCAGCGTTCCTGATCTCTCTCAAATACACTCTCAGCGTTCCTGATCTCTCTCAAATACACACTCTCAGCGTTCCTGATCTCTCTCTCACACACGCTCAGCGTTCCTGATCTCTCTCACACATTCTCAGCGTTCCTGATCTCTCACACACACTCTCTCAGCGTTCCTGATCTCTCACACACCCACTCTTAGCGTTCCTGATCTCTCACACACACTCTCAGCGTTCCTGATCTCTCTCAAACACACACTCTCAGCGTTCCTGATCTCTCTCACACACACACACACACACTCTCAGCGTTCCTGATCTCTCACACACACACACTCTCTCAGCGTTCCTGATCTCTCACACACACACTCTCAGCGTTCCTGATCTCTCTCACACACACTCAGCGTTCCTGATCTCTCTCACACACACACTCTCAGCGTTCCTGATCTCTCTCACACACACACTCTCAGCGTTCCTGATCTCTCACACACACACACTCTCAGCGTTCCTGATCTCTCACACACACACTCTCAGCGTTCCTGATCTCTCACACACACACGCTCAGCGTTCCTGATCTCTCACACACACTCTCAGCGTTCCTGATCTCTCACACACACACTCTCAGCGTTCCTGATCTCTCTCACACACACGCTCAGCGTTCCTGATCCCTCTCACACACACGCTCAGCGTTCCTGATCTCTCACACAAACTCTCAGCATTCCTGATCTCACACACACACACTCTCAGCGTTCCTGATCTCTCACACACACACACTCTCAGCGTTCCTGATCTCACACACACTCTCAGCATTCCTGATCTCTCACACACACACTCTCAGCGTTCCTGATCTCACACACACTCTCAGCGTTCCTGATCTCTCTCACACACACACACACACAGCGTTCCTGATCTCTCACACACTCTCAGCGTTCCTGATCTCTCTCAAATACACACTCTCAGCGTTCCTGATCTCTCTCACACACACACACACTCTAAGCGTTCCTGATCTCTCACACACTCTCAGCGTTCCTGATCTCTCACAAATACACACTCTCAGCGTTCCTGATCTCTCTCACACACACACTCTCAGCACTCCTGATCTCTCTCACACACTCTCAGCGTTCCTGATCTCTCACACACTCTCAGCGTTCCTGATCTCTCTCACACACTCTCAGCGTGCCTGATCTCTCTCACACACTCTCAGCGTTCCTGATCTCTCACACACACTCTCTCAGTGTTCCTGATCTCTCACACACTCTCAGAGTTCCTGATCTCTCACACACACACTCTCAGCGTTCCTGATCTCTCACACACACTCTCTCAGCGTTCCTGATCTCTCACACACACACGCTCAGCGTTCCTGATCTCTCACACACACTCTCAGCGTTCCTGATCTCTCACACACACACTCTCAGCGTTCCTGATCTCTCTCACACACACGCTCAGCGTTCCTGATCCCTCTCACACACACGCTCAGCGTTCCTGATCTCTCACACAAACTCTCAGCATTCCTGATCTCACACACACACACTCTCAGCGTTCCTGATCTCTCACACACACACACTCTCAGCGTTCCTGATCTCACACACACTCTCAGCATTCCTGATCTCTCACACACACACTCTCAGCGTTCCTGATCTCACACACACTCTCAGCGTTCCTGATCTCTCTCACACACACACACACACAGCGTTCCTGATCTCTCACACACTCTCAGCGTTCCTGATCTCTCTCAAATACACACTCTCAGCGTTCCTGATCTCTCTCACACACACACACACTCTAAGCGTTCCTGATCTCTCACACACTCTCAGCGTTCCTGATCTCTCACAAATACACACTCTCAGCGTTCCTGATCTCTCTCACACACTCTCAGCGTTCCTGATCTCTCACACACACTCTCTCAGTGTTCCTGATCTCTCACACACTCTCAGAGTTCCTGATCTCTCACACACACACTCTCAGCGTTCCTGATCTCTCACACACACTCTCTCAGCGTTCCTGATCTCTCACACACTCTCAGAGTTCCTGATCTCACACACACACTCTCTCAGCGTTCCTGATCTCTCTCACACACACACACTCCCAGTGTTCCTGATCTCTCTCACACACTCTCAGCGTTCCTGATCTCTCACACACACTCTCAGCGTTCCTGATCTCTCACACACTCTCTCAGCGTTCCTGATCTCTCACACACACTATCTCAGCATTCCTGATCTCTCTCACACACTCTCAGCGTTCCTGATCTCTCACACACACTCTCAGCTTTCCTGATCTCTCGCACACACTCTCAGCGTTCCTGATCTCTCACGCACAGTCTCTCAGCGTTCCTGATCTCTCACACACACTCTCTCAGCGTTCCTGATCTCTCTCAAACACACACTCTCAGCGTTCCTGATCTCTCTCACACACACACTCAGCGTTCCTGATCTCTCACACACACTCTCTCAGCATTCCTGATCTCTCTCACACACTCTCAGCGTTCCTGATCTCTCACACACTCTCAGCGTTCCTGATCTCTCACACACACTCTCTCAGCGTTCCTGATCTCTCACACACACTCAGTGTTCCTGATCTCTCTCACACACTCTCAGCGTTCCTGATCTCTCACACACACTCTCTCAGCGTTCCTGATCTCTCACACACACACACACTCTCTCAGCGTTCCTGATCTCTCACACACACACTCTCAGCGTTCCTGATCTCACACACACACACTCTCAGCGTTCCTGATCTCTCTCACACACACACTCTCAGCGTTCCTGATCTCACACACACTCTCAGCGTTCCTGATCTCTCACACACACACACTCTCAGCGTTCCTGATCTCTCTCACACACACACTCAGCGTTCCTGATCTCTCTCACACACACACTCTCAGCGTTCCTGATCTCTCTCACACACACACTCTCAGCGTTCCTGATCTCACACACACACATACACACTCAGCGTTCCTGATCTCTCACACACACATACACACTCAGCGTTCCTGATCTCTCACACACACGCTCAGCGTTCCTGATCTCTCACACACACTCTCAGCGTTCCTGATCTCTCACACACACACACACTCAGCGTTCCTGATCTCTCACACACACTCTCAGCGTTCCTGATCTCTCACACACACTCTCAGCGTTCCTGATCTCTCTCAAATACACTCTCAGCGTTCCTGATCTCTCTCAAATACACACTCTCAGCGTTCCTGATCTCTCTCTCACACACGCTCAGCGTTCCTGATCTCTCACACACACTCTCAGCGTTCCTGATCTCTCTCAAACACACTCTCAGCGTTCCTGATCTCTCTCACACACACACACTCTCAGCGTTCCTGATCTCTCTCACACACACACTCAGCGTTCCTGATCTCTCACACACACACTCTCAGCGTTCCTGATCTCTCTCACACACACTCAGTGTTCCTGATCTCTCTCACACACACACTCTCAGCGTTCCTGATCTCTCTCACACACACACTCTCAGCGTTCCTGATCTCTCACACACACACACTCTCAGCGTTCCTGATCTCTCACACACACTCTCAGCGTTCCTGATCTCTCACACACACACTCAGCGTTCCTGATCTCTCTCACACACACGCTCAGCGTTCCTGATCTCTCAC
Source organism: Gila orcuttii (assembly GCA_026230005.1). Lineage (NCBI taxonomy): Eukaryota > Metazoa > Chordata > Actinopteri > Cypriniformes > Leuciscidae > Gila > Gila orcuttii. The sequence goes on along the minus strand of JAPDVR010000017.1, from coordinate 284,663 downwards.
ACACACTCTCAGCGTTCCTGATCTCTCACACACACTCTCAGCGTTCCTGATCTCTCACACACACTCTCAGCGTTCCTGATCTCTCACACACACTCTCAGCGTTCCTGATCTCTCACACACACACACACACACTCAGCGTTCCTGATCTTTCACACACACTCTCAGCGTTCCTGATCTCTCTCACACACACACACAAACACTCAGCGTTCCTGATCTCTCACACACTCTCAGCGTTCCTGATCTCTCTCAAATACACTCTCTCAGCGTTCCTGATCTCTCACACACACACTCTCAGCGTTCCTGATCTCTCTCACACACACTCAGCGTTCCTGATCTCTCTCACACACACACTCTCAGCGTTCCTGATCTCTCTCACACACACACTCTCAGCGTTGCTGATCTCTCACACACACACACACACTCTCAGCGTTCCTGATCTCTCACACACACACTCTCAGCGTTCCTGATCTCTCACACACACACGCTCAGCGTTCCTGATCTCTCACACACACTCTCAGCGTTCCTGATCTCTCACACACACTCTCAGCGTTCCTGATCTCTCACACACACACTCAGCGTTCCTGATCTCTCTCACACACACACACACACACTCAGCGTTCCTGATCTCTCTCAAATACACACTCTCAGCGTTCCTGATCTCTCTCACACACTCTCAGCATTCCTGATCTCTCACACACTCTCAGCGTTCTTGATCTCTCTCACACACACTCTCAGCGTTCCTGATCTCTCTCACACACTCTCAGCGTTCCTGATCTCTCTCTCACACACTCTCAGCGTTCCTGATCTCTCTCACACACACTCTCAGCGTTCCTGATCTCTCTCACACACACTTTCAGCGTTCCTGATCTCTCACACACACACTCAGCGTTCCTGATCTTTCACACACTCTCAACGTTCCTGATCTCTCACACACACTCTCTCAGCGTTCCTGATCTTTCTCACACACGCTCAGCGTTCCTGATCCCTCACACACACTCTCAGCGTTCCTGATCTCTCTCACACACTCTCAACGTTCCTGATCTTTCACACACACTCTCTCAGCGTTCCTGATCTCTCACACACTCTCTCTCAGCGTTCCTGATCTGATCTCTCACACACACTCTCAGCGTTCCTGATCTCTCACACACTCTCAGCGTTCCTGATCTCTCACACACTCTCAGCGTTCCTGATCTCTCACACACTCTCAGCTTTCCTGATCTCTCACACACTCTCAGCGTTCCTGATCTCTCTCACACACTCCCAGCATTCCTGATCTCTCTCGCACACACTCTCAGCGTTCCTGATCTCTCTCACACACACTCTCAGCGTTCCTGATCTCTCTCACACACACTCTTAGCGTTCCTGATCTCTCTCACACACATTCTCAGCGTTCCTGATCTCTCTCACACACACTCTCAGCGCTTCTGATCTCTCTCACACACACTCTCAGCGTTCCTGATCTCTCTCACACACACTCTCAGCGTTCCTGATCTCTCACACACACACTCTCAGCGTTCCTGATCTCTCTCACACACACTCTCAGCGCTTCTGATCTCTCTCACACACACTCTCAGCGTTCCTGATCTCTCTCACACACACTCTCAGCGTTCCTGATCTCTCTCACACTCTCAGCGTTCCTGATCTCTCTCACACACACTCTCAGCGTTCCTGATCTCTCTCACACACACTCTCAGCGTTCCTGATCTCTCTCACACACACTCTCAGCGTTCCTGATCTCTCTCACACACTCTCAGCGTTCCTGATCTCTCACACACACACGCTCAGCGTTCCTGATCTCTCACACACTCTCAGCGTTCCTGATCTCTCTCACACACACTTTCAGCGTTCCTGATCTCTCTCACACACTCAGCGTTCCTGATCTCTCTCACACACACTCTCAGCGTTCCTGATCTCTCTCACACACTCTCAGCGTTCCTGATCTCTGTCACACACACTCTCAGCGTTCCTGATCTCTCACACACACACGCTCAGCGTTCCTGATCTCTCACACACACTCTCAGCGTTCCTGATCTCTCACACACTCTCAGCGATCCTGATCTCTCTCACACACACTCTCAGCGTTCCTGATCTCTCACACACACACACTCTCAGCGTTCCTGATCTCTCACACACTCTCAGCGTTCCTGATCTCTCTCACACACACGCTCAGCGTTCCTGATCTCTCACACACACTCTCAGTGTTCCTGATCTCTCACACACACACTCTCAGCGTTCCTGATCTCTCTCACACACACTCTCAGCGTTCCTGATCTCTCACACACACACTCTCAGCGTTCCTGATCTCTCTCACACACACTCTCAGCGTTCCTGAAATCTCACACACACTCTCAGCGTTCCTGATCTCTCTCACACACACTCTCAGCGTTCCTGATCTCTCACACACTCTCAGCGTTCCTGATCTCTCTCACACACACGCTCAGCGTTCCTGATCTCTCACACACACTCTCAGCGTTCCTGATCTCTCACACACACACTCTCAGCGTTCCTGATCTCTCTCACACACACTCTCAGCGTTCCTGATCTCTCTCACACACTCTCAGCGTTCCTTATCTCTCACACACACACTCTCAGCGTTCCTGATCTCTCACACACACTCTCTCAGCGTTCTTGATCTCTCACACACACTCTCTCAGCGTTCCTGATCTCTCACACACACACTCTCAGCGTTCCTGATCTCTCACACACACACTCTCAGCGTTCCTGATCTCTCTCACACACACGCTCAGCGTTCCTGATCTTTCACACACACACACACACACACTCAGCGTTCCTGATCTCTCTCAAATACACACTCTCAGCGTTCCTGATCTCTCTCAAATACACACTCTCAGCGTTCCTGATCTCTCTCAAATACACACTCTCAGCATTCCTGATCTCTCTCACACACTCTCAGCGTTCTTGATCTCTCTCACACACACTCTCAGCGTTCCTGATCTCTCTCACACACTCTCAGCGTTCCTGATCTCTCTCTCACACACTCTCAGCGTTCCTGATCTCTCTCACACACACTCTCAGCATTCCTGATCTCTCTCACACACACTTTCAGCGTTCCTGATCTCTCACACACACACTCAGCGTTCCTGATCTTTCACACACACACTCTCAGCTTTCCTGATCTCTCACACACTCTCAGCGTTCCTGATCTCTCTCACACACTCCCAGCATTCCTGATCTCTCTCGCACACACTCTCAGCGTTCCTGATCTCTCTCACACACACTCTCAGCGTTCCTGATCTCTCTCACACACACTCTTAGCGTTCCTGATCTCTCTCACACACACTCTCAGCGTTCCTGATCTCTCTCACACACACTCTCAGCGCTTCTGATCTCTCTCACACACACTCTCAGCGTTCCTGATCTCTCTCACACACACTCTTAGCGTTCCTGATCTCTCACAAACACACTCTCAGCGTTCCTGATCTCTCTCACACACACTCTCAGCGTTCCTGATCTCTCTCACACACTCTCAGCGTTCCTGATCTCTCTCACACACACTCTCAGCGTTCCTGATCTCTCTCACACACACTCTCAGCGTTCCTGATCTCTCTCACACACACTCTCAGCGTTCCTGATCTCTCTCACACACACTCTCAGCGTTCCTGATCTCTCACACACACACGCTCAGCGTTCCTGATCTCTCACACACTCTCAGCGTTCCTGATCTCTCTCACACACACTTTCAGCGTTCCTGATCTCTCTCACACACACTCTCAGCGTTCCTGATCCCTCTCACACACACTCTCAGCGTTCCTGATCTCTCTCACACACTCTCAGCGTTCCTGATCTCTGTCACACACACTCTCAGCGTTCCTGATCTCTCACACACACACGCTCAGCGTTCCTGATCTCTCACACACACTCTCAGCGTTCCTGATCTCTCACACACTCTCAGCGATCCTGATCTCTCTCACACACACTCTCAGCGTTCCTGATCTCTCACACACACACTCTCAGCGTTCCTGATCTCTCACACACTCTCAGCGTTCCTGATCTCTCACACACACTCTCAGTGTTCCTGATCTCTCACACACACACTCTCAGCGTTCCTGATCTCTCTCACACACACTCTCAGCGTTCCTGATCTCTCACACACACACTCTCAGCGTTCCTGATCTCTCTCACACACACTCTCAGCGTTCCTGATCTCTCACACACACTCTCAGCGTTCCTGATCTCTCTCACACACACACTCAGCGTTCCTGATCTCTCTCACACACACTCTCAGCGTTCCTGATCTCTCACACACTCTCAGCGTTCCTGATCTCTCTCACACACACGCTCAGCGTTCCTGATCTCTCACACACACTCTCAGCGTTCCTGATCTCTCACACACACACTCTCAGCGTTCCTGATCTCTCTCACACACACTCTCAGCGTTCCTGATCTCTCTCACACACTCTCAGCGTTCCTTATCTCTCACACACACACTCTCAGCGTTCCTGATCTCTCACACACACTCTCTCAGCGTTCCTGATCTCTCACACACACACTCTCAGCGTTCCTGATCTCTCACACACACACTCTCAGCGTTCCTGATCTCTCTCACACACACGCTCAGCGTTCCTGATCTTTCACACACACACACTCAGTGTTCCTGATCTCTCACACACACTCTCAGCGTTCCTGATCTCTCTCAAATACACACTCTCAGCGTTCCTGATCTCTCTCAAATACACACTCTCAGCATTCCTGATCTCTCTCACACACTCTCAGCGTTCTTGATCTCTCTCACACACACTCTCAGCGTTCCTGATCTCTCTCACACACTCTCAGCGTTCCTGATCTCTCTCTCACACACTCTCAGCGTTCCTGATCTCTCTCACACACACTCTCAGCGTTCCTGATCTCTCTCACACACACTTTCAGCGTTCCTGATCTCTCACACACACACTCAGCGTTCCTGATCTTTCACACACTCTCAACGTTCCTGATCTCTCACACACACTCTCTCAGCGTTCCTGATCTTTCTCACACACGCTCAGCGTTCCTGATCCCTCACACACACTCTCAGCGTTCCTGATCTCTCTCACACACTCTCAACGTTCCTGATCTCTCACACACACTCTCTCAGCGTTCCTGATCTCTCACACACTCTCTCTCAGCGTTCCTGATCTGATCTCTCACACACACTCTCAGCGTTCCTGATCTCTCACACACTCTCAGCGTTCCTGATCTCTCACACACTCTCAGCGTTCCTGATCTCTCACACACTCTCAGCTTTCCTGATCTCTCACACACTCTCAGCGTTCCTGATCTCTCTCACACACTCTCAGCATTCCTGATCTCTCTCGCACACACTCTCAGCGTTCCTGATCTCTCTCACACACACTCTCAGCGTTCCTGATCTCTCTCACACACACTCTTAGCGTTCCTGATCTCTCTCACACACACTCTCAGCGTTCCTGATCTCTCTCACACACACTCTCAGCGCTTCTGATCTCTCTCACACACACTCTCAGCGTTCCTGATCTCTCTCACACACACACTCTCAGCGTTCCTGATCTCTCTCACACACTCTCAGCGTTCCTGATCTCTCTCACACACTCTCAGCGTTCCTGATCTCTCTCACACACTCTCAGCGTTCCTGATCTCTCTCACACACACTCTCAGCGTTCCTGATCTCTCTCACACACACTCTCAGCGTTCCTGATCTCTCTCACACACACTCTCAGCGTTCCTGATCTCTCTCACACACACTCTCAGCGTTCCTGATCTCTCACACACACACGCTCAGCGTTCCTGATCTCTCACACACTCTCAGCGTTCCTGATCTCTCTCACACACACTCTCAGCGTTCCTGATCTCTCACACACTCTCAGCGTTCCTGATCTCTCTCACACACACTCTCAGCGTTCCTGATCTCTCACACACACTCTCAGCGTTCCTGATCTCTCTCACACACACTCTCAGCGTTCCTGATCTCTCACACACACACACGCTCAGCGTTCCTGATCTCTCACACACACTCTCAGCGTTCCTGATCTCTCACACACTCTCAGCGATCCTGATCTCTCTCACACACACTCTCAGCGTTCCTGATCTCTCACACACACACTCTCAGCGTTCCTGATCTCTCACACACTCTCAGCGTTCCTGATCTCTCTCACACACACGCTCAGCGTTCCTGATCTCTCACACACACTCTCAGCGTTCCTGATCTCTCACACACACACTCTCAGCGTTTCTGATCTCTCTCACACACACTCTCAGCGTTCCTGATCTCTCACACACACACTCTCAGCGTTCCTGATCTCTCTCACACACACTCTCAGCGTTCCTGATCTCTCTCACACACACTCTCAGCGTTCCTGATCTCTCACACACACACTCTCAGCGTTCCTGATCTCTCACACACACACGCTCAGCGTTCCTGATCTCTCACACACACTCTCAGCGTTCCTGATCTCTCACACACACACTCTCAGCGTTCCTGATCTCTCTCACACACACTCTCAGCGTTCCTGATCTCTCACACACTCTCAGCGTTCCTTATCTCTCACACACACACTCTCAGCGTTCCTGATCTCTCACACACACACTCTCTCAGCGTTCCTGATCTCTCTCACACACTCTCAGCGTTCCTGATCTCTCACACACACTCTCTCAGCGTTCCTGATCTCTCACACACACACTCTCTCAGCGTTCCTGATCTCTCACACACACACTCTCAGCGTTCTTGATCTCTCACACACACACTCTCTCAGCGTTCCTGATCTCTCACACACACACACTCAGCGTTCCTGATCTCTCACACACACACTCTCAGCGTTCCTGATCTCTCTAACACACACGCTCAGCGTTCCTGATCTCTCACACACACACTCTCAGCGTTCCTGATCTCTCACACACACTCTCAGCGTTCCTGATCTCTCTCACACACACACACACACTCAGCGTTCCTGATCTCTCACACACTCTCAGCGTTCCTGATCTCTCTCAAATACACACTCTCAGCGTTCCTGATCTCTCTCACACACACACACACTCTCAGCGTTCCTGATCTCTCACAAATACACACTCTCAGCGTTCCTGATCTCTCTCACACACACACACTCTCAGCGTTCCTGATCTCTCACACACTCTCAGCGTTCCTGATCTCTCTCACACACTCTCAGCGTTCCTGATCTCTCTCACACACTCTCAGCGTTCCTGATCTCTCACACACACTCTCAGCGTTCCTGATCTCTCACACACACTCTCAGCGTTCCTGATCTCTCACACACTCTCAGCGTTCCTGATCTCTCACACACTCTCAGCGTTCCTGATCTCTCACACACACTCTCTCAGCGTTTCTGATCTCTCACAAATACACACTCTCAGCGTTCCTGATCTCTCTCACACACACACTCCCAGCGTTCCTGATCTCTCTCACAAACTCTCAGCGTTCCTGATCTCTCACACACACTCTCTCAGCGTTCCTGATCTCTCACACACTCTCAGCGTTCCTGATCTCTCTCACACACTCTCAGCGTTCCTGATCTCTCACACACACTCTCTCAGCGTTCCTGATCTCTCACACACACTCAGCGTTCCTGATCTCTTTCACACACTCTCAGCATTCCTAATCCCTCACACACACTCTCTCAGCATTCCTGATCTCTCTCACACACTCTCAGCGTTCCTGATCTCTCACACACTCTCTCAGCGTTCCTGATCTCTCACACACACTCTCAGCGTTCCTGATCTCTCTCACACACACTCTCTCAGCGTTCCTGATCTCTCACACACACACACTCTCAGCGTTCCTGATCTCTCTCAAACACACACTCTCAGCGTTCCTGATCTCTCTCACACACACTCTCAGCGTTCCTGATCTCTCTCACACACACTCTCAGCGTTCCTGATCTCTCACACACTCTCAGCGTTCCTGATCTCTCTCACACACACGCTCAGCGTTCCTGATCTCTCACACACACTCTCAGCGTTCCTGATCTCTCACACACACACTCTCAGCGTTCCTGATCTCTCTCACACACACTCTCAGCGTTCCTGATCTCTCTCACACACTCTCAGCGTTCCTGATCTCTCTCACACACTCTCAGCGTTCCTTATCTCTCACACACACACTCTCTCAGCGTTCCTGATCTCTCACACACACTCTCTCAGCGTTCCTGATCTCTCACACACACTCTCTCAGCGTTCCTGATCTCTCACACACACTCTCTCAGCGTTCCTGATCTCTCACACACACACTCTCAGCGTTCCTGATCTCTCACACACACACTCTCAGCGTTCCTGATCTCTCTCACACACACGCTCAGCGTTCCTGATCTCTCACACACACACTCTCAACGTTCCTGATCTCTCACACACACTCTCAGCGTTCCTGATCTCTCTCACACACACACACACTCAGCGTTCCTGATCTCTCACACACTCTCAGCGTTCCTGATCTCTCTCAAATACACACTCTCAGCGTTCCTGATCTCTCTCAAATACACACTCTCAGCGTTCCTGATCTCTCTCAAATACACACTCTCAGCGTTCCTGATCTCTCACACACACACTCTCAACGTTCCTGATCTCTCACACACACTCTCAGCGTTCCTGATCTCTCTCACACACACACACACTCAGCGTTCCTGATCTCTCACACACTCTCAGCGTTCCTGATCTCTCTCAAATACACACTCTCAGCGTTCCTGATCTCTCACAAATACACACTCTCAGCGTTCCTGATCTCTCTCACACACACAAACTCTCAGCGTTCCTGATCTCTCACACACTCTCAGCGTTCCTGATCTCTCTCACACACTCTCAGCATTCCTGATCTCTCTCACACACTCTCAGCGTTCCTGATCTCTCACACACACTCTCAGCGTTCCTGATCTCTCACACACACTCTCAGCGTTCCTGATCTCTCACACACTCTCAGCGTTCCTGATCTCTCACACACACTCTCTCAGCGTTTCTGATCTCTCACAAATACACACTCTCAGCGTTCCTGATCTCTCTCACACACACACACACACTCCCAGCGTTCCTGATCTCTCTCACACTCTCAGCGTTCCTGATCTCTCTCACACACTCTCAGCGTTCCTGATCTCTCACACACACTCTCTCAGCGTTCCTGATCTCTCACACACTCTCAGCGTTCCTGATCTCTCACACACACTCTCTCAGCGTTCCTGATCTCTCACACACACTCTCACACACACTCTCTCAGCGTTCCTGATCTCTCACACACACTCTCTCAGCGTTCCTGATCTCTCACACACACGCTCAGCGTTCCTGATCTCTCACACACACTCTCAGTGTTCCTGATCTCTCACACACACACTCAGCGTTCCTGATCTCTCACACACACTCTCAGCGTTCCTGATCTCTCTCACACACTCTCTCTCAGCGTTCCTGATCTCTCTCAAATACACACTCTCAGCGTTCCTGATCTCTCTCAAATACACACTCTCAGCGTTCCTGATCTCTCTCAAACACACACTCTCAGCGTTCCTGATCTCTCACACACACTCTCTCAGCATTCCTGATCTCTCACACACACACGCTCAGCGTTCCTGATCTCACACACACTCTCAGCGTTCCTGATCTCTCACACACACTCTCAGCGTTCCTGATCTCACACACACTCTCAGCGTTCCTGATCTCTCTCACACACACGCTCAGCGTTCCTGATCTCTCACACACACACTCTCAGCATTCCTGATCTCACACACACACACTCTCAGCGTTCCTGATCTCTCACACACACACGCTCAGCGTTCCTGATCTCACACACACACACTCTCAGCGTTCCTGATCTCTCTCACACACACACTCTCAGCGTTCCTGATCTCACACACACTCTCAGCGTTCCTGATCTCTCACACAAACACACACTCTCAGCGTTCCTGATCTCTCTCACACACACACTCAGCGTTCCTGATCTCTCTCACACACACACTCTCAGCGTTCCTGATCTCTCTCACACACACACTCTCAGCGTTCCTGATCTCACACACACACTCTCAGCGTTCCTGATCTCACACACACACTCTCAGCGTTCCTGATCTCTCACACACACTCAGCGTTCCTGATCTCACACACACTCTCAGCGTTCCTGATCTCACACACACTCTCAGCGTTCCTGATCTCTCACACACACTCAGCGTTCCTGATCTCTCACACACACTCTCAGCGTTCCTGATCTCTCACACACACTCAGCGTTCCTGATCTCACACACACTCTCAGCGTTCCTGATCTCACACACACTCTCAGCGTTCCTGATCTCACACACACTCTCAGCGTTCCTGATCTCACACACACTCTCAGCGTTCCTGATCTCTCACACACACGCTCAGCGTTCCTGATCTCTCACACACACTCTCAGCGTTCCTGATCTCTCACACACACACTCAGCGTTCCTGATCTCTCACACACACTCTCAGCGTTCCTGATCTCTCTCACACACACTCTCAGCGTTCCTGATCTCTCTCAAATACACACTCTCAGCGTTCCTGATCTCTCTCAAATACACACTCTCAGCGTTCCTGATCTCACTCACACACACTCTCTCAGCGTTCCTGATCTCTCACACACCCACTCTTAGCGTTCCTGATCTCTCACACACACTCTCAGCGTTCCTGATCTCTCTCAAACACACACTCTCAGCGTTCCTGATCTCTCTCACACACACACATTCTCAGCGTTCCTGATCTCTCACACACTCTCAGCGTTCCTGATCTCTCACACACACACTCTCAGCGTTCCTGATCTCTCTCACACACACACGCTCAGCGTTCCTGATCTCTCACACACACTCTCAGTGTTCCTGATCTCACACACACTCTCAGCGTTCCTGATCTCTCACACACACTCTCAGTGTTCCTGATCTCACACACACTCTCAGCGTTCCTGATCTCTCTCACACACACACTCAGCGTTCCTGATCTCTCACACACACTCTCAGCGTTCCTGATCTCTCTCACACACACACACAAACACTCAGCGTTCCTGATCTCTCACACACTCTCAGCGTTCCTGATCTCTCTCAAATACACTCTCTCAGCGTTCCTGATCTCTCACACACACACACTCTCAGCGTTCCTGATCTCTCTCACACACACACTCAGCGTTCCTGATCTCTCTCACACACACACACTCTCAGCGTTCCTGATCTCTCTCACACACACACTCTCAGCGTTCCTGATCTCTCACACACACACTCTCAGTGTTCCTGATCTCTCACACACACACTCTCAGCGTTCCTGATCTCTCACACACACACACGCTCAGCGTTCCTGATCTCTCACACACACACTCTCAGCGTTCCTGATCCCTCACACACACACACTCTCAGCGTTCCTGATCTCTCTCACACACACTCTCAGCGTTCCTGATCTCTCTCACACACACACTCTCAGCGTTCCTGATCTCTCTCACACACACTCTCAGCGTTCCTGATCTCTCACACACACACACTCAGCGTTCCTGATCTCTCTCACACACACACTCAGCGTTCCTGATCTCTCTCACACACACTCAGCGTTCCTGATCTCTCTCACACACACACACACTCAGCGTTCCTGATCTCTCACACACACACACTCAGCGTTCCTGATCTCTCTCACACACACTCAGCGTTCCTGATCTCTCTCACACACACACACTCTCAGCGTTCCTGATCTCTCTCAAATACACACTCTCAGCGTTCCTGATCTCTCTCACACACTCTCAGCGTTCCTGATCTCTCTCTCACACACTCTCAGCGTTCCTGATCTCTCTCACACACACTTTCAGCGTTCCTGATCTCTCACACACACACTCAGCGTTCCTGATCTTTTACACACTCTCAACGTTCCTGATCTCTCACACACACTCTCTCAGCGTTCCTGATCTTTCTCACACACTCTCAGCGTTCCTGATCCCTCTCACACACACTCTCAGCGTTCCTGATCCCTCTCACACACACTCTCAGCGTTCCTGATCTCTCACACACACACTCTCAGCGTTCCTGATCTCTCACACACTCTCAGCGTTCCTGATCTCTCTCACACACACGCTCAGCGTTCCTGATCTCTCACACACACTCAGCGTTCCTGATCTCTCTCACACTCTCAGCGTTCCTGATCTCTCTCACACTCACGCTCAGCGTTCCTGATCTCTCACACACACTCTCAGCGTTCCTGATCTCTCACACACTCTCAGCGTTCCTGATCCCTCTCACACACACTCTCAGCGTTCCTGATCTCTCTCACACACACTCTCAGCGTTCCTGATCTCTCACACACACACTCTCAGCGTTCCTGATCCCTCTCACACACACTCTCAGCGTTCCTGATCTCTCACACACACACTCTCAGCGTTCCTGATCTCTCACACACACACTCTCAGCGTTCCTGATCTCTCACACACACACGCTCAGCGTTCCTGATCTCACACACACTCTCAGCGTTCCTGATCTCTCACACACACTCTCAGCGTTCCTGATCTCACACACACTCTCAGCGTTCCTGATCTCTCACACACACTCTCTCAGCGTTCCTGATCTCTCTCACACACACGCTCAGCGTTCCTGATCTCTCTCACACACACTCTCACACACACTCTCAGCGTTCCTGATCTCTCACACACTCTCAGCGTTCCTGATCCCTCTCACACACACTCTCACACACACTCTCAGCGTTCCTGATCTCTCTCACACACACGCTCAGCGTTCCTGATCTCTCTCACACACACTCTCACACACACTCTCAGCGTTCCTGATCTCTCACACACTCTCAGCGTTCCTGATCCCTCTCACACACACTCTCTCACACACGCTCAGCGTTCCTGATCTCTCTCACACACACTCTCACACACACTCTCAGCGTTCCTGATCTCTCACACACGCTCAGCGTTCCTGATCTCTCACACACACACTCTCAGCGTTCCTGATCTCTCTCACACACACGCTCAGCGTTCCTGATCTCTCTCACACACACTCTCACACACACTCTCAGCGTTCCTGATCTCTCACACACTCTCAGCGTTCCTGATCCCTCTCACACACACACTCTCACACACACTCTCAGCGTTCCTGATCTCTCACACACTCTCAGCGTTCCTGATCTCTCTCACACACACGCTCAGCGTTCCTGATCTCTCACACACACTCTCAGCGTTCCTGATCTCACACACACTCTCAGCGTTCCTGATTCCTCTCACACACACTCTCAGCGTTCCTGATCTCTCTCACACACACTCTCACACACACTCTCAGCGTTCCTGATCTCTCACACACTCTCAGCGTTCCTGATCTCTCTCACACACACGCTCAGCGTTCCTGATCTCTAACACACACTCTCAGCGTTCCTGATCTCTCACACACACACTCTCAGCGTTCCTGATCTCTCACACACTCTCAGCGTTCCTGATCTCTCTCACACACACGCTCAGCGTTCCTGATCTCTCACACACACACTCTCAGCGTTCCTGATCTCTCACACACACACTCTCAGCGTTCCTGATCTCTCACACACTCTCAGCGTTCCTGATCTCTCTCACACACACGCTCAGCGTTCCTGATCTCTCACACACACTCTCAGCGTTCCTGATCTCTCACACACACACTCTCAGCGTTTCTGGTCCAGATCAGAAACTAAAGCTGCTGCTCTCCGTGTGACTGTCGTCTCTTGTTGCGTTTATATGTAAATTACGTTTATTTTGTCCATTAGATCAAAAGATCTGACAAAAAAAACCAAAACCTACATTTACCCGCCAATAGAAATCAGGACAGAAGTGGCTGAAACTGGACAGAAGAGCCGGATTAAAACCGCAGGAGTAACGGGAATGTTTTCCACTGTGATCCGATCGACTGAAACACATCTTACATCAGCTGTAAACAGAGCCTGACGGCTGCACAATAATCTTGTTCTTATTTTAATGCAAGTCAAAATTGAAACTAAAAAAAAGGTAATGAACGGCCAGCCCTAATAAATACCGTAATAACCCAAGCTGCAAATACTATAATAACCCAAGCTGTAAATACTGGAATAACCCACGCTGTAAATACCGGAATAATCCATGCTGTAAATACTGTAATAACCCAAGCTGTAAATACTGTAATAACCCATGCTGTAAATACCGGAATAATCCATGCTGTAAATACTGTAATAACCCAAGCTGTAAATACTGTAATAACCCATGCTGTAAATACTGTAATAACCCAAGCTGTAAATACTGTAATAACCCAAGCTGTAAATACTGTAATAACCCATGCAGTAAATACTGGAATAACCCATGCTGTAACCCAAGCTGTAAAACCATTTAAAACCATTGAAAAAAACATTTTTTCAATATCTCGATATCCAGACGATATTTTTGCAATCCTTCAAAGAAATGTGTGCAAACTGGCAAAGAAGGTCCAGTTGGTGTTTTGACTTTCTGCATTTGATCTATTATTGTATAGAATTACTAGTACATAAAGATATGAGACATTATTGATTTAAACATGAACCAAGTTACTGTACTAAGTATTTATTGTAATACAGTAAAATTTTTGTACAGTGCTTTTTCAGTACAATATATGTACGTAATAAATTAACTGTGTGCTTTGCAAACAGTACTCTATTAGTAATAGACTAACAACAATGTGACTACCTCTTTTAAAAAAGTTGTGTTTTGCAAAATGTAAACATTAGAACACAACACTATAACATTTTTGCACATTATATTAATATAAAATATGAGGATAAAAAAAGACAAAAGGAACAAAATAAATAACACAGACACTGCTCTGCAGGTAAAATGTGCAATAAAGCAAACATGCTTTTGAAATTACAAAACACCGATGACTGTGTATTTTCGGTTTCTTCGGTCATTTTTGTGTTGTTGCGCTCGGAGCTAGATAACAAGTGATCGATGAGTAACATACGCACGGCACGCTGTAATGACGTCAGGGGCACTGAGGCATTATGGGCAGTTCCTCGTATTAATAAAAATGTTTTAGTTTGTACTAAAAAAAAAAAGTTTTCTCTAGAAGTTAAAAGAAGCCCTGTTCGAATGCTATTCCGGTGGATCTCTTGGGAAAATGTATTCCATCTTTTGGACTCATTATACAACGCAATTTTCTAATGATGCAATCACGAAGCTCGCCACTTGAGGACGCCACAGATATTTAAGAAAAACTTTTTAACTTCAGACTTCATTTTTCCGCAAACAACATATATTTTGCCTTTTCTAGCAGCTATTCTATTAATCGTACATCGGCTTTACTCTTTACAATTTTGAATTGTTGCTTCAACCTAAGAAACGTCATAACACACAGGTAAGAACTTCGTAGTTGTATTGCAAATTAATAGCAGCTTACTCTCGTACAATTGAGGAACGATCGTGATTTTGTACAAAAAAAATAAAAAATACAGTCAAAGAAACCCCTACAGTATTAAAATCGCTACATATAATTGTTTAGAAGGTTATAGTGTGCGTTATTTGTTTTCTCTTTAACCTGTTAAGCTGCAATCCCACTTTTGAAAAATCCCCAGAAATGACATACCCAAACTGAAACAGATACAGTTCATGAACCCTTTGCACTAAAAGCACAAGTATGATCTCATTTGAAAGCTGACACCTGGTAGTTTATTGTAAATGTAGAATTAATTATTGTCATAATGAATTTTTTTTTTTTAAATAGCTTCAAAGTTTTGTTAAGTTATTAGAAATTTATTTTTATGAAACATCTTCATGAAAATAAAATTGAAGTTGGCCCTGGAGCAATCGAGAAATGCACTGCAGCTAAAGCCATATGTGTGACCATTTTATATTTAAAATCTGAAAATGATAAGTCTAAAACTCTGTATTTAGTTAAATGTTTTTCAAGATCATGTCAAATTTCTTTATTTTGAAATCCGACAGAAATTTTATTATTTATAGTGTTCTGCACGATGATGAAATCTATATCGATTAGCATTACATTATAAATATAATCTATTATTATGAAATACCTGGCATGGCTTGAAGAACACAGGTAACTCAAATATCATTGCAATCATGTTTATTGTCTTCAAAACATCTTTATCTGCATGTTACAGCGATCTCTGTCAGCTACTTTCTGTATCGAGGTCACGTCCTGGAATGTCACATGACTATGTGTACATTCTCAGTAAGAAGCGATCATAATGATTACATCGACGCATTTGGGTATAAATTCAATAAATATTATTCCTGTCTATAGAAATATGATGTGAATCTATGAGAATATATCAATATTTCTCCAAGTCTGCACATTTTTGAGCTAAAGCCCTGAGGGACGTTGTTTTGTGAATCGCTGTCATGACGACAGCACGGAGTGTTTGTTTATGAATGGACCAGCTGACGCTCATAATTCATATTAAAGGTATCGACTCATTTTTTCATTTCATAACTCCTGACACAAATTAAGACATAACTGTCACTATAAGTTTCTCAGAATACAATAGTGGTCAAATACTGAATCTTGAGTCTTATATCTTTTTAATTATGTATAGTTTGTCAAGGTATAACATTAAATCTGATAGTAAATTTGAACTAAATAAAAAAAAAAAGGTTTTTAGAGGTTAAGAGATTAACTTCCTTCAGCTCTTTTCATGTTTGGGGGGTCGGATTGTACAAATTATTAAATATTCGATATCCCAATTTTGCATATAGTCCAGACAACAATTTGGATATTATCGTCTAAACGATATATCGCCCACCTCTAGATGTAAATACTGTATTAACCCAAGCTGTAAATAATGTAATAACCCAAGCTGTAAATAATGTAATAACCCAAGCTGTAAATAATATAATAACCCAAGCTGTAAATACTGTAATTCAGAGTTTCCGCTACAAAAAAATGGTGCCGGTCAAAGTGACCGGCAGAGGTTTCGTTTTACGGACATTTTGATGATATGCCAGTCAAATATCGACTCTTAATCAGTCAAGTTGAGGAAAACTGGAGGCAGTCTATGTAACTTAAAAAAAATGACATAATCAGGCCGTATAGAATGCAACATATGGAAAAAAACATGAACGTCCGATTGGCGTCAATCAACGCCAATTGTTTTTTACTATGGTTTCTCACACCGGTTAATCGACGTGTGACAACACCGGTAATACCGGTATCACCGGCGGGGGCTTTTAAATCATTAATTTAAAGGCAAACGTAAAATGCACGCGTTTGCACAGGCATGCATATGTGCGGTCGTGCGGAGCAGAACTGTTTTGTTATTGTGCCCTGAATTGGCGCTAATTTGAAAACGAAACAAATTTTTTTTTACAACGCTTATAAAAAGCTGGTGCGGCAGTGTCAGTGTGCTCTTCACTTTAACTCTTAAATTAGCGTCAATTCATCCTCCGCAGGGAGTTTGATTGACATGCGATCTGACCAATCAAAATCCACAATTTTTGTCCGACAAAGCAGTCAGGAGAGTTAGTAGATTAACGTTGGTGGATTTGAACTTGGCTTTAACTGAGGCAATCTCTTACGACACATTAAAGAGCCACAAAACGGTAGGCCTATTTATTGTTTAATATAGTTTGACTGATCAAATTTGAAAGTTAAGACTTTGTTCCATATTTAATATGACCTGCTCGGTCCTGTCTGTCAGCGCGTTGTCAGTGTCCTCTATTATTCCCTGCTTGAGAACATGTGTTGAATCCGAAATCGCCCCCTAAACACTCATTCACTAAGTTAGGCCTATTCCCTACGTTAGTCCACTAATACTGTTCACTTGAAGGAGTGAATGAAAACGAGCGAGCGAATTCGGACAGCCGTTGAGCGTACATAAGCTGTACACTCGTTAATGCAGTGCAATGTGGGATTGAATAAGTGCACTCAATAACGTCCACTATGGTTTCTCACAAATCTCTACATTCATTTAAGACTTTATTAAAATGATTTAAGACTCTTATGAGGACACTCAACAAAACAGACATTTTGGTATAATTAAATGTGTGTTATGGTTTGTTCAAGACCGAAAGAGAACTCTATACTGACGCGCGTCTTTTCTGTGGGTTGTGTGTGTGTGTGCGCAGGACTTAACGGATACTGCGTAATTGCGTTAAATATTTTTAACGCTTTAAACTTTTTTTTTTTTTTGCTGTGTCGCGGTGGGCATGTGATGAAACCGGTGTTGCGACTGAACACCGTGTAACATTGGTAACACCGACTACCGTAGCAAGCCTACCATGCTGTAAATAATATAATAACCGAAGCTGTAAATACTGTAATAACCCAAGCTGTAACCCTTCCTGAAGGGTTAGTGATGCGAGAGATGCTCACCGGTGCTGCCGGAGCCCTGGACCGCTGAGACCACATGCGTCCCGTTCTGAGTGATGGCCTTGACCGGCAGCTGGTGCTGTCCCACGATAGTGACCGTCTGCAGAACACGGGCTGTCCCGCCCAGAGACGCCGTGATGGAGGGAACCGGCTCCACTTTCACTGAGACACACGCGACACACAGCATTACAGAGGCTTTCTGATATCAGTTATGATATTATACATCATACTCAGATACTTTCCACATAATAACTGGACAAAATATTGATGAGAGTTGAACTCGAAGCTTCCACAAAGAAAAACGGTTCAGCAAACAGCTTCAACCATTAAACAGTTGTTTATTCTTATAATCCATTACAATGTCAAAGACATGACAGCGATATTACAGTGACTGATACTGAAGCCTGAACTCAAAGGAGGAACGGGAGAGAGCGAGTGGAACGGGAGAGAGGGAGCGAGTGGAACGGGAGAGAGGGAGCGAGTGGAACGGGAGAGAGCGAGAGGAACGGGAGAGAGGGAGCGAGTGGAACGGGAGAGAGCGAGAGGAACGGGAGAGAGAGTGGAACGCGGGAGAGAGAGTGGAACGGGGGAGAGAGAGTGGAACGGGAGAGAGAGTGGAACGGGAGCGAGTGGAACGGGAGCGAGTGGAACGGGAGAGAGGGAGCGAGTGGAACGGGAGAGAGCGGAAGAGAGCGAGTGGAACGGGAGAGAGCGAGCGAGTGGAACGGGAGAGAGGGAGCGAGTGGAACGGGAGAGAGGGAGCGAGTGGAACGGGAGAGAGGGAGCGAGTGGAACGGGAGAGAGGGAGCGAGTGGAACGGGAGAGAGGGAGCGAGTGGAACGGGAGAGAGGGAGCGAGTGGAACGGGAGAGAGCGGAAGAGAGCGAGTGGAACGGGAGAGAGCGAGCGAGTGGAACGGGAGAGAGGGAGCGAGTGGAACGGGAGAGAGGGAGCGAGTGGAACGGGAGAGAGGGAGCGAGTGGAACGGGAGAGAGCGGAAGAGAGCGAGTGGAACGGGAGAGAGCGAGCGAGTGGAACGGGAGAGAGGGAGCGAGTGGAACGGGAGAGAGGGAGCGAGTGGAACGGGAGAGAGGGAGCGGAACGGGAGAGAGAGAGTGGAACGGGAGAGAGAGAGTGGAACGGAAGAGAGTGAGTGGAACGGAAGAGAACGGGAGAGAGCGAGTGGAACGGGAGAGAGCGAGTGGAACGGGAGAGAGCGAGTGGAACGGGAGAGAGCGAGTGGAACGGGAGAGAGAGAGTGGAACGGGAGAGAGAGAGTGGAACGGAAGAGAGTGAGTGGAACGGAAGAGAACGGGAGAGAGCGAGTGGAACGGGAGAGAGCGAGTGGAACGGGAGAGAGCGAGTGGAACGGGAGAGAGCGAGTGGAACGGGAGAGAGAGAGTGGAACGGGAGAGAGCGAGTGGAACGGGAGAAAGCGAGTGGAACGGGAGAGAGAGAGTGGAACGGGAGAGAGAGAGTGGAACGGGAGGGAGAGAGTGGAACGGAAGAGAGTGAGTGGAACGGAAGAGAAC
The DNA here is from genome assembly GCA_026230005.1 of Gila orcuttii. Lineage (NCBI taxonomy): Eukaryota > Metazoa > Chordata > Actinopteri > Cypriniformes > Leuciscidae > Gila > Gila orcuttii. The sequence continues at coordinate 264,899 of JAPDVR010000017.1, read as the reverse complement.
GGGAGAGAGCGAGTGGAACGGGAGAGAGCGAGTGGAATGGGAGAGAGCGAGTGGAACGGGAGAGAGCGAGTGGAATGGGAGAGAGCGAGTGGAACGGGAGAGAGCGACTGGAATGGGAGAGAGCGACTGGAATGGGAGAGAGCGAGTGGAACGGGAGAGAGCGACTGGAATGGGAGAGAGCGGGTGGAACGGGAGAGAGCGAGTGGAACGGGAGAGAGCGGGTGGAACGGGAGAGAGCGAGTGGAACGGGAGAGAGCGACTGGAACGGGAGAGAGCGAGTGGAATGGGAGAGAGCGAGTGGAACGGGAGAGAGCGAGTGGAACGGGAGAGAGCGAGTGGAACGGGAGAGAGCGAGTGGAATGGGAGAGAGCGAGTGGAACGGGAGAGAGCGACTGGAATGGGAGAGAGCGAGTGGAACGGGAGAGAGCGACTGGAATGGGAGAGAGCGAGTGGAACGGGAGAGAGCGACTGGAATGGGAGAGAGCGGGTGGAACGGGAGAGAGCGAGTGGAACGGGAGAGAGCGGGTGGAACGGGAGAGAGCGAGTGGAACGGGAGAGAGCGACTGGAACGGGAGAGAGCGAGTGGAATGGGAGAGAGCGAGTGGAACGGGAGAGAGCGAGTGGAACGGGAGAGAGCGAGTGGAACGGGAGAGAGCGAGTGGAATGGGAGAGAGCGAGTGGAACGGGAGAGAGCGACTGGAATGGGAGAGAGCGAGTGGAACGGGAGAGAGCGGGTGGAACGGGAGAACGGGAGAGAGCGAGTGGAACGGGGGAGAGAGAGAGTGGAACGGGGGAGAGAGAGAGTGGAACGGGAGAGAGAGAGTGGAACGGGAGAGAGAGAGTGGAACGGGAGAGAGAGAGAGTGGAACGGGAGAGAGCGAGTCTCCAGATTGAAGGTAGCCGGACAAACACACACCAGCAAATCAGACCTCGGCCAATCAGAATCAAGTATTCCACAGAGCTTCTGATATTCAGCCCTATTATCAGAACTTCCACACGCTCACCTTTGACCTCCTGGTGCTCTCCGTTCTCACGTGTGGACACGGCGCTGGTCTGGCTGAACACCGGCTCGGCCACAGACAGGCCGGTGACGGTCGCCATGGACACCGCCGGGATCTGGTGCACCACATGCACCGCCTGCAGGGGCTGCTGGGACGCGGAGGACACCGGAGTAGCTACGGTGTAGGTCAGGGGCTTCAGGGTCTGAGGGAGCTGCCGCTGCACTGTGATGAGGACCGGCTGCGTGTTCAGAGGAGAACCTGTGGGACACACACACACACACACACACACACTGTAATGAGGACCGGCTGGGTGTTCAGAGGAGAACCTGTGGGACACACACACACTGTGATGAGGACTGGCTGCGTGTTCAGAGGAAAACCTGTGGGACACACACACACACACACACACACACACACTGTGATGAGGACCGGCTGCGTGTTCAGAGGAGAACCTGTGGGACACACACACACACACACTGTGATGAGGACCGGCTGCATGTTCAGAGGAGAACCTGTGGGACACACACACACACACTGTGATGAGGACCGGCTGCGTGTTCAGAGGAGAACCTGTGGGACACACACACACACACTGTGATGAGGACCGGCTGCGTGTTCAGAGGAGAACCTGTGGGACACACACACACTGTGATGAGGACCGGCTGGGTGTTCAGAGGAGAACCAGTGGGACACAGTCCGGAGTGTTTATCACTGAGTCCGAGTCCAGTCTGGAGTGTTTATCACTGAGTCCGAGTCCAGTCTGGAGTGTTTATCATTGAGTCCGAGTCCAGTCTGGAGTGTTTATCACTGGAGTCCGAGTCCAGTCTGGAGTGTTTATCATTGAGTCCGAGTCCAGTCCAGAGTGTTTATCACTGGAGTCCAAGTCCAGTCTGGAGTGTTTATCACTGAGTCCGAGTCCAGTCTGGAGTGTTTATCACTGAGTCCGAGTCCAGTCTGGAGTGTTTATCACTGAGTCCGAGTCCAGTCTGGAGTGTTTATCACTGAGTCCGAGTCCAGTCTGGAGTGTTTATCACTGAGTCCGAGTCCAGTCTGGAGTGTTTATCACTGAGTCCGAGTCCAGTCCGGAGTGTTTATCACTGAGTCCGAGTCCAGTCCGGAGTGTTTATCGTTGAGTCCGAGTCCAGTCTGGAGTGTTTATCACTGAGTCCGAGTCCAGTCTGGAGTGTTTATCACTGAGTCCGAGTCCAGTCTGGAGTGTTTATCACTGAGTCCGAGTCCAGTCTGGAGTGTTTATCACTGAGTCCGAGTCCAGTCTGGAGTGTTTATCACTGAGTCCGAGTCCAGTCCGGAGTGTTTATCGTTGAGTCCGAGTCCAGTCTGGAGTGTTTATCACTGAGTCCGAGTCCAGTCTGGAGTGTTTATCACTGAGTCCGAGTCCAGTCTGGAGTGTTTATCACTGAGTCCGAGTCCAGTCTGGAGTGTTTATCACTGAGTCCGAGTCCAGTCTGGAGTGTTTATCACTGAGTCCGAGTCAAGTCTGGAGTGTTTATCACTGAGTCCGAGTCCAGTCTGGAGTGTTTATCACTGAGTCCGAGTCCAGTCTGGAGTGTTTATCACTGAGTCCGAGTCAAGTCCGTAGTCTTAATCAGTGGAGTCCGAGCTGTAGGCCTGAAACACACACACACACTCACTCTTCCTCTCTGGCTCTAGAGTCAGCAGCGGCGCAGCTCTATCCCTGCCGTTACCTGCAGTGTTCTGTGTGAAACAGGCCTCCTGAATGACAGCTAGTTTAGGCTGGATGGCCGGAGCCGGAGTGGGATCGGGGTCCATGGGAACAGGCGAGCCTTCCCTAGATAAGCTGTCTGGAGTCTGAACGCCGCTGGAGTGGGCCGACAGCGCCCCGGTGTGGTTCGGAGACGCCGGAGCGCTCCTGAGAGGGAAAGAGAGGAAAACTACGCTTAGTTTATTTATAAAGCAGTTAAAAACAGAGACGGTTGACCAATGTTCTGAACAATGATTTAAATAAGTTACAAACACAGTAAAAATCACAGGCAAAAGATTAAAAAAGTCATGCATGACATGAACATCAGGAGGATTAAAGAGAATAGATGCGCTTTTAACCCTGATTTAAGATAATGTCCTGCTGGTTCAGTAACAGACACTGGTCAGCCGTTCCACAGGCTGCAGTCTCACAGTTGCAGTAATAAACTCGCTCTCCCGATAGGGTTACAGTAATAAACACTGTCGATAGGGTTACAGTAAACCCGGATCACCTGGATGACAGCGGGCCGAGGGGAGTCCGGAAGCAGGGAACGCCACGAGGCCGGCGCTTACGAAACGCCTGTTCGACGAGCTTCCCCTCGGATGAGGGATCTATCCTCCAGAACGAGCCTTTTCCCGGCTCCTCCTGGGATCGGGGCACTTTGATGAAATAGCGGTTTAAGGACAGATTATGACGAATCGAATTCTGGAAGAGAAACATGAGACAGAAAGGTTAAGGGTCAAAAGATCCTGAATCTGATTTGAGACAGTATTGATGAAGCCAATGAACTACATCCCTGACGCTCGGTTCCCTCCTGTGCTTCAGGTTTATTCCTTTGTCTGTTTTTCACTCTCCACCCTTTTCTCTGCACATTCACTCAAACTGTGTACTGTAAAACCAGCAGGAATCATGTTAAAAGATTAAAGAAGGATCTGCAGCTATAAACACTCAGGAAGAGCAGTAGTTTTCAGCATTTCTCAGTTCTGTGGGCATTAAGGAATAACAGCTCTATCTTCGTTAACTTGTAAATGTGGAAGGTCATGTGACAGATGTGAACCCATCTGTCGTTTATATCACAAGATCAAAAACCATGAGATTGATCATATTTGAGCCCTTTAAATATTTGGACAAATTGAAAAAGCTAAGAAAGTTCGACTCAGGCGCTGAGCACGCGACCGACTCATGATTTTTTCCACACAAAACAAATGATCCTCAATACATCCAAAATAAAAACATAGTAGATTTTATAGAACTAATCAATATCAATATTGATTTAATAATTATAAAATAATTATTTCTGACATAATTATTAATAACCGACATTTTACAGAAATAGCGTTTACAGAATGGTGTTAAAGTGTTAAAATATTGGTAATTCTAGCTTCGCGCTCATAGTTTTGATTAGAATACATCACATCCGGTCGCATACGCTCTAGCCGCAGAAGGTCTGATATTTCAACACATCCGAAGCTCAAATCCGATCCAAAATTTCCGCATACGCATATGATCGGAACTCCGCAGTTCCCGTACTACTGTCCATTGGAAATGAATGGCTTCCGGTCCGACGGCTGTCGTGTACAGTGGAAAGGCGGCTTCAGACGCTGAACACACGGAAGAGCCGATGGACACTCACCTGCCAGCCCTTGTCTGCGGTCCTGTAATACGGATAGTTCTTCGTGATGTGTGTATATATCCCGTTCAGTGTGAGCTGCTTGTCTGCCGCCATCGTGATGGCCTGGACGATGAGCTGAGCGTACGAGTACGGAGGCTTGGAGTCGTCCTGTTAAACACAAGAACAACACGTTACAGGCGCACTGATGAACGAGACGCCATCACTGGAGGGAGAGATAACATGCGTTATTACTTTCGGACTGTCTCCTCCGGAAGCTTCCTTGTCGTTCTCGGATTGGGAGTTTTCATTGATGAGCTCCGCTGTGAGGCCGCGGCTAATCTTATAGCTGGAGAGACCCGCTCCTCGCGGACTCGACGGACACGAGTTAGCAGCGCTGAGGAAACATGACATGCACAATTCAGTAAATCTGTGCTTTAAATATATCCTAATGATGATAAGTAGGGCTGTGCAATTGATCGTGACTGATTTTCGATTTGGAGGTAAAACATTATTGTGCCGCAGTGTGCGTTCGTTCCTCCCTAAGCCAAACTTTACATCCAAATCAGCCAAAGAGTTGTGAAATGAACAGTGTTGGGAGTAACGAGTTACAAAAGTAATGCATTACAGTAACATATTACTTTTTGCTGTAACGCAGTAGTGCAAGGCATTACTAATCAATTTTCAGTAATATTTTACTCGGTACTGTCGCTTGCGTTACAACACACTTTTAGCCCAAAATTTAATTGTTCAAAAAAAAGAAAAAACAGCAAGACCGCGAGACATTAACGAATGAAAATTGCAAGTAAGTTTGTAAATAAAGACTAAATGACAGCTTCTGATATATTTGTATAGCGATTTATTTCATTCACCTCCCTCTTGCTGGTGTAGCTGTGTATTGTGTGACAGTGAAGGCGTGTTTAGAGCGCATTGTCTCCGGCTTTCTTGCATTGTCTTGAGCCTTCACTTTGCCAATTATATGCTATATTGTTAGAAGCCTGGATAGCCGACAGTCATTTTGCTACATCATATCACCTTCTACTGGATGTAAAATGCGCTGTAGAACATTTACATTTATTCATTTAGCTGACGCTTTTATCCAAAGCGACTTACAATTGCTATATTTCAGAGGTCGCACGCCTCTGGAGCAACTAGGGGTTAAGTGTCTTGCTCAGGGACACATTGGTGTCTCACAGTGGATTCGAACCCGGGTCTCTCACACCAAAGGCATGTGTCTTATCCACTGCGCCATCACCACCCCTACATTTTGTCATTTTAGAATGTTAAGTTCTACTTCTGTATTTATTTTGGTGAAAGTAACTCAAAAGTAATACAGGAGTAATGTAACGCCCAAACGCTCAAACAGCCCACACACGAAACTGTCGAAACGCCGTTTTAGAGAGTATCCTCACAGTCGAGATGTCTTCAGTGTAAACAGTGGAGAAAGAACCGGATGAGCGTGTAACAGTATCGGATCAGTGCAGCTCTTAAAGTGACAGCAGCCCAATATTACTGCATTACTCAGATCCATTAATGCTAATCAAACAACAAAAGACAAATATAAAACCACTCACTGCTCTTGAATGAATGAATATATATATATATATATATATATATATATATATATATATATATATATATATATATATATATATATATATATATATTAGGGATGGGGCCGATCCGATCCAGTTTCGGTATTGGCTCCGATACTGCCATTTTTGCCGGATCGGGTACCGGTCAGACAAGGCCAATCTAAATCCGATATTGTGTGTTTACTATTGTGTTATTGTTAAGCCCCACAAAAGCATTATAAAACACCATGGTAACACTTTACGGTAAGGGTACATGAATTATCATTAATTCAGGTATAAATTCATGAATGAATTAGGCATTAATTCATGCATTAATATCTCATGAATCATCAGGAACTAACACGAGTTCAACGTTTTTCATTCATGACTTCATGGATGAAAAACACCTTAATTAAAACATTAACTAAGATGAGTACATCATCATGAATTATGATTTATTACGCATGATCATGATGTTTTCTTTGTTCACAAAAAAATGTGTCTTTACTATCCATTGTGGATAAAGCTACAGTTATGGTACATGAATCATCATTAACTCATGCATTAAAAAAGCATTAATTCATGCATGCAAGACTACTCTTCGAATTATTAATACAAAAATCCAGATTACCTCATGCATGCATACAGGCTAGAACAGTATATCAATTAATGTGAGAACTGTTTTTCTGAATTATGATCTGAGTTTTGTAGCCGCAAGCAGATGGCCAGTTCTGCCAGTTGATTAAATTACTAATGGACAAAGCAGTGTCCGGTTTTACCACATATGACCAAAAGGCCGCTTTGGCTCAAGATCACGCGGAGAACTCCCCAGGGTTTCCCTTCGATAACAAGACGAACATTGTCACTTCCACATTGTCCATTCAAAAACGCACACACAATCGCCCGCAGGGGAGGAGCAAAAAAAGTTCACCACCCGCCAACCACGGGATGAACTTATACACAAACGTCCTTTGTGTGCAACTTAGGATAGAAATATCCTTAATGTATAACACAGAATTGTATCTAACCTTCCTGTATGCATGCATATCTAATTAGTTTTGTCTTATTCTATAGATTAAATTTGAGACTGTTCTGTAATTTTGAATCTTAAGTGTATTTCTAAAGAAAGAATACCTAACAGGATCAAATTCTGTGCCTCTCCCTCTTGCTAGGTCATAAACTTTATGACCCCCAAAAGGAATTCCAAGGGAACCATAGCTCCCACGTGAATTCTGATAAAGAAAGAGGAATAGACTCTGCAATCTTATATTTTCTATAAGTATAACCACTTAAGAAATGTATAAACATGAATTTGATCTTTCCTAGGTCATGGTAGCCGGTATTATGACTTTATAGTCGTGTGAATGAACATTAAATGTGTGTAATTCTGCATATGAATGTAACTATGTTTCTTCTACTCTTTCCGGCCATTCTTGGTACCTGTTCGACCGTCTTGTTTTGACCAATCCAGTCATACATAGGATATTACAGTAAAATGTATTGTTCTGCGTGTACAATCTTTCTGGTTAGAAATGACCAAAATTTCATACCGTCACAAATCATCCTGACAGGACAAAGAAAAACTTTCCCGCTCGAGATACTCTAAGATGATTGGTTCACGTACGCGAAGCAGGCGTGAACCCCTCCTCTCCATAAGAGACTGACACAGAAGTTTCTGGGAGAGCTTTTTCCCTGTGAGAGGTTTCCGTGCCATGGCTCCTTAGGGAGCTTTACGCAGTGTTTCTCCTTTTTCTTTAATCTTTCTTTATTTTCGTCTTCGGACTTTCCTACGTTCACTTTCAGTGAAATGAACGTAATCGGCAACTTCGACTTTAAAGAGACTCTTTGAGCCAACCAGCAACTGCACCTCAAAGGACATTCAAACTAACGCGCTCCCTCGCTCTGAAAGACCACGTGAACGCGTGACACGAGGACAGAGACACACACACACACGCTTTGATTCTCAGCCACACGAAGAATCATGCAAGTATCGTAATTCCTATCGATCTAAATGCTTTAAGATCTGTTTACCCCATTCAGGGGATTTGATGTTTGTGATTCCTTGTTGTCTCTCTAAGGGTTATGATGTCTGTGATTTTTGCCATGCTGCGATCACCCCGGTGATCTCTCTCATCCTGACCGTTAGTTTCACTTTCTCTCTCTCTCTCTCTCTCTCTCTCTCTCTCTCGCTCTCTCTCTCTCTCTCTCTCTATATATATATATATATATCGTTTTCTCTCCCTCTCTCATCCTATTTTAATTCGTGTTTGTAATGTTTTTCGTTTGTTTGATACACATATATTCCGTGTGAAATGTAGAATTCTGTATCCGTAGTTTCATTTTATTAAAACCATTATATTCTTGATTGCTAATTGTCCAATCTTGCTCATTTGTACAAAGTCAATGAAGTGTTTGATCCTAGCTACAAAGCTTTACAATTCGTTACAATTTCAGTAACCTAAATTTTATAATAACAAGAAGGTGAATTTTCATGGCCAGAAAATAGCTTTTTGGAATTATAAGGAAGGGATAACCTTGTTGAGAAGTTGATAAGTTAATCTTACGGCCGTTTGCTGGACAAACAGATTGTTCGATAACTAAATTAATTCCATTAAAGGTTATCTCATATAATCGATCTGGAAAGGGACCATTGATATATGAATGAAGAATTATAATTCGTTGTGATTGATCATTCATATATACAATCGATCTATTTTCAACTTCGATAATTTAACTGTAATATGCAGTATATTAATCATATTCATGATTAATTATTAAAATTCCCTATATATAATTTGAGCTAATTCAATGTAAGACTCATTGTCGCTACATGTTTGGCGGAGAACGCGACGCATTTCAAACTTTGTTTTATGAGCAAATTCAGTTTCAATCTATGAGTATATTGTGTATTATTTTTTTTATGCGCGCTCCAGTGAAAGTCTCGCAACGCAACCCACTGAAGAACTGATCGGCACAAAGCCGATCTCAGTTAAGCAAATGTCTCAAATGCCGATCTCAGTTTAGTTTAACTAAAAACAGTTAAACACTGTTAATTGCTAAATTAAACTGCAGTTCATAATATTATACCTGTCCCTGTAAAGACGAAGCAAACTCTTTGCAGCTGGTACATGTTAATATTATTTAAACGCCTGATTAAGACGAGAATCTCTTTATCAGAGCAAGACGTAAATCTGATCGAGAGCGAGTTTCCTCTGTTCAGTGGTAAAAGGCCTTACTTACATAATGTCGTTATTGAATTCGTGGTTAACCCAGTGATATTCAACAAAAACGGTAAACTCCTGGTCAAAATAGGTTTAGCTACCCAATTAAAGATCTGATACATTTAAATGTAAATCTAATACATAAAAATGTTTGTGTGAGTAACAACAGACGAAAATTCCTGTTGTTTCACATCCGCATGTTTTCACAGCGAAGAAATCCTGTTTCACACTCTTGTGCACTATAGCACCGAAAAGATCCACCGAGATCTGTTTGTTTATTTGTGATTTATTGCAGGAAATCAGCACAATGCGAGCTGAAAGCTCTTAATTTGAATCACATTAAAGTCGGTTGTTATTCCGCTTGCTAAACACCAGAGGGCGTCCTTTAGGTATTTAGAAATCTCAAATTACGCCCCTCCTTCTGACATCAGCGTGCATGAGCACAATTACGCCATCTCGTGGCCGTGTAAGATAATGCTCTCTTTACTGCTGAATTCATTTCCCTGTGAATTAGCCTGTCTAAATTCTCAATAATTATTTGCATTTATAGCTTTGCTTGTGCGAATTTCATTTTGTGGTAGACAAATTTTTCTGCTTTTGACTGGTACATTTACTTTGAGTTTGGATCAAAACAAGATTTGAATCAAAACTTAAACTAAATCCCAGCACAGCCAGAGAGAGCCCACTTAGAAGTCCCCCACCTAGTGGCCGCTGCCTTCTACATCCGCTCACTCAACTCTCCTTGTCTCTCTTTTCAATTCTGTTTTGGATTGTTTTATTTCTACTTTTTCTCTTTTTATTATTTTATAATCATTGATGACACTTCACTGTTATCGTAATTATTATAAGATATTATCCTGATTTCTCAATCTCCTTTCACGCTTATTTTAATTTGGTTTTAAACCAGTGTAAATTTACGTCGTGTTTGCCTGTCAGCCACTGATATCCATGTGGAGGAAACAGCGCCACCCTGTGGCCTTCCTCACTAAGTCGGCATCACGCTTTTCCTCCTTTCACTCTGTTTTGAATTGTGCATCTATCTCATCTTCCCCTTTTAATTATTTTATAGTTATTAATGATGCTTTACCTTATTAGCTATTATAGGATATCATTCTGATTTCCCTTTTAATTCTTTCCTGCTTGTTTTAAATTTTAAATTTAAACAAGTTTTGAATTTGAATCAAGTGTTCTGTTCCCCAGGCAAAGCACGGAGAAGGAGTACGCCCCCTTGTGGTGAAAACCCACTACTGCGGCCTGCTTCTTCTACCGTGTTCCAATCCTGTCTCTTCATATTTAGATTTTTATTATTTTTCCTCTCTTTTGGGTGAGGTTATTTCGATAATTACCAACATTATCATAATTCCTTTTTTTTTATTATTATTTAGTAAAACCTTCGACTCTTATTGCTACATAAATAATCACTCAATTTGGTTTAAACAAACAAGCCTTAATTCACTTTATGCTTCCCTTGTTCATCCTTTTGTGTATCTATTGTAGTAACTCCCTTGGTGATTTGAAGTCATCTCTGGTGGTGTTCCGGCCAGCAGGGTTGTCCGACCAGCGTTACCAACACTGGCTGTGCGTGAATCTCGGTTTCTTTTATCTCTGTCCGTCATTGCGGCCCGCAGTGCTGACATCAGCAATTTGGCACTCCAAAGGTAGTCAACCAGTCCAGCCGACACAAAGGCAATTTCTGGGACCAGTACCTAAACCGGGGCCTAAAAAGAGGCCACTCCTCCGGGAGGGTTCTGGGGAACAGCCCAATTTTGTAGTGTTGTCTGGCGGTTGACATCTTGGCGTTGCCGAGTTGTGTTTAAAGTCAAAAAGACTGTTTGGGAGGGCGCAACGCGACACAGATTAACGGAGGGCCGAAAACACCGCGGTTGAGTGTTTGGGAAGTGCCAGGGAGGTTGACCATGCCACTGGTTCTCACCGGAGTGGATTCAATTCACCGCAGGTAAACTAAATTTAATAAAAAAAAAAAAAACTCCCACTTACTATAAGCCACAAAATACTAGACATCTCCCGGATATTTTAAGTGTTTGGCCCATCTCTTCTCCAAGCCACCTCTTCTTAGGTTGCTATCCTGACAACCCCACTCACCCGTAGGCTCTATCTTAAACCCTATCAGCGGTAGTAGGCTTAGGCCTCCTTAGTCTCCCTAACACTTCCAGTGTTAGTATTTATTCCAGTTCTTTACAGACCTATTGTTTTATTTCATTCTGATCTTTTCTATCTTGTGTTCTGTTGTGATTTGTTTCTTTCATTTCACCTAGAGACAGTAACCTGTGAGAGCCACCAAGGAAGCTAAATAATAGAATAGAGTGACAATTACGCAACCGGTGTCATCACGTGACCCGCTAGGCTACTGCCTGTCAAAACTCTAGTTCGGGTCCTTCGTCGACCCAAATCAATTGGCTCCGCTAACTGTTTACATCAGTTAGCCCCAAAATTCTCATAAATGGCATAGCCCGTATGAGTATAGCTCGTTAACCTTAGAACAAACTTGCACTGGTCTCTTTGTTTGTGTGTTGTGTTCCTCTCGCCCACAGTGAGCCAGCATGGTCCGGTCCTACAGTCATGGTCGAGAGCCATGACGACCTCCTTCCTGCAGTCATGGTCGAGAGCCATGACGACCTCCTTCCTGCCTAAGGACGCCGACAAGCTGATGGCCCACGATCCGACCCAGAGCTACAACTACAAAGACTGGGCCAGAATCGTCGGAGGCATCGCACACAACCCCGTCGCCCAGGCACAGCTCAGCGAAAGGAGCAGCATCAGCCTGGAGCAGGAAGCCACAACGCTAAAGCTTCAAGCGGAGGAACCAGACCCACGCGCAGAGCCATCTAGGTCAACTACTCCGCGAGACCCACGGCCAGCGCGGGACAGAGGATGCAACAGACCCAGCGCTACAGAAAGAAGCGGAAAGACTTCAAAAGGCCCTGTGTGATCTTCGTCTCGACACCGACCAAAGAAAGCAAGTGGAGAGAAACGCCAGAGAGGAACTCAACGAGAAACTCCGACAAGGTGAAGCTCTCCTTGCAAGAGCAGAGACTGAACTAAAAGAAAGAGACGCTAAAGCCAAGGCATGCAAAAACCACTTGCACGCAGCCCGAGCTGAAATCCACGAGCTTACTCAGCAGAGACACGATCTCAAAAACGAACTTGACATTGTTCACGAAGAGTTGAAACACTCTTATAGACTGCAGAATGACCGGGAAGGGGAAACGCACACCACAAAGTTTCCCCTAACCAGCCGGTCCGTACCTTTCAGCCACAAACTCAGAGCTGAAAGGGGGGGGTTAAAAGCCCATTGCTCAAAATGTCACCAGCCAGCTTCCAGAGAACCCCTGCCGCTAACCATGGCATGGCCCCCAAAGAACTCGTCAAGCTGGCCAGAAACATCCCTATGTTCACTCCGAACCCTGCAAGACATTGACTTTCATTCACAGACTGTAGCCAATGTAACTACTTGTGACAGATTTCACCTGCTAAGGATTACGTCTAGCCGTGACATGCGCAGCTTCCTATATCGTCAACCAGAGACTGTCAAAACTGACTACCAGCAGCTGCGACAATCTTTGATTAAAGAATTCTCTGATCCAGAATCAGACCAAGGGGTCCTCATCGCCATGGACCTCAAGCAGACAAGACTTGAAACCCTACAGACCTACTGCGGCCGATTCCGACAAGCCTACTTCGGAGCACAGAAACAGCCAGGTATGGAAGAGGATTTCAAACTTCAGAACTCTTGTTTCTCCAAAACCTGCATCCCACAGTGAGTCATCACATGGGCATCCTGGCCTGTTCACGGACCATGTCTGCCCAACAGCTACGAGACTTGGCTCACAAAGCTTATGTCAAGCAAAAGACTGTGTCCAGAAAGACTGTGAAAAACAACACCATCTTCCCTGTCTCCGAACACTATTCAGAGCTGACTCTAGAGGGCGCCCCACAACACCACAGACCTTTGTACGGAGAGTCAAGACAGTTCCAAGCCAGCAGAGGGCAGCACAGCCGCAATGGTGCTCGTCCAAGGCACCAGAGCGAGCGCTCTGAAAGATTCTGGGAAGCCTGCCGGCGACCCAGAAACAGCTTACCCCCATCACCAAGAGACTCAAACCTAGACAGCCCGGAGCGGTACCCCTCTTAACATGCCACTGGTAAGCACAAGTCTGAGCACACATCAGATAAAAACAGTGCAGCCACGTCAGAGACTCCTGAAGGTGCTAAAAGAGCTTCTGCACATGAGATCTCACAAGAGAAACAAGAGGGACGAGCCAGACGTCCTATGTCTAAGCGTAAGACTTGAAACAGGTACACAGAACACTGCGCGTCAGCATCAGACCACAGAGCTGCCTGCCACATCACAAAGTGATAGCAACACCCAGCCACCACAGCTGACAGCTGCACAGCCTGAGCAGGACAGCACAGCGTCCCACAACTGGGACCAAAGTCCCAAAAGACCAAGAAATGCTGTTTTGGCTACCTGCCTCCGCAGCGACCCACACAGACCAGCCCCGACGCCAAGACTTCTGGGAAACCTGATCAAAAAGGGGGTGGGCTGAAAAACTCTACCTAACAACCACTGTGGACAATGATTTGAGCCTTGACACCCCGCTAGACACCGGCTCAGACATCACGTTAATGTCAGCCCAACTATTTGAAAGACTCAGTGCTAAAACTAAGAGCCAAGATCGAACTTTTAAATCTCAAACATGTGAGCTGAATGTGCAATCCCACAGCCAGGACGACATCCGGCTCAAAACAGGTAGCTCCCATCCACCTGACAATTGGTTCTATGAATCTGATCCACCCAGTGTACATCTCAAAAATGAACACTTACCCACTTCTAATTGGCAAAGACCTGCTAGATCGCTTTGAACCTTTACTGGACTTCAAATAACTAATTTTGGGCTCAAGTGCGGGAACCCCTCCCCCTCCAGTCACACAGGCCACCCGAGCCAGACTGTTGGGTCACAGAGGTCACGAGAATTCCCGCAGAGCCAGACTGTCAGGTCACAGAGTTCACGGGAACTCTCACAGCCAGCCACGGGGGCACAGTTCCAGCACCAGACCAAGATTCAAGTTCACCACTCTGCACATTTCAGCTCACCAAAGACTCTGACTCCTTCTGCCCCAAGGTCACAACTGACCTGCAGTTGAATGACGTAACCACCACTGACATTGTACTTGCACTATGGGCAGACAACTCAGCCATCAGTGTCTCACTATTCAATGCTCTCATTGAAGACACACCGGACCTTCCTTCTGCCAGCAAGCACACCCATTTTCCTTTTAAACACGTGCCCATCAACCATGATGACGGCCAAAGGTGTCTGCGCTTTGAACCTGAACTGGAACCACCGACTGTCTGACCCATTACTTCCTGGTCCTTCTGGACCCGCCCCATGATGTCTACATCGGAGCAGACATCCTGACTCGCCACAAGGCTCATGTGGACATCATTAATGAGGTAGTGTGGGCCCCATTGACTTTACAGCCCCCTGTTGTTCCAACCAACACTGAGAACCTCCTGTCAGGTCAGACCATTCCTGAGGTTTGCACCCTAATCAACGAACAGGAAACTGTGATACCATTTTACACCAAAGGGGTCACCGACCGGCTCAACATGCGTTGTGGTCGAACCCTAAACCACACGCTGGGCTTCTTTCAGCCCTCACCTGAATGTGTTGAACTTGGACTCACGCTGCAAGCCACACCCCCTTACTGAAGTGTCATCTTGTGTAGTCTACATCCTTTTCAACAACGGCATGGCAAGGGACATCACAATTCCCAAAGCCTACCGAGTGGGATGGCTATTGAGCCACGACTTCCATGACTTTTGAACTCACACTACCAATCATTGGGCCCATCCCATATTCAATGATGCCCGAAGGGAACACAGACCACACAGTGTTCACAGCACCCTTCAAACTCATCTCCATTACTTCGGTCGTGCCGATGGACAAAGACCAGGTATGCAGAACAGCACTGACAGAGGTCCAACACCTTGCAGCATACAAAGTCTCCAGACAGCCTGCTTGCGAGACTGACGACACTGCTGCACCTCTGCCTGCCAACACGACAGACGACACACCAACAGAGGAGCCGTACCCAGGATTTGAGTCTCAAGTTCAGCAAATTCTAAAAGACGCTGACGTAATTAAAAACGATGACAGACAAGTACTTTACAAGTTCAAAGCATCCTTTGCCAAAGACTCTTTAGATTGTGATCTCACCGAACTCCACTGCCGGCGCCAAGAACGCCCTCCACAAAGGACAGTGGTGTCGAACTAAAGTCAACTATGCAGGTCTACTCATCGGATCACGGGGCATCGAACCGCACTCCAGCCATATTCAAGCTGTTCAAAACATCAAGCCACCCACCAACATCTCAGAGCAGCGAAGCTTTCTAGGGGTGTGCAATTACTCACGGCAGTTCAGCAAAAGCTACTCAGACATTGCAAAACCTCTAACTGCCCTTCTAAAAAAGAGACTGCCCATTTGTATGGACAGAAGTTCAAGAAAATGCCATGAATGAGCTAAACGACACCTAGGCACAGCTCCATGTCTGGCTTACCCTAACCCACAAAAAGAGTTCTATCCAGAAGCTGGGTTCTCCAACCACTGTCTCAGTGCTGGCCTGTACCAGAGGTATGATCAAGACAAAAGAGTCGTTACATATGCCAGCAAGACACTTCTCCCACCAGAGACTACATTCTCAGACTGTTAAAAATCTCTGCTATGCACTGTATGGGCTGTAACGTTCCTCAACAGCCAGCGCATCCGAAATGGCGTGGTCACCAATTCACGCATACCCACATGGTTAATGGCCCTCCAGGCGCGCAATGTTGAGGCACGTCATGGTCAAAATCACAAGTCTGCGCTAGGCAACGGCCTGGCAGCCTGCCAAAACTGCTCTGATAACACACCAGCTGCAACAGTGGATGTAGAAGAACCCCAACAACAACAACTGACCTGTCACAGGTACTTTAAAGAGAATGCGTGTCAAGGTATACCCACAGCCTACATCGATGGATGTTCCTACCACCATGAGGGCACCCGTCAATCAGGTGCAGGCATGCTGTGGGTAAATGACATACCGTGCCCACCATAATACTTCAAGTTGGGCCCGCAGTCATCACAATATGCTGAGGTAGCAGCCATTCTCATAACGCTGCACATCGCGTTGACACATAACATCGAAGAACTCCTTATGTGCACAGACTTTAACTATGCCAGACTCAGTTTCCCATACCAACTTCCTGGAAACAAAATGGCTGTAAGACTTCAAACCACATGCCTGTCACACACCAACACCGGTTCCAGGCATGCGATGACATCACAAGAACAAACAACATGATTGTCTACTGGAAAAAGGTGAAAGGACACTCAAGGCAACCGGGCCTTGACAAAGACTTGAATGACCAAACCCATACCCTCGCCAAGCCTGGCGCACCAAACGACTAGCTGTGGTCACTTCAAACCCGCCCACCCACCCTGAAGTTTGAAGTGATTACACACAGCATAAGAACTTTACAAACTAAACTGTCCACCTCAGAGCAGTTTACGCTAGCTCCGCTGTTTACAAAGACAAACATAACGAACATGCGGGCTTCTGAAACAATAAAGACTTTGCTTCACCACCTCTCAGACCCCTCCAACCAACCCTTGAATGCCGTCTACACTCACTGACAACCAGTTACTCAGAACACTGCATGACACCAAGCACATTCTGCGTGCACAGAGCTACATTCTATGCGTGCACCGTCTGACACCACAATGCACAGACGTGTAATGCAACGGCGCAAAGGGGGGATAAGGCCAATGTACGTCCATGACGCATCATGCGCTGCAAACCACAGCACCAGAGCCACTGACAATACACTGAAGCAAGCGACATGCCAGCAGCAAGATGTGGCAAAACATGGGCCAAGGCAAGCTAAACCTAGTTGCCACCCATGAAATAAAAAAGACTGCCCTGTCCAACCAAAGACAACCCTTGCTGGCTTTTTCCTCCCCTTTCTTTCTCTCCCTGTTGTCTGTACCAGGTTGCTGCTGTGGTTCACTATGCCGTGCTGTCAGCCATCCAGAGGACAGCTGCCACCGAGAGAACAACTGAGACTCCTGATCACCAACTGCAGGACCTACACCCATTAAGCGCATGTTCGACTCATCCAGCCACAAGGCCTACAGAGCACACTACCCCAGCACCGTAGCCCAATACGGCTGGGCAAGTGCCCGATGGACAGAGGACTCCCTCTCTCACGCCAAGGCCAAGGTCGAACACGTGTCCAACCAACTTGGGAAAGTGACTGTTACACAATCAGGACTCCTAAGCACCAACTAACACTCCAAACGGTTCCTGGGAGCGTTGCTCGGAGCCGTAGATGCCGCCAGAACTCTGTTCGACACTGGTATGCCAAGTGTCCACACAGCAAACATAGCCACTGCGAAACGGCATGTGGTTGAAATCCAGACTGAACTTTCACAGCTAAAAGAGCAACTCACCACGCAGAGTGCATCTTTCCAAACCATCGGCAAGACATTGAGAAGAACATGGTCATTCTCAACATTCACAGCGTCCTGCTGAATCAGACCATGAACTGCATGGAACCGCTGTTTACTGTCTTCCAGAATGACTTTGCCCAAACTCAGCTGGTTACAGCCCTGATAACAGACATGCTGTGGGAGGTTAACTCCTCAAATGACAGCCCAGCCACGGGTAGAATCCCACCGTACTTGAAACCCTTAAGCCTTGTGCTAACTATGCTGGTTTCCGCCATTACCAGGCCAACTGATCCCCTTACAAATACACCTGGCCTACTCTCTGGGTAACGCCATCCCACTCTACGTCGATCACGAGCAGAGGGGAGTGGATGTGCTCTTGAACCAATCCATCAGCGAGTCAAACCAAGTCTACAGACTTAAAGACATTGCCAATGTCAGGTTTTTGAAAAGCAACACCCAGGACAGCGACACACAGCTGCACCTGGCCCCAAACCTGCACATGTATACCTCACCAAAGACATTCACTATCTCTGCCCTAGCAAACCCTTCCTCAGAGACAACACTGAAGGAACCTGCGGGTTGCAACCCCTGGTCAGCGACACACGCTGCCCTGCCGAAGCTAAGCCTCGCACTCAAGTCATCAGAGACGCAAGCAGAGATTGTAGGTGACAGGTGGCTCGTTAACACCTGTGCGTACAGCTACTCTCACTTACGACCAGCATGACACAACCAGCCGTGTCAACCTGCTCAACCAGAGTACGTGGATTCAAGCCCCGAAAGGTGCCATATTCCACCTGAATGATCTGGCATTGTACCATCTTCCGAGCAAAGCATACCAGACAGCACTGGAACTCCCGTCCTTCAAGAACTACAACTTCACCTTAGATCCAGCACTGGAACTCTGGATCGAGGAAAGGGGGTCCTAATTAATTTACATTGCTTCGGTCAACACAGCCATCCAAGCACTGTCTCGACTGCCGTTCTGAACAATCTGCGGTCCTAGCCTGGACCTCAGCCGACATTGTGCTGTGCATCTCTACAGGTAATCAGCCACACTCTGACACTATGCGTGGCATTCATTCTGTACAGAAGACTCAACCAGATGCGACACAGCCGAGCTCACGAAAGCCGTGCCTGAAGGTCTCAGACAGAATCCCCGGAAAGGGGGTGCCAAGTCAGAGACTATGCCGAACCTCATCGAGCGGAATCCTCAACTTTATGATCCACCTGCTGTCCTACCATCCTGGTCCACCTGCTACATAACCATCATGATTCACCTGTCATCTGCCCATCGTGACGATTGTCGTCCGATGATGTCCACACAGGGACTTCATCCGACGAAAAGGGGGAACTGTAGCCGCAAGCAGATGGCCAGTTCTGCCAGTTGATTAAATTACTAATGGACAAAGCAGTGTCCGGTTTTACCACGTGACCAAAAGCCATATGACCAAAAGGCCGCTTTGGCTCAAGATCACGCGGAGAACTCCCCAGGGTTTCCCTTCGATAACAAGACGATAACAAGACGAACATTGTCACTTCCACATTGTCCATTCAAAAACGCACACACAATCGCCCACAGGGGAGGAGCAAAAAAAGTTCACCATCCGCCAACCACGGGATGAACTTATACACAAACGTCCTTTGTGTGCAACTTAGGATAGAAATATCCTTAATGTATAACACAGAATTGTATCTAACCTTCCTGTATGCATGCATATCTAATTAGTTTTGTCTTATTCTATAGATTAAATTTGAGACTGTTCTGTAATTTTGAATCTTAAGTGTATTTCTAAAGAAAGAATACCTAACAGGATCAAATTCTGTGCCTCTCCCTCTTGCTAGGTCATAAACTTTATGACCCCCAAAAGGAATTCCAAGGGAACCATAGCTCCCACGTGAATTCTGATAAAGAAAGAGGAATAGACTCTGCAATCTTATATTTTCTATAAGTATAACCACTTAAGAAATGTATAAACATGAATTTGTTCTTTCCCAGGTCATGGTAGCCGGTATTATGACTTTATAGTCGTGTGAGTGAACATTAAATGTGTGTAATTCTGCATATGAATGTAACTATGTTTCTTCTACTCTTTCCGGCCATTCTTGGTACCTGTTCGACCGTCTTGTTTTGACCAATCCAGTCATACATAGGATATTACAGTAAAATGTATTGTTCTGCGTGTACAATCTTTCTGGTTAGAAATGACCAAAATTTCATACCGTCACAAATCATCCTGACAGGACAAAGAAAAACTTTCCCGCTCGAGATACTCTAAGATGATTGGTTCACGTACGCGAAGCAGGCGTGAACCCCTCCTCTCCATAAGAGACTGACACAGAAGTTTCTGGGAGAGCTTTTTCCCTGTGAGAGGTTTCCGTGCCATGGCTCCTTAGGGAGCTTTACGCAGTGTTTCTCCTTTTTCTTTAATCTTTCTTTATTTTCGTCTTCGGACTTTCCTACGTTCACTTTCAGTGAAATGAACGTAATCGGCAACTTCGACTTTAAAGAGACTCTTTGAGCCAACCAGCAACTGCACCTCAAAGGACATTCAAACTAACGCGCTCCCTCGCTCTGAAAGACCACGTGAACGCGTGACACGAGGACAGAGACACACACACACACGCTTTGATTCTCAGCCACACGAAGAATCATGCAAGTATCGTAATTCCTATCGATCTAAATGCTTTAAGATCTGTTTACCCCATTCAGGGGATTTGATGTTTGTGATTCCTTGTTGTCTCTCTAAGGGTTATGATGTCTGTGATTTTTGCCATGCTGCGATCACCCCGGTGATCTCTCTCATCCTGACCGTTAGTTTCACTTTCTCTCTCTCTCTCTCTCTCTCTCTCTCTCTCTCTCTCTCGCTCTCTCTCTCTATATATATATATATATATATATATATATCGTTTTCTCTCCCTCTCTCATCCTATTTTAATTCGTGTTTGTAATGTTTTTCGTTTGTTTGATACACATATATTCCGTGTGAAATGTAGAATTCTGTATCCGTAGTTTCATTTTATTAAAACCATTATATTCTTGATTGCTAATTGTCCAATCTTGCTCATTTGTACAAAGTCGATGAAGTGTTTGATCCTAGCTACAAAGCTTTACAATTCGTTACAATTTCAGTAACCTAAATTTTATAATAACAAGAAGGTGAATTTTCATGGCCAGAAAATAGCTTTTTGGAATTATAAGGAAGGGATAACCTTGTTGAGAAGTTGATAAGTTAATCTTACGGCCGTTTGCTGGACAAACAGATTGTTCGATAACTAAATTAATTCCATTAAAGGTTATCTCATATAATCGATCTGGAAAGGGACCATTGATATATAACTGAAGAATTATAATTCGTTGTGATTGATCATTCATATATACAATCGATCTATTTTCAACTTCGATAATTTAACTGTAAAATGCAGTATATTAATCATATTCATGATTAATTATTAAAATTCCCTATATATAATTTGAGCTAATTCAATGTAAGACTCATTGTCGCTACAGTTTCCAAGCATGTTCATGTCTTCTTCATAGCCTGTAAATGGACAGACCCCAAAATTGGCCAATCACAGCAAATAGCACACGAATTCTGTTAACATTCAAATACAGTCATCATTAACTAAGCATAATCTTTTAATGACTTCATCATGTGTGTGGCCCCTCAACTAAAGTGATGACTTGGTCTTTTGAAACACTGATGAACAATGTGTTTTCATTATGATCTGAGTTACCCAGCATGTTCATGTCTTCATAATAGCCTGCAGGAAATGCAGACCCCAAAATAGACCAATCCCAGCTCATAGCACATCAATTCTGTTGACATTCAAATACAGTAGTCATTATCAACTAAGCATTATCTTTTAATGACTTCATCATGTGTGTGGCCCCTCAACTAAAGTGATGACTTGGTCTTTTGAAACACTGATGAACAATGTGCTATTAATGGTGGCATAAACGTGAAATGACATGAATATGAACATGAACGTTCAAGCCTTTGCAAACAATGTACTGTGGACACAAATGGACTTTGATCTTAACTTTACTGCTTTATTCCAACATGATCTCATGAGAATAGGTGTGTATTTTTACGTAAAGTGTAAGTTAGTTCTATCATACGTACATTTATTTACGTTTTATACACGCAGAAACGACTCTATTGCATTCAACTGTGTTATCAATTAAGTTTTCAGTCGCATTTATTAATCTAATACTCATAAATATTAACATTTTGCTCGTTTTGCCTGCATGGTGTTAAACAAGAATAGGCCTACACTTTAAAACCTTAAAAATACCTTCTTTACTCGTTTAACCATTTTGTAATATAGTTTATTTACCGTGAGACACAAAAAGCGTTTTCTCCTATAAAACACAACATAAATTCACAAAACATAAATTCACAAAAGACATCAATTTTATTAGTTTGATGTAATCCAGATCTTTAGAATCCGTACGTTGTTTTCAAGAAACAGATCCAAATTCAGCCTTTTATCCAGTGATCTTCATCTCCATTTCTCAGCAGCGACCGTAAACGTCAAATCCCGCGCTGGTGATGAATTCAAATTCAAAAATTGCGCACTCAAGAAGCGTTACGTCATGTTTTACGGCAGTGATATCAAACGCTCATTGGCTCTTCCCTGCTTCGTCACAGATTGCGAAATGCCGTGTTTCAGTCGGTGACAGTGTAGTACATTTGAAATGGAAAAGCGCGCGCGCCTTCACAGAGCGAACCCGAAGCCGGATTAACATGTTCATGGATTATTAATTTAAATAACTTAAGTCTGCTCTGTACCTCATACAAAATTATAATAGTGCCAGAGAGGACTGCGACTGCAACACATCATCATGTTAATGACTTTTGGTACCGGTTTTGACATTTTCGCAATAAATAAATTATTGTGATTATACTTGTCTGTCTGTTATGTTTTTCTTCATAATTGTAGTCTACGTAGTTTTAAGGAATGGTTATGGGTAGGATTAGTGGCTCAAAATATATTTTAATGCTATATTGTTAATAAAACTGCCATTTCTCTACACATCTCTCTGTCCATTACGTTTTATCCTTTTTATATTCTGTATAAAATGGGTATGTTTAGGTTTGGGAATAGGGTTAAGGGATCTTACATTTATCTATAAAATGGTAAAAGGGAAATTATACAGATATCTTTATGATATGGAATATACGTAAATAACGTTTTGAGCTGTAAAATCGTAATAATGTTACGTTTAAATGTTGCAGATATGTCCATATTATACGTTTCAGCATCTATCCAAACGTACAAAAAAGTATGTTTTCTATCTTTGAAAATAACGTATTAATACCTACGTATTAACAATGAGACCATGCTGTTTATTCTGAAACAGTACCAGTTAAATCAACAGCAATACTTGGGAAGAGACATGAACATGCTAGATAACTCGAATCATAATGAAAACACATTGTTCATCAGTGTTTCAAAAGACCAAGTCATCACTTTAGTTGAGGGGCCACACACATGATGAAGTCATTAAAAGATAATGCTTAGTTGATAATGACTACTGTATTTGAATGTCAACAGAATTGATGTGCTATGAGCTGGGATTGGTCTATTTTGGGGTCTGCATTTCCTGCAGGCTATTATGAAGACATGAACATGCTGGGTAACTCAGATCATAATGAAAACACATTGTTCATCAGTGTTTCAAAAGACCAAATCATCACTTTAGTTGAGGGGCCACACACATGATGAAGTAATTAAAAGATTATGCTTAGTTAATGATGACTGTATTTGAATGTTAACAGAATTCGTGTGCTATTTGCTGTGATTGGCCAATTTTGGGGTCTGTCCATTTACAGGCTATGAAGAAGACATGAACATGCTTGGAAACTAAGATCATAATTCAGAAAAACAGTTCTCACATTAATTTATATACTGTTCTAGCCTGTATGCATGCATGAGGTAATGTGGATTTTTGTATTAATAATTCGAAGAGTAGTCTTGCATGCATGAATTATTGCTTTTTTTATGCATGAGTTCATGATGATTCATGTACCATAACTGTAGCTTTATCCACAATGGATAGTAAAGACAAATTTTTTTGTGACCAAAGAAAACATCAAGATCATGCGTAATAAATCATAATTCATGATGATGTACTCATCTTAGTTAATGTTTTAATTAAGGTGTTGTTCATCCATGAAGTCATGAATGAAAAACGTTGAACTCGTGTTAGTTCCTGATGATTCATGAGATATTAATGCATGAATTAATGCCTAATTCATTCATGAATTTATACATGAATTCATGATAATTCATGTACCCTTACCGTAAAGTGTTACATTAAGTGTTCGTGCACTATATTATAAGTGTTCTGAAGCCATTCTATAGTATAATGTGAGATAGAAATTAATATTTAAGTCATTAAATTCAAGTCATTAAATTCAAGATCACGCAAACTTTTCCCTCCGCTGCGGCTGTCAATCATTCTTCATTCAGCATTCAACAGCGCGTCGCGTTCGGTTATGACAGTCAGCTCGATGAAACTCTCCAAGATGATTCAATTACTATTATTATACTTGATCTGTAGATAAAGCTCTATGGTTTCGGATAAAATCTTGCTGGACTTGCTGTTACTTTTTACCGTGTGTCTGTTAGATCACAACACTGACGAGCACTATAATTGTTCTTCACGCACACTGAAATTTAAAACTGTTAAAAGAAAAGGCTGAATAAACTATTGCATAGATAGATACTGTATAATACGCATCAATATGTCTTTCCTTTGTGCTTTGAACTTTTCAATGCGGACTCGACGCGCTGCGACTCCGTGTTGCTTCAAGCGCATCATTCTGCGCTCGGGGGGATGCGCATCATTCAGCGCTCGGGGGGATGCGCATCATTCTGCGCTCGGGGGGATGCGCATCATTCTGCGCTCGGGGGGATGCGCATCATTCTGCGCTCGGGGGGATGCGCATCATTCAACGCTCGGGATGCGCATCATTCAACGCTCGGGATGCGCATCATTCAGCGCTCGGGATGCGCATCATTCTGCGCTCGGGATGCGCATCATTCTGCGCTCGGGATGCGCATCATTCAGCGCTCGGGGGGATGCGCATCATTCAGCGCTCGGGGGGATGCGCATCATTCAGCGCTCGGGGGGATGCGCATCATTCAGCGCTCGGGATGCGCATCATTCTGCGCTCGGGATGCGCATCATTCAGCGCTCGGGATGCGCATCATTCTGCGCTCGGGATGCGCATCATTCTGCGCTCGGGATGCGCATCATTCTGCGCTCGGGATGCGCATCATTCAGCGCTCGGGGGGATGCGCATCATTCAGCGCTCGGGATGCGCATCATTCTGCGCTCGGGGGGATGCGCATCATTCTGCGCTCGGGATGCGCATCATTCTGCGCTCGGGATGCGCATCATTCAGCGCTCGGGATGCGCATCATTCAGCGCTCGGGATGCGCATCATTCAGCGCTCGGGATGCGCATCATTCAGCGCTCGGGATGCGCATCATTCAGCGCTCGGGATGCGCATCATTCAGCGCTCGGGATGCGCATCATTCAGCGCTCGGGATGCGCATCATTCAGCGCTCGGGATGCGCATCATTCTGCGCTCGGGATGCGCATCATTCTGCGCTCGGGATGCGCATCATTCAGCGCTCGGGATGCGCATCATTCAGCGCTCGGGGGGATGCGCATCATTCAGCGCTCGGGATGCGCATCATTCAGCGCTCGGGATGCGCATCATTCTGCGCTCGGGATGCGCATCATTCTGCGCTCGGGATGCGCATCATTCTGCGCTCGGGATGCGCATCATTCAGCGCTCGGGATGCGCATCATTCAGCGCTCGGGATGCGCATCATTCAGCGCTCGGGATGCGCATCATTCTGCGCTCGGGATGCGCATCATTCAGCGCTCGGGATGCGCATCATTCTGCGCTCGGGGGGATGCGCATCATTCTGCGCTCGGGGGGATGCGCATCATTCTGCGCTCGGGGGGATGCGCATCATTCAGCGCTCGGGATGCGCATCATTCAGCGCTCGGGATGCGCATCATTCAGCGCTCGGGATGCGCATCATTCTGCGCTCGGGATGCGCATCATTCTGCGCTCGGGATGCGCATCATTCTGCGCTCGGGATGCGCATTCTGCGCTCGGGATGCGCATCATTCTGCGCTCGGGATGCGCATCATTCTGCGCTCGGGATGCGCATCATTCTGCGCTCGGGATGCGCATCATTCAGCGCTCGGGATGCGCATCATTCTGCGCTCGGGATGCGCATCATTCTGCGCTCGGGATGCGCATCATTCAGCGCTCGGGATGCGCATCATTCAGCGCTCGGGATGCGCATCATTCAGCGCTCGGGATGCGCATCATTCTGCGCTCGGGATGCGCATCATTCAGCGCTCGGGATGCGCATCATTCTGCGCTCGGGGGGATGCGCATCATTCTGCGCTCGGGGGGATGCGCATCATTCTGCGCTCGGGGGGATGCGCATCATTCAGCGCTCGGGATGCGCATCATTCAGCGCTCGGGATGCGCATCATTCAGCGCTCGGGATGCGCATCATTCTGCGCTCGGGATGCGCATCATTCTGCGCTCGGGATGCGCATCATTCTGCGCTCGGGATGCGCATTCTGCGCTCGGGATGCGCATCATTCTGCGCTCGGGATGCGCATCATTCAGCGCTCGGGATGCGCATCATTCTGCGCTCGGGATGCGCATCATTCAGCGCTCGGGATGCGCATCATTCAGCGCTCGGGGGGATGCGCATCATTCTGCGCTCGGGGGGATGCGCATCATTCTGCGCTCGGGATGCGCATCATTCTGCGCTCGGGATGCGCATCATTCAGCGCTCGGGATGCGCATCATTCTGCGCTCGGGATGCGCATCATTCAGCGCTCGGGATGCGCATCATTCTGCGCTCGGGATGCGCATCATTCAGCGCTCGGGATGCGCATCATTCTGCGCTCGGGATGCGCATCATTCAGCGCTCGGGATGCGCATCATTCAGCGCTCGGGGGGATGCGCATCATTCTGCGCTCGGGGGGATGCGCATCATTCTGCGCTCGGGATGCGCATCATTCTGCGCTCGGGATGCGCATCATTCAGCGCTCGGGATGCGCATCATTCTGCGCTCGGGATGCGCATCATTCAGCGCTCGGGATGCGCATCATTCTGCGCTCGGGATGCGCATCATTCAGCGCTCGGGATGCGCATCATTCAGCGCTCGGGGGGATGCGCATCATTCAGCGCTCGGGGGAATGCGCATCATTCTGCGCTCGGGATGCGCATCATTCAGCGCTCGGGATGCGCATCATTCTGCGCTCGGGATGCGCATCATTCAGCGCTCGGGATGCGCATCATTCTGCGCTCGGGATGCGCATCATTCTGCGCTCGGGATGCGCATCATTCTGCGCTCGGGATGCGCATCATTCTGCGCTCGGGGGGATGCGCATCATTCAGCGCTCGGGGGGATGCGCATCATTCAGCGCTCGGGGGGATGCGCATCATTCAGCGCTCGGGATGCGCATCATTCTGCGCTCGGGGGGATGCGCATCATTCTGCGCTCGGGATGCGCATCATTCTGCGCTCGGGATGCGCATCATTCAGCGCTCGGGATGCGCATCATTCAGCGCTCGGGATGCGCATCATTCTGCGCTCGGGATGCGCATCATTCTGCGCTCGGGATGCGCATCATTCTGCGCTCGGGGGGATGCGCATCATTCTGCGCTCGGGATGCGCATCATTCTGCGCTCGGGATGCGCATCATTCTGTGCTCGGGATGCGCATCATTCTGCGCTCGGGATGCGCATCATTCTGCGCTCGGGATGCGCATCATTCTGCGCTCGGGATGCGCATCATTCAGCGCTCGGGATGCGCATCATTCTGCGCTCGGGATGCGCTCGGGATGCGGATCATTCTGCGCTCGGGATGCGCATAAGCGCTTTGTGCCGCACTGTATTGGAGTCTTTCATAACCATATCATAATACTTTTGCGCAATGAAAGATTATTAAATGTCCCATCTATCATATGTTGCTGCCTCAATAAACAGCTGTGCTATACATTTAAAAAAATGTCTTAATTTTATAGTAGCTAGATATAAAATAATTTATCTTTTTGATTTTTGTTATCTTGTTTTTCATGAATGTATTTTACAACAATGTGTAACGTTTTACCAGATTTAGTGCTGATGCCTACACTTATTGTCTCTTATTCGTTTCTAACCTTATACTTACCTCAAGTTGCCTTATGGGACATACATGCATACATGCGTACATATCATACTTGTCTGTTGAGAGAAGTTTATTGCAGCATCATATAAAATCAACAATAATGATAATAATAATATTAAAGCAAACACAGCTCTGGTATCGGAATAGTATCGGTATCGGCCGATATCCAAATTCAGGTATCGGGATCGGAAGTGAAAAAATGCGGATCGGTGCATCCCTAATATATATATATATATATATGTGCTGTCAAACGATTAAAATATTTAATCGCGATTAATTGCATTAATGTCATAGTTAACTCACAATTAATCGCACATTTAATCGCATCTATTATAAATGTCCCTTGATTTCTTTTTGTCCCATTATTTTTTTCTCATTTTAATGCTCTTATCAACATGGAAAAGTGGATCGGCAGTAAGTTTGTTCTTGTAGTGGTATCCATGTGCTTCTGTCTGAAGTCCTCCATTTAAATTATAAATTTATAAATAAGTCAATAAACAATTATGTGTGTAATAAATAATAGTGTTCAGTAATTATTTGAATGAAACCTAAAAAAGCATTTAAAATGAAAATAAATATATGCATATATTTTAATTGAAATCCTCGTCAAAGCCAATTCGCATGTGTGCTTGGACATCAAGTGGTATTTCAGACTGGGCATGCGGCGATGATGATAGCTCAGTTCACAACTACAAAACATACAGATCACTTTGATCTTGTCAATGGAACCATTTGGTAACTTTTTAAAACTTTCCATTCAGAATCTTATTGGCATTCATTTCGGCGTCTTGCGCTCACCATTCACTCAAAACGTAACATTAGCCTATTACTCTTTGGTCGGCGCGCAAGCCCAAACAAGTGTGTGCGGCGTGCCTGTTGTTTTGTTTCCGGTCTAGCTATCCGGTGTGGTGTGTTGTAGTTTTTCTAACGTTACTAGTTGTTGCAACAGCATGTGAAAAAAAACTACAAAGTTTGCTAAGCCAAAAAGAACGTTAATCTTGTGATAAAAAAAATTGACACCGTTAAAATGGGTTTGCGTTAACGCCGTTAATAACGCGTTTAACTGACAGCACTAATATATATTATATATATATATTTAATGTATACAGAGAAGACTACGCAGATGTATTTTACATTTGATTACTCAGTTTCTGTTGTAGGCTTTTATGTTTCTGAATTCCACTGTAAGCACATCTTCCTGAAAAACCTAAAACACTGTTTATGTCATTTGTATTTTTGTTCTGTTATATATTTTGCCGGTTTTGTTTGTAATTAGTTTCTTTGTTTTTATGTATTGCCGAATGTCTTCTGTAACTGTTTTGAGGGCTTTTAATCACATTAGCTAACCTACTATTCATTTTTGCTGCAGTGTCAATATACTGATCTCTAGTAAAAATTTAACTTTGATCATATTGCCCTTTAATAATCGTGTTGAATAATCGTGAT
The DNA here is from genome assembly GCA_026230005.1 of Gila orcuttii. Classification (NCBI taxonomy): domain Eukaryota; kingdom Metazoa; phylum Chordata; class Actinopteri; order Cypriniformes; family Leuciscidae; genus Gila; species Gila orcuttii. Next base: position 235,588 of record JAPDVR010000017.1, on the reverse strand, counting down.
TTTAAATATTGTCCGAAACAATGGAGATGATGTTTGTTAGGGTCACGGTTAAGAGTTACGGTTAAGGGTAACGGTTAAGGGCTACGGTTAAGGGTCACGGTTAAGAGTTACGGTTAAGGGCTACGGTTAAAGGTTAGGGTTAAGGGTCAGGGTTAAGGGTCATGGTTATGGGTTATGGTTAAGGGTTACGGGTTGCGGTTAAGAGTTACGGTTAAAAGTTAAGGTTAAGGGTTACGGTTAAGGGTAACGGTTAAGAGTTACGTTTAAGGGCTACGGTTAAGGGTAACGGTTAAGGGCTACGGTTAAGGGTCACGGTTAAGAGTTACGGTTAAGGGCTACGGTTAAAGGTTAGGGTTAAGGGTCAGGGTTAAGGGTCATGGTTATGGGTTATGGTTAAGGGTTACGGGTTGCGGTTAAGAGTTACGGTTAAAAGTTAAGGTTAAGGGTTACGGTTAAGGGTAACGGTTAAGAGTTACGTTTAAGGGCTACGGTTAAGGTTTACAGTTAAGGGCTACGGTTAAGGTTTACAGTTAAGGGTAACGGTTAAGGGCTACGGTTAAGGGTAACGGTTAAGGTTTACAGTTAAGGGCTACGGTTAAGGTTTACAGTTAAGGGTAACGGTTAAGGGCTACGGTTAAGGGCTACGGTTAAGGGCTACGGTTAAGGGCTACGGTTAAGGGTAACGGTTAAGGTTTACAGTTAAGGGCTACGGTTAAGGTTTACAGTTAAGGGTAACGGTTAAGGGCTACGGTTAAGGGCTACGGTTAAGGGTAACGGTTAAGGGTAACGGTTAAGGTTTACAGTTAAGGGCTACGGTTAAGGTTTACAGTTAAGGGCTACGGTTCTGACCTGATGGTTCCAGTGGGAGACGGGAGTGGACTCATCAGGTGTGCGATGTTGTCGGGAATGTTGATGGTCAGCGGGGAGATCTGGGGCTGGACCGCTTTGACGGGAGACTCCGGGGCGTTCCTGCGCTCCCTCCTGTCGCTGGACAGGGCCGTGAACGTAATTTTGATATTTGTGCTGGGAAATCGGAAAGTGCACCTGCAAAACAGCAAACAAGAGAGTTAGTAATTTCAACCTATTACACAAGTTTATCAAGTGGCATTTTAAAAGTAAATATCCATGAAAATAAAACACATAGATGTTGATAAACAAACCAGTCAGCAACAGTAGAGCCGGTTTATATATGGACACCAGATTGGCCTGATTACATGACTCATATTTCATCAGAGATATATATATATATATATGAATCTTGGCTAACCCTTCAATGACCTTTGTGTGACGTTAAACGCTTCCGCTAAGCGTAAACTCAGTGGCATTAATAGCTCTATCTTTGTGATCTGAGGTGCAGCTGATTTAATACAGACCCTCTGCACCAATAAAAAAAGGCAAACCACATCGTCTAAATAAAGATGGAATAAGAATAAATCTAAGCAAATTGTGGTTCTACCTCCATGCATTCCATTAAAGGCAAGGTCAAAATATGTCGTTAATAAAGTGTGATTACATTAAATATACATGATATATTCTCATAATCATGCATTAAAATATGAATTACATTAACCAGGCTATTAATTCTGCCTGCTCCTGTTGTCATTTTATGAATGGGTCCAGTGTGCGTCAGATGTGGGTCAAATAAAAGGTCATCGGGACTGAATGAAGCCCGAAACACACTGACAGTGGATCTCCAGGCACTATATTCTGTTATGCTTTAGAAGAAGATGCTGGAGATGCACGCAGGAGAAAGCTGTAGTGTTTAGTGTGAGCTGACTGAGGCAGCGAGCTTGTCATAATCAACACGTGCTGAAACACAACAAACGCGTTTACATGCGGGGCAGCTGCAGCGGGGGCGCGCCTCGCCTCTGGAACACGCCGTCCACGAACACGCCGTTCTTGCCGAGGCACCGCAGGTAGAAGTCCCCGTTCCCCGAGCCGTCCTCCCCGGCGGAGAACACCTCCAGGTGCCTGCGGGAGATGAAGCTCGAGTGGCCCATGCTAACGTCCACGGAGCCCTGGGACGAGTTCCGGCCCACGGTAACCGAGCGCTTCTTCATCAGATACTCGAACTCTCGGCCCTCGAGCCGTGCGACAACCGAGCCCGCCATCTTTACTCACTCTCTGGACCGGGACTGGACACTGTAGAATGAAGGAGCGGGCGGCCGTGTGTCGGTCGGGAGGCCCGGTTGCAGAATTTAGTGGGGGGATCGAATCAAAGGATGAGAAATAAATAAGCAGGAACGCGGCAGCCCGGGGACAGCGGCTCCAACCCACCGCCGCGACAAGAGAACGAGAAAACCAGCAACCCTACCAAACAAACCGAGGAGGCGGGGCTAGCGTGACTGACAGCCGCCGCGACCAATCGCTCTCCAGATCTCGAGGAGAAAACTGCAATCCGCCAATCAGCAGCGAGACGCGAGCGCGTGTGGTGTCGGCGGTTGGTTGCACTGTGAGCGGCTGACACGCATGTAGTGCGTGCGTGCGTGTGTGTGTGTGTGTGTGTGTGTGTGTGTGTGTGTGTGTGTGGGAGAGGTCACTGAGTTCGGCTGCTGCGGACTTCAAACGCTTTACACTGCAATGATGGTTTTACTAAAGAGATATAATGATCCACTCATCTCCACATGACTTTGGTGGTCACGGCAATAAATGTGTGGTAAATATGTTTTCGCAATCCAACTTGGAAACTATTCAAAACACCTTGTTTAGTGTTAGTCTGCTCTGGGTTAAAGGCATGTGCGCCCTTGTAATGATGCTGGTGTGCTGCTGCTTCATAGACTGCAGATAATGGTGCATTATTTTCCTGTTGTCCCTGTAAAGTTGCTTCGAAACAATCTGTATTTTAAAAAGCGCTGTATAAATAAAGGTGACTTGACTAGAAATAAACAAATTATCATGGAAGCAAAATATGCATCATTCATTTTGTCACGTTCCTCAAAACGATAATAGAGAGAGAAGATGCTCATAAGAATCCTGAAATCAAACTCACACGCATCTGTCCACCAAGAGAAGAGTTATTCTCAAACACTGGTTACTGCAAACCCTGACCTTGACCCTGACCCTAACCTGACCCTAACCCTATCCCTATCCCTGCTAGAGTTACAGGTCAGCAGTGGTATAAAGGATGTGCCATTCCTAATTGTTTACAATCGTCTTTAATTTGTCATATGATACTGAATTCTGTGCGCATCATCTTACATCATCTTCATGAAATTATGCGTATCACTTGCACGTTATCAGTGACAAAAGCATCAAATGAGTAACAAAATAGCTTACAGATACATTTCAAAGAACAGTTATAAGAATGAAGACACACAAACCTAAAAACACTGTTCTTCAGGAGATGAGACTGGGCACTTCTGGTTCAGTGCATTCGTCTTTAAGAGAATTACTGCAAGGGTTTACAATCTCCAAACATTTAACCTTTTTTAAAGTAGCAATGTAGTTATTCTGGGATAATTTGTGAAGAAGCTGATTATTTTATTTGAAACCATTAGGAGTGTAAATGTGTAGTAAATCTGTCATGTTTCTCGTGTGGTAATTACTGAAGCTCAACCTTTACACTGATAGAATATTAATCAGATTTCCTTAAAGCCAGCAAAGCCTTGCGAAAGAAAAATATTGCATTGCATGAAATGAGGAGCACACATTTACACCAAAAATGTCTGTTTTGTTATACTAGTCAATATAATATGTAGTTATGTGATTTTTTATCTGGTGTTCTTACAGTAAGAAAAACAATATTTAACACTAACAAAGAGTTTGCAATACATAGTGTGAATGATGCGGATGTGAATGACAGAGGCACTCCTGCATTAGATCAGTCAGTGGCCGGATCCTCTCTCCAGCCGAGGACGCTTAAAATCCCACGGAAGACCGCTTAAAAAAGGTTGTCCTTTCCGAGGTTTCCCTCGTCACTCACTCTGCGCTCTCAGTTTACAGTCGGAGTTAGGAGAGTGTGTGTTACAGTCTTCGAGTTAGGAGAGTGTGTGTTACAGTCTTCGAGTTAGGAGAGTGTGTGTTACAGTCTTCGAGTCAGGAGAGTGTGTAGAGCGTTGCGTTCTCTCCTGCTCGTCTCCGAATCCCACCGGAGTCCTTCCACATCCGGGAAACTGAGACGCCAGAATCTGGTAAAGTTAAGTAGTGTGTGTGTGTTCAGATCTTCTCGTCGGTCATCTCCAGGAACTGCGCGTACACGTCCCTCGAACACTCGCCCTTCTGGTTAAACAGAAACTTGTAGTAGCTCCCGTCCGAGCAAATAGCTGGAAGAGTAGGGAATCGGAGTCAGTGTGAACGTTCAACAACACATGCATGTTATGAGGCTGTTGTTAATAATAAGAGCTGATGTGAGAAGTGTGCTTATACCGATCACAGCGTTGGGTTCGGTCCCGAAGGCACAGACGCAGGGAGACCCGGACGGCACCTGGAACTTGGAGAAACTCCATTTGGAGCTGAAATACTTGGGCAGAAAACTGGCCGACGCCAAGCTGTGCAGGAGAGTGTGTGAGGAGACGTGAGCAACACCGAGCACTGCCTGACCATACTAGCATACACACTAGACAACAACAACAACAACAAGCCTGAAACTGTGAGAGCCTCAACACACACACACACAACACACACACCTGGACTGCTTGTTCCTCTTGGGATCCTCCGCTGCAAATACGTGGATTGTGCCGTGATCACTGGAAACGCAGATCAGAGACGCATCCTGGTTGAAATTGATGCTGAAACACACACACACACAGTTATAAACACACTCAGTTATAAACACACACACGGTTATAAACACACTCAGTTATAAACACACACACGGTTATAAACACACTCAGTTATAAACACACACACGGTTATAAACTCAGTTATAAACGCACACACACTCAGTTTTAAACACACACGTACACACACACACACACACACACTCTGTTATAAACACACACACACACTCCGTTACAAACACACACACTCAGTTATAAACACACTCAGTTATAAACACACTCAGTTATAAACACACGGTTATAAACTCAGTTATAAACGCACACACACTCAGTTTTAAACACACACGTACACACACACACACACACACACTCTGTTATAAACACACACACACACTCCGTTACAAACACACACACTCAGTTATAAACACACTCAGTTATAAACACACTCAGTTATAAACACACGGTTATAAACTCAGTTATAAACGCACACACACTCAGTTTTAAACACACACATACACACACACACACACACTCTCAGTTATAAACACACACACACACAAACTCAGTTATAAACACACACACACTCCGTTATAAACACACACACTCAGTTATAAACGCACACACACTCAGTTTTAAACACACACACAAACTCAGTTATAAACACACACACACACACTCCGTTATAAACACACACACTCAGTTATAAACACACACACAGTTATAAACACACTCAGTTATAAACACACTCAGTTATAAACACACGGTTATAAACTCAGTTATAAACGCACACACACTCAGTTTTAAACACACACATACACACACACACACACACACACTCTCAGTTATAAACACACACACACACAAACTCAGTTATAAACACACACACACTCCGTTATAAACACACACACTCAGTTATAAACACACACACAGTTATAAACACACACACTCAGTTATAAACGCACACACACTCAGTTTTAAACACACACACAAACTCAGTTATAAACACACACATACACACACACAAACTCAGTTATAAACACACACACACTCCGTTATAAACACACACACTCAGTTATAAACACACACACACTCAGTTATAAACGCACACAAACTCAGTTTTAAACACACACACACACTCAGTTATAAACACACACACACACAAACTCAGTTATAAACACACACATACACACACACACACACTCTCAATTATAAACACACACACAGTTATAAACACACACATACACACACACACACACACACACTCAGTTATAAACACACACACGGTTATAAACTCAGTTATAAACGCACACACACTCAGTTTTAAACACACACGTACACACACACACACACACACTCTGTTATAAACACACACACACACACACACACTCCGTTACAAACACACACACTCAGTTATAAACACACTCAGTTATAAACACACTCAGTTATAAACAAACACACTCAGTTATAAACACACGGTTATAAACTCAGTTATAAACGCACACACACTCAGTTTTAAACACACACATACACACACACACACACACACACACTCTCAGTTATAAACACACACACACACAAACTCAGTTATAAACACACACACACTCCGTTATAAACACACACACTCAGTTATAAACACACACACAGTTATAAACACACACACTCAGTTTTAAACACACACACAAACTCAGTTATAAACACACACATACACACACACAAACTCAGTTATAAACACACACACACACACTCCGTTATAAACACACACACTCAGTTATAAACACACACACACTCAGTTATAAACGCACACAAACTCAGTTTTAAACACACACACAAACTCAGTTATAAACACACACATACACACACACACACTCTCAATTATAAACACACACACAGTTATAAACACACACTCAGTTATAAACACACACACAAACAGAAACTCAGTTATAAACACACACATACACACACACACACACACACACACACAGTTATAAACACACACACACAGTTATAAACTCAGTAATAAACGCACACACACTCAGTTTTAAACACACACACACTCAGTTATAAACACACACACACAAACTCAGTTATAAACACACACATACACACACACAAACTCAGTTATAAACACACACACACACACACACACACACACACACACTCCGTTATAAACACACACACTCAGTTATAAACACACACACACTCAGTTATAAACACACACACACACAAACTCAGTTATAAACACACACATACACACACACACACACACACACACAAACTCTCAATTATAAACACACACACAGTTATAAACACACACTCAGTTATAAACACACACACAAACAGAAACTCAGTTATAAACACACACATACACACACACACACACACACACACTCAGTTATAAACACACACACACTCAGTTATAAACACAGTTATAAACGCACACACACTCAGTTTTAAACACACACACACACTCAGTTATAAACACACACACACTCACACCGTTATAAACACACACACTCAGTTATAAACACACACAGTTATAAACACACACAGTTATAAACACACACACTCAGTTATAAACACACACACTCAGTTATAAACACACACACACTCAGTTATAAACACACACACACACTCTCAGTTATAAACACACACACACACTCTCAGTTATAAACACACACACTCCGTTATAAACACAGTTATAAACACACACACTCAGTTATAAACACAGTTATAAACGCACACACACTCAGTTATAAACACACACACACTCACACCTTTATAAACACACACACTCAGTTATAAACACACTCAGTTATAAACACAAACAGTTATAAACACACACAGTTATAAACACACACACTCAGTTATAAACACACACACACAAACTCAGTTATAAACACACACATACACACACACACACTCTCAGTTATAAACACACACACTCCGTTATAAACACAGTTATAAACACACACACTCAGTTATAAACACAGTTATAAACACACACACACTCAGTTATAAACACACACACTCAGTTATAAACACACACACACTCAGTTATAAACACACACACTCAGTTATAAACACACACACACACACACAGTTATAAACACACTCAGTTATAAACTCAGTTATAAACACACACACACTCAGTTATAAACACACACACTCAGTTATAAACACACACTCAGTTATAAACGCACACACACTCAGTTTTAAACACACACACACTCACACCGTTATAAACACACACACTCAGTTATAAACACACAGTTATAAACACACACAGTTATAAACACACACAGTTATAAACACACACACTCAGTTATAAACACACACACTCAGTTATAAACACACACACACTCAGTTATAAACACACACACACACTCTCAGTTATAAACACACACACACACTCTCAGTTATAAACACACACACTCCGTTATAAACACAGTTATAAACACACACACTCAGTTATAAACACAGTTATAAACGCACACACACTCAGTTATAAACACACTCAGTTATAAACACAAACAGTTATAAACACACACAGTTATAAACACACACACTCAGTTATAAACACACACACACAAACTCAGTTATAAACACACACATACACACACACACACTCTCAGTTATAAACACACACACTCCGTTATAAACACAGTTATAAACACACACACTCAGTTATAAACACAGTTATAAACACACACACTCAGTTATAAACACACACACTCAGTTATAAACACACACACACTCAGCTATAAACACACACACTCAGTTATAAACACACACTCAGCTATAAACACACACACAGTTATAAACACACACACACACACACACACTCAGCTATAAACACACACTCAGCTATAAACACACACACACACTCAGTTATAAACACACACACACACTCAGTTATAAACACACACACACTCAGCTATAAACACACACACACACAGTTATAAACACACACACACACACACTCAGCTATAAACACACACTCAGCTATAAACACACATCAGCTATAAACACACACTCAGTTATAAACACACACACACACTCTCAGTTATAAACACACACACTCCGTTATAAACACACACACTCAGTTATAAACACACACACACACACACAGTTATAAACACACTCAGTTATAAACTCAGTTATAAACACACACACACTCAGTTATAAACACACACACTCAGTTATAAACACACACTCAGTTATAAACACACACACACTCAGTTATAAACACACACACACTCAGTTATAAACACACACACACTCAGTTATAAACACACACACAGTTATAAACACACACACAGTTATAAACACACACAGTTATAAACACACACACACACTCAGTTATAAACTCAGTTATAAACACACTCAGTTATAAACACACACACACACTCAGTTATAAACACACACACACTCAGTTATAAACACACACACAGTTATAAACACACTCAGTTATAAACACACACACACACACACGCAGTTATAAACACACACACTCAGTTATAAACTCAGTTATAAACACACTCAGTTATAAACACACACACACACTCAGTTTTAAACACACACACACACTCAGTTATAAACACACAGTTATAAACACACACACTCAGTTATAAACACACTCAGTTATAAACACACACCCTCAGTTATAAACACACACACAGTTATAAACACACACACAGTTATAAACACACACACTCAGTTATAAACACACACTCAGTTATAAACACACACACACTCAGTTATAAACTCAGTTATAAACAAACTCAGTTATAAACACACACACACTCAGTTTTAAACACACACACACACTCAGTTATAAACACACACACACTCAGTTTTAAACACACACACACACTCAGTTTTAAACACACACACACACACACACACTCAGTTATAAACACACACACACTCAGTTATAAACACACACACACTCAGTTTTAAACACACACACACACTCAGTTATAAACACACGCACACTCAGTTATAAACACACACGCACACTCAGTTATAAACACACACTCAGTTATAAACACACACACTCAGTTATAAACACACACACACTCAGCTATAAACACACACACACACTCAGCTATAAACACACACACTCAGCTATAAACACACACACAGTTATAAACACACACACACACACACTCAGCTATAAACACACACTCAGCTATAAACACACACACACACTCAGTTATAAACACACACACTCAGTTATAAACACACACACACTCAGCTATAAACACACACACTCAGTTATAAACACACACTCAGCTATAAACACACACACAGTTATAAACACACACACACACACACACTCAGCTATAAACACACACTCAGCTATAAACACACACACACACTCAGTTATAAACACACACACACACTCAGTTATAAACACACACACACACAGTTATAAACACACACACACACACACACTCAGCTATAAACACACACTCAGCTATAAACACACACACACACTCAGTTATAAACACACACACACACAGTTATAAACACACACACACTCAGCTATAAACACACATCAGCTATAAACACACACTCAGCTATAAACACACACACACTCAGCTATAAACACACACACTCAGTTATAAACACACACACACTCAGCTATAAACACACACACACTCAGTTATAAACACACACACACTCACTCAGGCCCCATCCACACTACTATGTTTTAGTTTAGAAACGGAGAGCTTTTGCTACGTTAGCTCCAACCGTCCAGACTTAAACGGCAAAAACGAAGACCTAAAACGGAGAAGTTTCGAAGCGCTGCCGACCCCGTTTTGAATCTCCGGAGGGCGTTTTATGCCTGGTTCAGATTACACGATTTTAGCCCGATTGTGGCACGATCCGTTTGACGTAGGGTGTCGTGGGGATTCGTAAACGACAACGGGCGTCGGGACTCAAGATTCGATCGTATCATCTCGTATAGTGTGTCATAGTGGGCGACAACCTACGTCGCGTCTGCGATGCTTCACGACATCACGACAAAAAGACTAGCATGTTTAATTTTTTTAACGGTCGTCCACGACGGGTTCCGTCACATATATGAGGTTGACCAATAGGAGCACAGAAGCTTTTCCGTACACAACTTTCAAAAATGGCGAAACGAAAGAGAGACGATGGAGCAACTAGGTGGAGTTATGACATGGAGGAAAGGTTCGTAAGAAAACAATATTTTACCTCAAGTTCTCTTTGGAGGATTGACAGCCCATACTGTCCTCTTCGAGCAATCCAGGAACGTGTCCATTGTCGGGTTTTCTTTCTTTTTTTTTTACGTTTTTCTGAACACAGGACAGCCAATACAACACTCACCTCTCCATCCATTGTTTGTTTACGTTCGTTTCCGGAAGTCACTCGCTACTAGTTTCGCCTTCTCAATGACATCACGCGTGTCGTTAAAGACGGCACGCGATGACTGGTCAGGAAGCAACGTGTAGTCTGACATGTTTCTTGTCCACGACACAAGATTTTAGGAGTCAAAATCATGTAATCTGAACCAGGCATTAGTGAAGACGGGTCGAAACGCAGGACTTTATAAACGATGACGCAGAGGCTCATGCTCGGCTCTCTGATTGGGTGTCATCAGTCATGGCGTATCCTTCCCTGATTCGTCAGCCACCCATCACATGACCCGTCCCCTAGGGATGAAAACTAATTTGAAAACTAAACTAATTTTTTTTTTACAACGCTTATAAAAAGCTGGTGCGGCAGTGTCAGTGTGCACTTCACTTTAACTCTTAAATTAGCGTCAATTCATCCTTCGCAGGGAGTTTGATTGACATGCGATCTGACCAATCAAAATCCACAATTTTTGTCCGACAAAGCAGTCAGGAGAGTTAGTAGATTAACGTCGGTGGATTTGAACTTGGCTTTAACTGAGGCAATCTCTTACGACACATTAAAGAGCCACAAAACGGTAGGCCTATTTATTGTTTAATATAGTTTGACTGATCAAATTTGAAAGTTAAGACTTTGTTCCATATTTAATATGACCTGCTCGGTCCTGTCTGTCAGCGCGTTGTCAGTGTCCTCTATTATTCCCTGCTTGAGAACATGTGTTGAATCCGAAATCGCCCCCTAAACACTCATTCACTAAGTTAGGCCTATTCCCTACGTTAGTCCACTAATACTGTTCACTTGAAGGAGTGAATGAAAACGAGCGAGCGAATTCGGACAGCCGTTGAGCGTACATAAGCTGTACACTCGTTAATGCAGTGCAATGTGGGATTGAATAAGTGCACTCAATAACGTCCACTATGGTTTCTCACAAATCTCTACGTTCATTTAAGACTTTATTTAAATCATTTAAGACTCTTATGAGGACACTCAACAAAACAGACATTTTTGTATAATTTGTGTGTGTTATGGTTTGTTCAAGACCGAAAGAGAACTCGATACTGACGCGCGTCTTTTCTGTGGGTCATGTGTGTGTATGTGTGTGTGCGCAGGACTTAACGGATACTGCGTAATTGCGTTAAATATTTTTAAAGCTTTAAACTTTTTTTTTTTTTTTTTTGCGGTGTCGCGGTGGGCATGTGATGAAACCGGTGTTGCGACTGAACACCGTGTAACACCGGTAACACCGACTACCGTAGCAAGCCTACCGTCCCCGTTAGAAAACATACGACAACAGCCTGGACTACCAGTTACGTTAGTGACTGCAACATGGATAACGAATTACAAGCGTTACTGACTTTCATGTCTTTGCTAGCAATGCGCCGGAGGAAAGCTATTATTCACGCGATCTGTGACCATTCCCGTGTGCAGCGGCGCTATCGACCGTACATGAAAAGAAATCTCTGGCCTTCGATATTGCTAGTCTTTGCAGAGGTAATTTAGCTACTTTCTTCTTCGCCAAATCTGAGGAATAGTCCATCTGTTCCCTGTTTACTCCGGCACGCGCACACCCAGTGTGGGCGAATGGTCACGTGATCCGCGTTTTCAGTCGTTTTAATGTGGACGGAGATCAGTTCTAATACACAGCTAAAACGCTGGTGTGGACGGAGATCGTATTTGTTTTAATTCTCCGTTTCTAAACTAAAACACAGTAGTGTGGATGGGCCTCAGTCCCCGTACAGGAAAGCTGTATTCGGACGGCACTAGTTTAGCATGAGCTGAAGGGCCATCATCACCAGATCTCAGGGATCATTACTGATGATGTCACCAGATCTCAGGGATCATTACTGATGATATCTCCAGATCTCAGGGATCATTACGGATGATGTCACCAGATCTCAGGGATCATTACGGATGATATCTCCAGAACTCAGGGATCATTACGGATGATGTCACCAGATCATCTCAGGGATCATTACTGATGATGTCACCAGATCATCTCAGGGATCATTACTGATGATGTCACCAAATCATCTCAGGGATCATTACTGATGATGTCACCAGATCATCTCAGGGATCATTACTGATGATGTCACCAAATCATCTCAGGGATCATTACGGATGATGTCACCAGATCATCTCAGGGATCATTACTGATGATGTCACCAGATCTCAGGGATCATTACGGATGATATCTCCAGAACTCAGGGATCATTACGGATGATGTCACCAGATCATCTCAGGGATCATTACTGATGATGTCACCAAATCATCTCAGGGATCATTACTGATGATGTCACCAGATCATCTCAGGGATCATTACTGATGATGTCACCAAATCATCTCAGGGATCATTACGGATGATGTCACCAGATCATCTCAGGGATCATTACTGATGATGTCACCAGATCATCTCAGGGATCATTACTGATGACGTCACCAGATCTCAGGGATCATTACTGATGATGTCACCAGATCGTCTCAGGGATCATTACTGATGATGTCACTAAATCATCTCAGGGATCATTACGGATGATGTCACCAGATCATCTCAGGGATCATTACTGATGATGTCACCAAATCATCTCAGGGATCATTACGGATGATGTCACCAGATCATCTCAGGGATCATTACTGATGATGTCACCAAATCATCTCAGGGATCATTACGGATGATGTCATCAGATCTCAGGGATCATTACGGATGATATCAGCAGATCATCTCAGGGATCATTACGGATGATGTCACCAGATCTCAGGGATCATTACTGATGATGTCACCAGATCTCAGGGATCATTACGGATGATGTCACCAGATCTCAGGGATCATTACTGATGATGTCACCAGATCTCAGGGATCATTACTGATGATGTCACCAGATCTCAGGGATCATTTCGGATGATATCTCCAGATCTAAGGGATCATTACGGATGATGTCACCAGATCATCTCAGGGATCATTACTGATGATGTCACCAGATCATCTCAGGGATCATTACTGATTATGTCACCAGATCATCTCAGGGATCATTACTGATTATGTCACCAGATCTCAGGGATCATTACTGATGATGTCACCAGATCTCAGGGATCATTACGGATGATATCTCCAGATCTAAGGGATCATTACGGATGATGTCACCAGATCATCTCAGGGATCATTACTGATGATGTCACCAGATCATCTCAGGGATCATTACTGATGATGTCACCAAATCATCTCAGGGATCATTACGGATGATGTCACCAGATCATCTCAGGGATCATTACTGATGATGTCACCAAATCATCTCAGGGATCATTACGGATGATGTCATCAGATCTCAGGGATCATTACGGATGATATCAGCAGATCATCTCAGGGATCATTACGGATGATGTCACCAGATCTCAGGGATCATTACTGATGATGTCACCAGATCTCAGGGATCATTACGGATGATGTCACCAGATCTCAGGGATCATTACTGATGATGTCACCAGATCTCAGGGATCATTACTGATGATGTCACCAGATCTCAGGGATCATTTCGGATGATATCTCCAGATCTAAGGGATCATTACGGATGATGTCACCAGATCATCTCAGGGATCATTACTGATGATGTCACCAGATCATCTCAGGGATCATTACTGATGATGTCACCAAATCATCTCAGGGATCATTACGGATGATGTCACCAGATCATCTCAGGGATCATTACTGATGATGTCACCAAATCATCTCAGGGATCATTACGGATGATGTCATCAGATCTCAGGGATCATTACGGATGATATCAGCAGATCATCTCAGGGATCATTACGGATGATGTCACCAGATCTCAGGGATCATTACTGATGATGTCACCAGATCTCAGGGATCATTACGGATGATGTCACCAGATCTCAGGGATCATTACTGATGATGTCACCAGATCTCAGGGATCATTACTGATGATGTCACCAGATCTCAGGGATCATTTCGGATGATATCTCCAGATCTAAGGGATCATTACGGATGATGTCACCAGATCATCTCAGGGATCATTACTGATGATGTCACCAGATCATCTCAGGGATCATTACTGATTATGTCACCAGATCATCTCAGGGATCATTACTGATTATGTCACCAGATCTCAGGGATCATTACTGATGATGTCACCAGATCTCAGGGATCATTACGGATGATATCTCCAGATCTAAGGGATCATTACGGATGATGTCACCAGATCATCTCAGGGATCATTACTGATGATGTCACCAGATCATCTCAGGGATCATTACTGATTATGTCACCAGATCATCTCAGGGATCATTACGGATGATGTCACCAGATCTCAGGGATCATTACTGATGATGTCACCAGATCTCAGGGATCATTACAGATGATATCTCCAGATCTCAGGGATCATTACTGATGATGTCACCAGATCATCTCAGGGATCATTACTGATGATATCACTAGATCTCAGGGATCATTACTGATGATGTCACCAGATCATCTCAGGGATCATTACTGATGATGTCACCAGATCATCTCAGGGATCATTACTGATGATATCAGCAGATCTCAGGGATCATTACTGATGATGTCACCAGATCATCTCAGGGATCATTACGGATGATGTCACCAGATCTCAGGGATCATTACTGATGATGTCACTAAATCATCTCAGGGATCATTACGGATGATGTCACCAAATCATCTCAGGGATCATTACTGATGATGTCACTAAATCATCTCAGGGATCATTACGGATGATGTCACCAAATCATCTCAGGGATCATTACTGATGACGTCACCAGATCTCAGGGATCATTACTGATGATGTCACCAGATCGTCTCAGGGATCATTACTGATGATGTCACTAAATCATCTCAGGGATCATTACTGATGATGTCACCAAATCATCTCAGGGATCATTACTGATGATGTCACCAGATCATCTCAGGGATCATTACAGATGATGTCACCAGATCTCAGGGATCATTACTGATTATGTCACCAGATCATCTCAGGGATCATTACTGATGATGTCACCAGATCTCAGGGATCATTACGGATGATATCTCCAGAACTCAGGGATCATTACGGATGATGTCACCAGATCATCACAGGGATCATTACTGATGATGTCACCAAATCATCTCAGGGATCATTACTGATGATGTCACCAGATCATCTCAGGGATCATTACTGATGATGTCACCAGATCTCAGGGATCATTACGGATGATATCTCCAGAACTCAGGGATCATTACGGATGATGTCACCAGATCATCTCAGGGATCATTACTGATGATGTCACCAAATCATCTCAGGGATCATTACTGATGATGTCACCAGATCATCTCAGGGATCATTACTGATGATGTCACCAAATCATCTCAGGGATCATTACGGATGATGTCACCAGATCATCTCAGGGATCATTACTGATGATGTCACCAGATCATCTCAGGGATCATTACTGATGACGTCACCAGATCTCAGGGATCATTACTGATGATGTCACCAGATCGTCTCAGGGATCATTACTGATGATGTCACTAAATCATCTCAGGGATCATTACAGATGATGTCACCAGATCATCTCAGGGATCATTACTGATGATGTCACCAAATCATCTCAGGGATCATTACGGATGATGTCACCAGATCATCTCAGGGATCATTACTGATGATGTCACCAAATCATCTCAGGGATCATTACGGATGATGTCATCAGATCTCAGGGATCATTACGGATGATATCAGCAGATCATCTCAGGGATCATTACGGATGATGTCACCAGATCTCAGGGATCATTACTGATGATGTCACCAGATCTCAGGGATCATTACGGATGATGTCACCAGATCTCAGGGATCATTACTGATGATGTCACCAGATCTCAGGGATCATTACTGATGATGTCACCAGATCTCAGGGATCATTACGGATGATATCTCCAGATCTAAGGGATCATTACGGATGATGTCACCAGATCATCTCAGGGATCATTACTGATGATGTCACCAGATCATCTCAGGGATCATTACTGATTATGTCACCAGATCATCTCAGGGATCATTACTGATTATGTCACCAGATCTCAGGGATCATTACTGATGATGTCACCAGATCTCAGGGATCATTACGGATGATATCTCCAGATCTAAGGGATCATTACGGATGATGTCACCAGATCATCTCAGGGATCATTACTGATGATGTCACCAGATCATCTCAGGGATCATTACTGATTATGTCACCAGATCATCTCAGGGATCATTACGGATGATGTCACCAGATCTCAGGGATCATTACTGATGATGTCACCAGATCTCAGGGATCATTACAGATGATATCTCCAGATCTCAGGGATCATTACTGATGATGTCACCAGATCATCTCAGGGATCATTACTGATGATATCACTAGATCTCAGGGATCATTACTGATGATGTCACCAGATCATCTCAGGGATCATTACTGATGATGTCACCAGATCATCTCAGGGATCATTACTGATGATATCAGCAGATCTCAGGGATCATTACTGATGATGTCACCAGATCATCTCAGGGATCATTACGGATGATGTCACCAGATCTCAGGGATCATTACTGATGATGTCAACAGATCATCTCAGGGATCATTACTGATGATGTCACCAGATCTCAGGGATCATTACTGATGATATCAGCAGATCTCAGGGATCATTACTGATGATATCAGCAGATCATCTCAGGGATCATTACGGATGATGTCACCAGATCTCAGGGATCATTACGGATGATGTCACCAGATCATCTCAGGGATCATTACGGATGATGTCACCAGATCATCTCAGGGATCATTACTGATGATGTCATCAGATCATCTCAGGGATCATTACTGATGATATCAGCAGATCTCAGGGATCATTACTGATGATTTCACCAGATCATCTCAGGGATCATTACTGATGATGTCATCAGATCTCAGGGATCATTACTGATGATGTCACCAGATCATCTCAGGGATCATTACTGATGATGTCAGCAGATCTCAGGGATCATTACTGATGATATCAGCAGATCATCTCAGGGATCATTACGGATGGAGAAGGTCCCGTCCCAACACTGTGTGTCAGGAGAGCAGTGTGTGTGATACCAGTATATGTTGGCGGTCTGTGATCCTCTCCTCAGCTCCTGGATCAGTTGCCCAGCCGAGGTGTCGAATATCCTGATCAGGGTTCCCTGAGAACACACACACACACACATTAGCTGAACGCTCACTCACAGGCAGAGTTAGAGAACCACCCAAAACCATCGTTCCAACGAACATTCGCGATCAGCATCGCAGAGTTATGTGTGTTTGAGCGACAGATCTCGATCTGTGTTTAGAAGAAGAGTTTCTAGTGTTCATGACATGTGGACTCAATAAATCCTGATCTTGAGCAAAATAAGCAAGCTGGCATTCAGTATAACCTGAGTCTTTTATTTAGAATACATACAAATATCATTTACGTCTTTTAGTTTGTCAAGAGATTTAAAGTGTAGTTTCTGAAGAGTGTGCATGTGTGAACGAGCTCGAGCGCGTAAGAACGAGTCTATGATTCAATCTGGAAATAGAGCAAAATAACCGAGAAAAATTAGAAATATTCCTCAGATGCCATGTTCATCATTTATAGCAAAACATCCAGCATTAATTAGAGCTCAAACAGATTCATTAACAGTAGTTATTACTCCAACACCTGTGTGACATCATTAACCAGCGCGGTCGAATGACCAATTTGCGACAATATGCTTTCGGGAAACAGTCGTGACTCGCTAGTGGATTTCTTCAACGATGTATCGAACTAAAGTAGTGAAGCCGCGAGTGACAGCGCTGTACGGGAAACACACTCGAGCTTGTGTGTGTGTCAGTGTGTGCGTGTGAACACGACACCCCAGTATAAACCCAGTGCAGGATCTGATGGTGACCGCACCTTCTCAGACGCGGTGGCGATGCGCGTGCCCTGCAGGTTTAGCGCTACGCAGCACAGCGCGCCCTCGTGCGCCGGAATATCCAGCGGAGGCTTCTCGGTGTTGGCCAGATCCACGATCTGCACGTGTCCCGAGTGTGTGGCCGGGAACGCCAGCAGCGAGTTGTTGCTGTTTGGGCACAAGACACACAAACCTGCAGAGACGATCAGAGTGAGAACACACAGATCTTATGCTTGATTAGCATCGCTGCTAAACTCTGTGAACGCGCTGACGTACCTTTGGGGTTATAGCAGGTCTCAAACACATGCAGCTGATGAGGGTTATGAGTGAATGTGAAGACTTTAATCATGGAATCCAGGACCACCACGATTCTGAAACACCAAACAAAGCAGACTCAGCTAGAGATGATTATTAATGTTTTCCACAGGCTACGGAACAGTGTGGTCTAATGTACCAGTAAAATTAATGCAGTTTTTTATTGTGTGTGTGATTTTGAAGTGTGTGTTGAGCTCATGGACCCAATTACTTCAGTCACTTTAATAAGCCTCTAAAAAAACACTCTTTGATGTATTAATTGTAATGCGATCCTTTGTTATTCATTTTATTGCTGACTTTTCACTTTTTCTTCACTTTATAAAAGCAATATTTACATAAATGAAAAATATTTTAACACTATGCGATAACATTTTTAAGTATTGTTTCAGTCAAGAGTTTTTGTAATGGTATCAAAATCATGATAATTTGACTGGTTTTACTCTACAACATTTGTCCGTCAGTGTCAAAGATGGTTTAGGAAACCTGAAATTATGGCTCTAAAGCTGATATTTAATATGACGCTACAGAAGCCGAACTGCACTTGTGTTATTGGATGTTATTGGACCGTTGAATCTTCTTAAAGGGACAGTTCACCCAAAAAAGAAAATTCTGTCACTTGCCCTCATGCTGTTCCAAACCTGTATGAGTTTCTTACTTCAGTTGAAAACAAAATAAGTTATTTTGAAGAATGTTGGTAATCAGATATCTGACTTTAGCCATAGACTTCCAGAGTATTTTATTTCCTAGTATGGAAGTCAATGGCTAAAGTCAGATGTCTGATTCTCCACATTCTTCAAACTAACTTATTTTGCGTTCAACAGAATAAAGAAACTCATACATGTTTGAAACTCAAATCAGCATCAAAATCAAACAAATATTATACCAAAGAATAGGCTATTAAAAGCAACTAGAAGAACTTCAGCTTGAGTTCAGATACCTGTCACGGCGAAGCTTCACAGCTTTGACCTCGGTGGAAAACTCGATCTCGATCACAGTCTTTTTCTTCAGATCATCCCAAATCATCACTAACACAAACGCAGGAAACATGCAAACATACGTTTTTACAGATTGGGGTTAGGGTAAGTGTTAACTGTGCTAAATAGATTCATAAATGTCAAATATGTTTTGAAATGACCTACTAATTCAGTAGAACATGCACTAAATGTGTGTTACCTTGTTCACAACTTTAGCAAATTATGCCATAAAGCTTTTGACCAGCATCCATCTCAAAGAGAAAAATACCTTTATTGGGAGGGTACTTTGGCTTTTTCCCGCCTCCAACAAGCGCAAGATAATTGCATCGGAAAAGCATCTCCACGTGCCCGACTCCTCCCTCCAGAAACTCTGAGAACAGAGAAGCACTGAGTCCACAGCAGATCCATAAACTCACACTGGATCCCATAAACTCACACTGGATCCCATAAACTCACACTGACTGGATTCCATAAACTCAAACTGGATCCCATAAACTCAAACTGGATCCCATAAACTCAAACTGGATCCCATAAACTCAAACTGGATCCCATAAACTCAAACTGGATCTCAAACTCACACACTGGATCCCATAAACTCAAACTGGATCCCATAAACTCAAACTGGATCTCAAACTCACACTGGATCCCATAAACTCACACACTGGATCCCATAAACTCACACACTGGATCCCATAAACTCACACACTGGATCCCATAAACTCACACACTGGATCCCATAAACTCACACACTGGATCCCATAAACTCACACACTGGATCCCATAAACTCACACCGGATCCCATAAACTCACACTGGATCCCATAAACTCACACACTGGATCCCATAAACTCACACTGGATCCCATAAACTCACACCGGATCCCATAAACTCACACTGGATCCCATAAACTCACACCGGATCCCATAAACTCACACTGGATCCCATAAACTCACACTGGATCCCATAAACACTGGATACCAGTGTAAGTTTATGGGATCCAGTGTTTATGGAATCCAGTGTAAGTAAACTTACACTGGTGAATGAATAACTGCTGCGTATGTGCATGTGTGTGTGTGTGTGTGTGTGTGTGTCACTGAGAGTGATGGATCTCCACTAGGTGTGTCTGTATCTACTCTGGGAAATTACTCCTGAGTCATCATGCCGCCTTCTTACGATGATGAACTAATCACTAATGCATATTTTCCCTGGGCTGTATATACAGGTCCTTCTCAAAAAATTTGCATATTGTGATAAAGTTAATTATTTTCCATAATGTAATGATAAAAATTAAACTTTCATATATTTTAGATTCATTGCACACCAACTGAAATATTTCAGGTCTTTTATTGTTTTAATACTGATGATTTGGGCATAAAGCTCATGAAAACCCAAAATTCCTATCTCAAAAAATTAGCATATCATGAAAATTTTCTCTAAACGAGCTATTTACCTAATCATCTGAATCAACTAATTAACTCTAAACACCTGCAAAAGATTCCTGAGGCTTTTAAAAACTCCCAGCCTGTTTCATTACTCAAAACCGCAATCATGGGTAAGACTGCCGACCTGACTGCTGTCCAGAAGGCCATCATTGACACCCTCAAGCAAGAGGGTAAGACACAGAAAGACATTTCTGAACAAATAGGCTGTTCCCAGAGTGCTGTATCAAGGCACCTCAGTGGGAAGTCTGTGGGAAGGAAAAGGTGTGGCAAAAAACGCTGCACAACGAGAAGAGGCGACCGGACCCTGAGGAAGATTGTGGAGAAGGACCGATTCCAGACCTTGGGGACCTGCGGAAGCAGTGGACTGAGTCTGGAGTAGAAACATCCAGAGCCACCGTGCACAGGCGTGTGCAGGAAATGGGCTACAGGTGCCGCATTCCCCAGGTCAAGCCACTTTTGAACCAGAAACAGCGGCAGAAGCGCCTGACCTGGGCTACAGAGAAGCAGCACTGGACTGTTGCTCAGTTTTGCATGTCATTCGGAAATCAAGGTGCCAGAGTCTGGAGGAAGACTGGGGAGAAGGAAATGCCAAAATGCCTGAAGTCCAGTGTCAAGTACCCACAGTCAGTGATGGTCTGGGGTGCCATGTCAGCTGCTGGTGTTGGTCCACTGTGTTTTATCAAGGGCAGGGTCAATGCAGCTAGCTATCAGGAGATTTTGGAGCACTTCATGCTTCCATCTGCTGAAAAGCTTTATGGAGATGAAGATTTCATTTTTCAGCACGACCTGGCACCTGCTCACAGTGCCAAAACCACTGGTAAATGGTTTACTGACCATGGTATTACTGTGCTCAATTGGCCTGCCAACTCTCCTGACCTGAACCCCATAGAGAATCTGTGGGATATTGTGAAGAGAAAGTTGAGAGACGCAAGACCCAACACTCTGGATGAGCTTAAGGCCGCTATCGAAGCATCCTGGGCCTCCATAACACCTCAGCAGTGCCACAGGCTGATTGCCTCCATGCCACGCCGCATTGAAGCAGTCATTTCTGCAAAAGGATTCCCGACCAAGTATTGAGTGCATAACTGAACATAATTATTTGAAGGTTGACTTTTTTTTTTGTATTAAAAACACTTCTTTTATTGGTCGGATGAAATATGCTAATTTTTTGAGATAGGAATTTTGGGTTTTCATGAGCTGTATGCCAAAATCATCAGTATTAAAACAATAAAAGACCTGAAATATTTCAGTTGGTGTGCAATGAATCTAAAATATATGAAAGTTTAATTTTTATCATTACATTATGGAAAATAATTAACTTTATCACAATATGCTAATTTTTTAGAAGGACCTGTATATGCATTAACATGAAGCAAGATTTAAAAATCACATAAGCAAAAATCTAAAGTAGTTACTAACTTCCACATATTGCCGTCTGATCTAAAGTGTTTTCACAACATCTGTCCATCTGTATCTCGTGAATCAACATCTGTAGACTTAGATAGACTTATATATACTATATACACATATAGACTCACCTTGTTTCTCTTTTTCTTTGAGTGGGTCGGTGTTATAAACCCTGAATCCATTCTCCATTCCACACGCAAAACATCCTGGTGGGAAAACAGACATTTCAGTCTCAGATATTCAAGCCTGTATGTCTCTATGTGGCTTCAGAACCAAGTTTATTTATGAGAATCCATTTATTTTCATCTGCCTGGGAAGCGATTACTGAGTGAAGTACAACTGAGAGATGGATGGATATTTAGGTCTAGTTTCACAAACTGGGCTTAGATTAAGCCAGGATTAAACCTTGGCTCAATTAGGTAGCTTTTATAAACGTGCCTTAGAAAAAAAAACATTACTGGGTGTGAGACAAAACAGTGGCAGTGACATGTTTTAGTTAAAACAGCTCAAACATGTATTGGCACTAGATTAAACATTGAGATCTAAAGCTTCAGAAGAGCTTCATTACACCAAATTATGATTATTAGCAGTAAATGTCACTGTGACAGAGAGAAACCTGTATAAATCCGAATGTTAAACCCGGTAAAATCTTCATCATCACTGGCTATAATATAGTTATTTGAGCCCATAATGTGGTATAGTTATGAACACATTGCATAACGCACGTAATAGGATTTAGATAGACTTAGGATTTAGAAAAACACTTTACATTGTAGTGTGTTATTTAGATCGATTGAAATCCAATTTGCTCAGATTCACACTAAAGCTAGCGCTATTACAGTTAGCCGCTAAGTTATATCAACAGTCAGAGTTTGTTTACTTGATAAGTAAACTTTTGGTCACTTTTTTACAACGTTACAGTTGATACTCATATATAGCTACAATTGTTGGTCAATAAAAAAAAAACAGCATAAAAACGCTGACAGCAGCCCTAAAAGGAAAACACTCATGTGATTTTGTGGCTAATCAGCTGTTAGTTAGCTTAACAAGTCAAGTTCATCAACCATCAAGTTTAACACATTTTACAACTAGACGCGTGGACTGGCAACAACAAACAAAATGAAAACACTGATGTGTTTTAATGTGTAAAGTTACAGTAAATAAGAGTTATCTGGCCTCTGATTCATAACGGGAACGGTAAGTATCAGAGTGATGTTAGCTTGTGTTAGCTAATCGTAAACATCTTACCGTGATCCTGGTTAAATCCAGCATAAAGTAATCCATTACCGTGAGGATTTGATGGTAATAAATTCATAGTGCTTGATGTTATTTGTCTAATCACAACGAAAAGACTGTAACCCTAACTAGAGGACGGCATCCCTAGAGCTGTAGGCTAATGCTAATGCTACACAGCACAGTTTAACATCATGACTGTCTGTCTGTCAGGGAATAAAGTGCCTGACGTTCTGTCTGCCTGTCTGTCTGTCGGACTTTTGCCAATCGCTATTGTTACTTTATAGTATATATTTTCTGTGCTACAAGAAACACGCGTTTTTGCTAAAGTTGTATATATACAGCAGCGTAACTGATATTGTAGGCGACAATAAAATACCAAGTGAAGAAGAAAAAGCGGAAGCGCCTCCGTGACTCAGTGTTTAAGTATGAAACTGTTTCGATTCATTTTCGTCACTGCCCCAGTGGCCTAATGGATAAGGCACTGGCCTCCTAAGCCAGGGATTGTGGGTTCGAGTCCCATCTGGGGTGACTGCTTTTGTCTTCTTATATTTACACCACTGCGCATTCAACCAGTCGGTCTAACTCTGGAGAATTTAGTTTAATTTACAAAGATGGGTACATTTAGGATCACGTGTTTCCAATGGCTACGTAAAGGAGAAACTACACGTATATTTAATCATATAAATGTTTAACAGCAGTTGTTGGAACCCTGTGGCTTTAAGCGGTTCCATGGTGTAATGGTTAGCACTCTGGACTCTGAATCCAGCGATCCGAGTTCAAATCTCGGTGGAACCTCCCTATTGTTTAACCCTTCAAAGTCGATTGACGCTCTAGAGCGTCAAAATGCACTCCCCTTACAAATTTATTACTAACTTCGGAATGGATCAGGGTATTAACTTACTTTTTTTTTTATTAAAAAGCTGACATTCGTCTGCGTAAAACGAGACTGACTGTGTTGACTTCCGCGAATGATAAGCCTTCCGTATTTGAGTGCAAATCTATAGCATTTTACCGCAAAAGAGAGAAATTGTACTTAAGCCTATCTTTTGATATACAGTGCTGTTGTGGGTGTGTGTGTGTGAACCAATGACAGATTTGTGTGTGAACCAATGACAGACCTGTGTGTGAACCAATGATAGACTTGTGTGTGAACCAATCACAGACCAAAAACAAAAAATGACGTTGTCAGGAACGTAAAAAAGGGGAGGGGTTTGGAATCAATCCCACGTGGGATTCGCAAAAATGTTTTCGTCTTACATACGGTTTTGGACACAACACATTTGGAGAAACACGTATTTGTACTAGATTATTTTCAAAGAAAACATGGCCAAACAAAGATTCACTGCCGAGCAAGCTGCTGAAATGATTTTTGCCGAGAGCGAGATAGTGAGAGTGAGAACGGATCTGATCCGGATGAAGATGATCAAATTCTGGACGGAATCGATCCATTTGAGTAGTAAGTATGAATGCAATATTGCTGATAATATATTGTCTAATATATATATTGAATCATTTTTTAGCCAAATTATTTTATTGTAGCTTTTCAGAAATAACGGAGCCGTAATCAAATCATGTGCGCATTTTGGCCGCATGTAAGTTATTCCATCTTCGTTTACAAGCTATTTCGTTTAGTTTGCTCGTCTATTTTATTGTAATGTTATTTAGGGAAATTTTATTGTAGCTTTTCAGAAATAATGGTAAGTAAGCCTTATCTAAGGCCTGTACTATTTGTCTACATGGGATGGGGGTTTGGTTTAGACATTGTAGTTATACTCGGTGCGTAATGATGAAGGCTACAGTAATATAGTCAGATTATTGTAGTTAGAAGTTCTATGACTTGGATGTAAAAATACACACATGATGATGAATAGCTAATCTTTATTTACCACATTGTAGTAAAGGCTGTACAACTTTTGATATGTGGGAATGTAAACTGACAAAATCCGTGTGTTTTAGAACAACCTCAGAACAGCCGATTGCATCATTGCGCAACACAGGACCCCGAACGCGCAACCCAGCCAGGACCCCTTCCTGTGTGGACTGATGTGCAAATGCAGTGCACAGTGACATCTAGAGGTTGTTTTTGGTTGTGTTTGGTAAATTGAGACAGAATATTCAATTCAAAATGAACATTTATGTTCCCTTTACATTTTCTTATAATTTCTGTCTTTCACCAAAAAAAAAAAAAACGTATGGTGACTACAGTCACAGAAATGTAAATAGTTCATTTGTTTCTTTATATTTTTTCACCCATTTTTTTTCTTTTTTTTCTAAAGCCTTTGAGGAATAAATATTTGTTGTAAAATCCCTTATTCATTTAGGTTTAATATTTTTTATATAATAAAAACAAAAAAAAAATAATTTCCGTTTTTGTATTTCTTGGTGATATATCACATTAGAACACATACAAATGTCTCAAGAAGTGTATTGACAATGCATCCACATTGTAGCTGAGAATCTATAGAATCCAGAAATATGACTCTCTTCACTCTGCTATGAAAATTGACCATTCTAGAAGCCAAAATATCAACATAGTGCCAGGCGGACTTAAAACCCCTTAGACCTTTAAGGGTTAATCGCATTGACATGGGAAAATAATTACAAATGTGGTTCCGTTAACTATAGAATTAAATGTTAAAATGTCGTTAATTCTATAAAACAATGAATTTGATCATAAGCACCAACAAGTCGGCATTTGTGTTTATACATTGTAAACAAATAGGCCTATTTAAATTAGTTTCAAAAAATGACCACTGTGTTATCACAACCAACATTTTTGTCCCAAATGTTCTCCTTGAAATCCTATTTTGAGAAAAACTACAACAAAAAAAAATAAAATAAAAATTAACGATTAAAGCCACTTCTGATTTTTACCTGCAGTGTCTGGATCTAATATTACAGATAATTTCCAGGACTGAATAATGCCATTTATGATGCTAAAATTATAAAACTGTGTAAACTGTGTTACTATAAGCTGTGGCTTTGAAAAAAAAAGTATAGGACAACAGATTTTTTGCCTATATATATATATATATATATATATATATATATAAAGAAGATCAATATAGATATGAGCTCATATAGAGGATTTATTTTTTCCAGCTTCAAAACAAATATAGGCCTCTGCGGGCCAGTAATAGGAGTTACCAGATCAGTGGGCGAGGCCATAAACAGAGGGGCGTTTTCGACCGCGTTACCTGATTTGCCCATGTCACAGTGAGGGTAGGTTTAGGAGCGGGGTCAGGTGAAAGCCATCATTTTCATTGGATGATTTATAAACACCCACCAGTTTGCAAACACCCACAAATTGAGAAACACTCAGTTTTGTTCTGCAGAGACCATACTCGCTTTAAAGCATTTCTATTTTTTTTATATGTAGGCTCTGTGTAGTCACCGCCCATTCGAAGCATAAGCGGATGTTTTCATTGCACGTGTTTCTTTATTTTCAACATGGCGGCGGCATCCATGGTTACAAGTTTCTATTTCTTGCAGCTGTATAATCTGTCATACTCGAGGAATATATGCCGTCGATTAGTAACTGCATTCAATAGTAACAAAACGCGATCGACGAGCTATGCAGACAGCAGTTATTTCCACGTGAAAAAAGCATCGCATTTTACACAGGTGAAATATGTTTTTCTGTATTTTCTCAAAAATTACGTGCAACATCACATTGCTCATGCAAACACAATGTTTCTGTTTATTCTCAGGACGATCTGCTCTCGCGCATCCCTGTTGGTAAGAGTTCATCATTATTATAACTGTTATTATAACTGACTGAGATCAGATGATGTTATTATAACTGACTGAGATCAGATGATGTTATTATAACTGACTGAGATCAGACTGTTACTGGCTGAAGTCTGAATCTGCGGAAACGGTCTTTCCCCCCAGATAAACTGAAGATAACATACAGTCGAAGCGGCGGACCAGGCGGTCAACATGTCAACAAGGGTAAACTGTGTTTTAAATAGTGTTCGTTGTGAAGGTGTTCTGTCCATCTCTTGTAGTGCTGGGCGGTATGACCAAAAATCCATATTACGGTATTTTTCAAAATGATACCGGTTTCATGGTAAATGACGGTATTTTTTTTCAAGCATGACTGTTAACCACATTTATGATTGAGAGAGGAAATACTGATGTCAGTGCCAACCACAAATAGATTTTTTCCAAAAGGCAGTGTTGATATTGTGAACCAATGTATGGGAAACACTGGAATATAATTTGAACGCTATCAGTTATAGTTTAAGCTCTTCATCTTCACCATCAGGCTCAGTAACACACACAGCTGTGCGTCACCACAGTGAGCAGAAGAGTTTGACCCTCTCAAACAGTGTCATGACTCGTTCCCAACGTTGTTAAAGCGACATACACCGGTATTGCGCTATATAAAAAATTAATATAACAAAAATAAACACCGGTATTCTGTATGAAGCGGTATACCGCCCAGCACTAATCACTAGTGCTGTTTATTTAAGAATCACATTTTGTCACTTAACATTCTGTAATATGTGTTTGCAGTCAGTACGAAAGCAGAGGTGCGTTTCCATGTGCAGACAGCAGAATGGATTACAGAAGAAGTTAGGAGAGAGATTCTTCTGAAGGTAAGAGTAGCACGTATAATAACATGCATACATACATTGTCTCATGCCACTGCTCATGGCAGAAATACCTGTGTCAGCAGAATAAAACTCGTGTCAACAAAGCAGGAGAGTTAATTGTGACCTCAGAGATGAGCAGAAGCCAGCAGAGGAACCTTGAAGACTGTCTCCAGAAGATCTCAGAGATGATCACTGAAGCCAGTCGACAGAAGCCAGAACCGTCAGTGAAGGATCTCGCTCTCAGAGCTCACAGGTTACAGAGCTCACAGATTACAGAGCTCACAGATTACAGAGCTCACAGATTACAGAGCTCACAGGTTACAGAGCTCACAGATTACAGAGACCACAGGTTACAGAGCTCACAGGTTACAGAGCTCACAGATTACAGAGACCACAGGTTACAGAGACCACAGGTTACAGAGACCACAGGTTACAGAGCTCACAGATTACAGAGCTCACAGATTACAGAGACCACAGGTTACAGAGACCACAGGTTACAGAGCTCACAGATTACAGAGCTCACAGATTACAGAGCTCACAGATTACAGAGACCACAGGTTACAGAGACCACAGGTTACAGAGACCACAGGTTACAGAGACCACAGGTTACAGAGACCACAGGTTACAGAGACCACAGATTACAGAGACCACAGGTTACAGAGACCACAGGTTACAGAGACCACAGGTTACAGAGACCACAGGTTACAGAGCTCACAGATTACAGAGCTCACAGATTACAGAGCTCACAGATTACAGAGACCACAGGTTACAGAGACCACAGGTTACAGAGACCACAGGTTACAGAGACCACAGGTTACAGAGCTCACAGATTACAGAGCTCACAGATTACAGAGACCACAGGTTACAGAGACCACAGGTTACAGAGACCACAGGTTACAGAGACCACAGGTTACAGAGACCACAGGTTACAGAGACCACAGGTTACAGAGACCACAGGTTACAGAGCTCACAGATTACAGAGCTCACAGATTACAGAGACCACAGGTTACAGAGACCACAGGTTACAGAGACCACAGGTTACAGAGACCACAGGTTACAGAGACCACAGGTTACAGAGACCACAGGTTACAGAGACCACAGGTTACAGAGCTCACAGATTACAGAGCTCACAGATTACAGAGACCACAGGTTACAGAGACCACAGGTTACAGAGACCACAGGTTACAGAGACCACAGGTTACAGAGACCACAGGTTACAGAGACCACAGGTTACAGAGACCACAGGTTACAGAGCTCACAGATTACAGAGCTCACAGATTACAGAGCTCACAGATTACAGAGACCACAGGTTACAGAGACCACAGGTTACAGAGCTCACAGATTACAGAGCTCACAGATTACAGAGCTCACAGGTTACAGAGACCACAGGTTACAGAGACCACAGGTTACAGAGACCACAGGTTACAGAGACCACAGGTTACAGAGACCACAGGTTACAGAGCTCACAGGTTACAGAGCTCACAGATTACAGAGCTCACAGATTACAGAGACCACAGGTTACAGAGACCACAGGTTACAGAGACCACAGGTTACAGAGACCACAGGTTACAGAGACCACAGGTTACAGAGCTCACAGGTTACAGAGCTCACAGATTACAGAGACCACAGGTTACAGAGACCACAGGTTACAGAGACCACAGGTTACAGAGACCACAGGTTACAGAGCTCACAGATTACAGAGCTCACAGATTACAGAGCTCACAGATTACAGAGACCACAGGTTACAGAGACCACAGATTACAGAGCTCACAGGTTACAGAGCTCACAGATTACAGAGCTCACAGATTACAGAGCTCACAGGTTACAGAGCTCACAGATTACAGAGACCACAGATTACAGAGACCACAGGTTACAGAGACCACAGGTTACAGAGACCACAGGTTACAGAGACCACAGGTTACAGAGACCACAGGTTACAGAGCTCACAGATTACAGAGCTCACAGATTACAGAGACCACAGATTACAGAGACCACAGGTTACAGAGACCACAGGTTACAGAGACCACAGGTTACAGAGACCACAGGTTACAGAGACCACAGGTTACAGAGACCACAGGTTACAGAGACCACAGGTTACAGAGACCACAGGTTACAGAGACCACAGGTTACAGAGACCACAGGTTACAGAGACCACAGGTTACAGAGACCACAGGTTACAGAGACCACAGATTACAGAGACCACAGGTTACAGAGACCACAGGTTACAGAGACCACAGGTTACAGAGACCACAGGTTACAGAGACCACAGGTTACAGAGACCACAGGTTACAGAGACCACAGGTTACAGAGACCACAGGTTACAGAGCTCACAGGTTACAGAGACCACAGGTTACAGAGACCACAGGTTACAGAGCTCACAGGTTACAGAGACCACAGGTTACAGAGCTCACAGATTACAGAGACCACAGGTTACAGAGACCACAGGTTACAGAGACCACAGGTTACAGAGCTCACAGGTTACAGAGACCACAGGTTACAGAGCTCACAGATTACAGAGCTCACAGATTACAGAGACCACAGGTTACAGAGACCACAGGTTACAGAGACCACAGGTTACAGAGACCACAGGTTACAGAGCTCACAGATTACAGAGCTCACAGATTACAGAGCTCACAGATTACAGAGACCACAGGTTACAGAGACCACAGATTACAGAGCTCACAGGTTACAGAGCTCACAGATTACAGAGCTCACAGATTACAGAGCTCACAGGTTACAGAGCTCACAGATTACAGAGACCACAGATTACAGAGACCACAGGTTACAGAGACCACAGGTTACAGAGACCACAGGTTACAGAGACCACAGGTTACAGAGACCACAGGTTACAGAGCTCACAGATTACAGAGCTCACAGATTACAGAGACCACAGATTACAGAGACCACAGGTTACAGAGACCACAGGTTACAGAGACCACAGGTTACAGAGACCACAGGTTACAGAGACCACAGGTTACAGAGACCACAGGTTACAGAGACCACAGGTTACAGAGACCACAGGTTACAGAGCTCACAGATTACAGAGCTCACAGATTACAGAGACCACAGATTACAGAGACCACAGGTTACAGAGCTCACAGGTTACAGAGACCACAGATTACAGAGACCACAGGTTACAGAGACCACAGGTTACAGAGACCACAGGTTACAGAGACCACAGGTTACAGAGACCACAGGTTACAGAGACCACAGATTACAGAGACCACAGGTTACAGAGACCACAGGTTACAGAGACCACAGGTTACAGAGACCACAGGTTACAGAGACCACAGGTTACAGAGACCACAGGTTACAGAGACCACAGGTTACAGAGACCACAGGTTACAGAGACCACAGGTTACAGAGCTCACAGGTTACAGAGACCACAGGTTACAGAGACCACAGGTTACAGAGCTCACAGGTTACAGAGACCACAGGTTACAGAGCTCACAGATTACAGAGACCACAGGTTACAGAGACCACAGGTTACAGAGACCACAGGTTACAGAGACCACAGGTTACAGAGACCACAGGTTACAGAGACCACAGGTTACAGAGCTCACAGATTACAGAGCTCACAGATTACAGAGACCACAGGTTACAGAGACCACAGGTTACAGAGACCACAGGTTACAGAGACCACAGGTTACAGAGACCACAGGTTACAGAGACCACAGGTTACAGAGCTCACAGATTACAGAGCTCACAGATTACAGAGACCACAGATTACAGAGACCACAGGTTACAGAGCTCACAGGTTACAGAGACCACAGATTACAGAGACCACAGGTTACAGAGACCACAGGTTACAGAGACCACAGGTTACAGAGACCACAGGTTACAGAGACCACAGGTTACAGAGACCACAGATTACAGAGACCACAGGTTACAGAGACCACAGGTTACAGAGACCACAGGTTACAGAGACCACAGGTTACAGAGACCACAGGTTACAGAGACCACAGGTTACAGAGACCACAGGTTACAGAGCTCACAGGTTACAGAGACCACAGGTTACAGAGACCACAGGTTACAGAGCTCACAGGTTACAGAGACCACAGGTTACAGAGCTCACAGGTTACAGAGACCACAGGTTACAGAGACCACAGGTTACAGAGACCACAGATTACAGAGACCACAGGTTACAGAGACCACAGGTTACAGAGACCACAGGTTACAGAGACCACAGGTTACAGAGACCACAGGTTACAGAGACCACAGGTTACAGAGACCACAGATTACAGAGACCACAGGTTACAGAGACCACAGGTTACAGAGACCACAGGTTACAGAGACCACAGGTTACAGAGACCACAGGTTACAGAGCTCACAGGTTACAGAGACCACAGGTTACAGAGACCACAGGTTACAGAGCTCACAGATTACAGAGACCACAGGTTACAGAGACCACAGGTTACAGAGACCACAGGTTACAGAGACCACAGGTTACAGAGCTCACAGGTTACAGAGCTCACAGATTACAGAGACCACAGGTTACAGAGATCACAGAGTACAGAGCTCACAGGTTACAGAGACCACAGGTTACAGAGACCACAGGTTACAGAGACCACAGGTTACAGAGACCACAGGTTACAGAGACCACAGGTTACAGAGCTCACAGGTTACAGAGCTCACAGATTACAGAGCTCACAGATTACAGAGACCACAGGTTACAGAGACCACAGGTTACAGAGACCACAGGTTACAGAGACCACAGGTTACAGAGACCACAGGTTACAGAGACCACAGGTTACAGAGACCACAGATTACAGAGACCACAGGTTACAGAGACCACAGGTTACAGAGACCACAGGTTACAGAGACCACAGGTTACAGAGACCACAGGTTACAGAGCTCACAGAGTACAGAGCTCACAGATTACAGAGACCACAGGTTACAGAGACCACAGGTTACAGAGACCACAGGTTACAGAGACCACAGGTTACAGAGACCACAGGTTACAGAGCTCACAGATTACAGAGCTCACAGATTACAGAGCTCACAGATTACAGAGACCACAGGTTACAGAGACCACAGGTTACAGTGATCACAGGTTACAGAGCTCACAGAGTACAGAGCTCACAGAGTACAGAGACCACAGGTTACAGAGACCACAGGTTACAGAGACCACAGGTTACAGAGACCACAGGTTACAGAGACCACAGATTACAGAGCTCACAGATTACAGAGCTCACAGATTACAGAGCTCACAGATTACAGAGACCACAGGTTACAGAGCTCACAGATTACAGAGACCACAGGTTACAGAGACCACAGGTTACAGTGATCACAGGTTACAGAGCTCACAGATTACAGAGTTTACAGATTACAGTGATCACAGGCTACAGCGATCACAGATTACAGAGCTCACAGATTACAGAGACCACAGGTTACAGAGCTCACAGATTACAGAGCTCACAGATTACAGAGACCACAGGTTACAGAGACCACAGGTTACAGTGATCACAGGTTACAGAGCTCACAGATTACAGAGTTTACAGATTACAGAGACCACAGGTTACAGAGACCACAGGTTACAGCGATCACAGATTACAGAGCTCACAGATTACAGAGACCACAGGTTACAGAGCTCACAGATTACAGAGACCACAGGTTACAGAGACCACAGGTTACAGAGCTCACAGGTTACAGCGCATGAAGCACAAATGTGTCCTTCAGAGAAGGACTAATGCAACATTGTAACAATAATATTTTTGTTGTTTTTTCCAGATTAGATAAAAGAAATTTGGAAAGACTCAAACAGAAGAAGATACATGCTGCAACAAAGCAAGGACGACGAGTCGACTCTGACTGAACCCAAAATATTATTACATTTGTTCTGCATTCAAATTTTTATTTAAAAAATCACAAAATATCACACTGTAAAGTGGTGTATTTTTTTTTTTTGCTGTATGTAATGCATAACATATACTTTATTATATGTCAGATTACTTTATAAAAAAATCTGAAAATCAAAGGTTTGATCAACTAAATTGAAATTTAGATTTGAAGTGAGATTTGATCAACTTTAAACCTGTGTTAAAGCAAAGAGCTGGTTTATACTATTCATGTGCTTTGACTGTTAATAGAGGGCTAGACTGTTTAATTTAGAGTTCAAGGTATTTGCATGACACTAGAAAACCCCCATTACTCATCCATGTTCGATTGCCATCTTTAAATGTGTATGAAACTTAAAATGGAATAAAATATAAAGAACTAAAAATATTATTTGTCAAATACTAAATTTCAACATGATACATTGTCACAGAGAGATTAGCAGTTTTGATTACGTAAAAAGTTCCTAGCAGAGGATGGTTTCGATCCATCGACCTCTGGGTTATGGGCCCAGCACGCTTCCGCTGCGCCACTCTGCTGATTCTCATTTAACAGGATATATGTCCTAATAGTCATGCATACACACTGACGTTCAGTGTTAGTTCATATCGGAATCAGAATTTATGCTTTGTTTTGATAAAACAAAATCACGGTTTTCAAATTTAAATTATATTATTATGTTTTACTTATACATAAACCGCAGTTTTAAAAAAAATCGACCACGAAGGGACTCGAACCCTCAATCTTCTGATCCGAAGTCAGACGCCTTATCCATTAGGCCACGCGGTCGTCGTGGAAAACTAGTTAACACTACAAGCTTTTAATCTGATTCCAGTTAACCCTTTTAGATATTTTTATAACGTTAATTTTTGAAAATTTAGCATGTTAAATAGTGCTACACGTACCAACGAGCATTTAACGAACTTGTGGATTTTTTTGTACCTTGTGATGATATCAATTAGTTAGGCAGCTACCAATTAAACTTTTGAAGTAATGGCTCATTCCAGAATTGGAGAACATTTCATGTCCCACCTATGAAAATTCAAATATTCTATGTACAATATACAAAAAATGCAGTCACTGTGTAAAAAACACTTGTCCTGAGACTAAATATAAATAGACTTGTTTTTTCAAAAATATTATTGAAAATAAAAAAAAAGTCTCTAGTACCCACTTAAAGGGATAGTTCACCCAAAAATGAAAATAATGTCAGTATTTACTCACCCTCATGTTGTTCCAACCCGCAAGACCTTCGTTCATCTTCGGAATAGGAATTAAGATATTTTTGATTAAATCTGAGAGCTGGATCACTCCTCCATAGGCTTCTTAAGGGATTGACACTTGCCAGCCCCGAAACGTTTTTAAAGACATCGTTAAAATAGTCCAAGTGACTACAGTGGCTCAATCTTAAGTTTATCAAGTGACGAGAATACTTTTTGTGCACAAAAACAAACAAAAATAATGACTTTATTTCAACTATTCATTTCCTTCTCTGTGGGCATCTAGTCAGTTAACGTAGTGTGATATCGTAGTGCTTTGTCACACGTAGGCTCACTATTGGCCGACGCTGGTCATGTGTGTGATGCGTGTGACGTACAACAACAGAAGCTTACGCTGTTACACTAGTGAACTGACTCGAGGCCCACAGAGAAGGAAATGAATAGTTGAAATAAAGTCGTTATTTTTGTGTTTTTTGTGTTCCGAAGATGAACGAAGGTCTTACGGGGTTGAACAACATGAGGGAGAGTAATTACTGACAGAATTTTCATTTTTGGGTGAACTATCCCTTTAAGTGCCATTTTTCTCTTGTCCCACCTTCTAGATTACCAAATTGAATGTTAAATACACCTTTTAAAATACATTTTAAATATCCCTTTTTTTGTATGATTTTGTTGATATATGCCTCTTTAAATTGTTAAAACATTTTTTTAAATGATAGAAATATTTCAAATAATAGAAATGTTGCAATAAAGTTATGTCCCACAACATACGTGCAACCCTGTTACCGAAACATATTTATCCTGGCAGAAGAAGAAAAAAAATTGCCTAAACTGTCCTCCAACTCTGGAATGACCCTAATAAAGTAATAAAGTTTTGTTTTTACTCTAATAATAGGCTCGTTTGAGATGCCAAACGCCTCGCAGCGAAAGCTGAGGAAAGTTAGCAGCCAGTGGAGTCGGTTCTAGTGGATCAGATCCAGAAATGTAACCTGCTTTAGCTTGAGATTTTCAAGCGACCTGTCCTGAATATGATCCTAACTGCGTCACCTTGACATCAGAAGTTGGTCCACACTCAGTCAAGACACATTTCTAATTGGTTTCTCATGGTTCTGCGCAGAATTTGCTTATCTCAAACGAGACCGATCCTTAAGCCGTTTAAAGTAATAGATTTCAGCTCAAAATACACCCTGATAATTTATTATAGCTAGTCAAATTTGCCACTTCACCACTTTTTGGGTGAGAGCAAAAAAGCAGTTTTTGTGTGTCCCTTTAAATGCAAATGAGCTGCAGCTCCGCCTCCATTCAGAAGAGGGCGTCAGAAGAGGGCGGAGTCTTTACACAAGCTTCAGAAACTCCAGCAATAACAAAACAGGCCAATCTCACTCATCCAGAATCCCAGAATAACCAGTAGCGAGTGGAACAACTGGAATAACTCAGGAACAGTTTCACTTTTGGACGCACCTGGACATTTCTAATTGTTAGTGGAGACATTAATGTAGTTGTTGTGGAGTTACATTGATTCATCTGATCGACTTAAACACGGAAAAAGTCAGATTTTCATGATATGTCCCCTTTAATTTACAAGTGTAATAATTTTTGTGACTGAACTTTTGTCATAAACAATACTGTTATTGAATGTCAAAAATAAAGACCCTCTGTGGAACAATGTTGTAAAACAATAAAACATAAAAAAACATACTTTTTATTGGCACTGTATATATTGATAATGTTAAAGAGTCCATATGTTTGTTTGTTTCTTTCAAGCTTTTAACAGTAACAAGGATCCCAAACCAATTACTTAAATATACTATAAACAACAGGATACAGTTGATACACTATTCAGTTCCAGAAGCAATATTATCAGAAGAGAAACGGGAAAGTGTCAGTGTTTATCGGCCAGCCTCTGCAGCAGAGCAATGATGGTGTCCTGCTTGGAGGAGATGAGCTCGAGCGCGGTGGCCATCCTGGTCATAGCATCGGCCTCGGCCCGCGCGGATCTCTCCCTGCGCCGCTCGCGCGCGTCTGTCCTGCGCTGATGCTGCTCGTCTGAACGCGCACGCTCCTCCTGACCGCGGAGGAAGCAGCGCAGGAGTTCGGTGCGTTCCTCGGCTGGCCCGGAGCCGAGCCGGAGCTGAGCCGGAGCCAAGCCGATCCCGTGCTGCTGAGCGGAGCCGAGCCGGAGCTGAGCCGGAGCCAAGCCGATCCCGTGCTGCTGAGCGGAGCCGAGCCGGAGCTGAGCGGAGCCGAGCCGGAGCTGCCGGAGCCTTGAGCGTCTCAGAGCCGGGCGGATCACCGGCTTCGGCAGAGCGGAGTCAGTGCTGACCTCGCACCGCACCGGCACCAGCGCCGGGATCTGGGAAGAGGTCGGGATCGGGATCGGGGAAGAGGTCGCATTGATCCCGGTGGGAAGCAGACGAGGAGCCGCCGCAGGAACACTGCTGGATGGAGGATCCTCGGATTTTACAGCTGCTTTGGCTGTAGTTGCGAATCCAACAAGAGTGGCTGAAGCAGGGCCTCGCTGAACAATATTAGTCTTTCCTAATATGTTATCCATCATCTGTGATTAATAAACAGAACAGAACAGAACAGAACAGGAAAGATCATTCAGTCACACTGTGATTCCACCATCACACTGTTTTTATGTCCATGATCATGTTAAAACGGTGTTGTTCTAAGGGTAAACTACTGTACTCAACATTTACATTTTATTCTTCAGATATTTATGGTTATTCAAGTATTTCAGGTCATTATTGTTTCTAAAAAGGAACAGTATTTGAGACTCTTACAATAATATGATTTCTTGAATTGAGAATATAGTGAATTCCTGGAGCAGTCATGTGATAAAAACATGCTGGAAGCTTAATGAAATGAAAATGCATTATTATTTATCTCTTACTTCGAAGTACTCCCACGAGGTCTTGGTTTGGCCTCCACACAGCAAGCTGCGATCTTTAACTCTCTTGTACGTCACGATGAGGTTATTCCATTTCCTGCGAATCTTCTCGACAGGTAAGGAGTGACCGTGACCTTCCAGCTCTTTCTGGACGCTCTGGAAGAGCAGCGACCGCTCTCTGGCACTGTAAACGTCCCAGCACCTCTGCATCGCCTCGATCAGGAGCACAATGGCACCGTGGGTAAACTCAGACGAGGTGGAAACCGCCTCAATCCCGCCAACACCTGCTGGTTTAGAGAAGGCAATACAATGTCAAATCAAATCATTTCACTTTTTATGTAAAAATCAAAATCAGCACATTATCTAGTTCATTTACAAATACTACAGCTGCACAACACTTCATGAAATATGATGTAAATGTTCCATAACATACTGACCGTGTGAAACTTTGTTGTCTTTGTTGTTAAAAATTGCTGACGATGATAAAGCATTGTTAACACTGATGGGATCTGTGACCACAAACACAGTGAAGAACATGAAATATCAATGTGTAAACATGAGGAAACATGATTAATCGAACAGTTCTATCAGAACCAAACAGTTCTGAGATCGAGAATCAAAATATCATAGCATTTGCATTTTTGTTTAAAGGTGACATATTATGCCCCTCTTCACAAGATGTAATATATATCTATGGAGCCTCCAGGATGTGTCTGTGAAATCTCAGCTCAAAATACCAGATCATTTATTATAGCTTGTCGAATTTGGGTGTGAGCAGAAACGCGCCGTTTTTGTGTGTCCCTTTAAATGCAAATGAGCTGCAGCTCCGCCTCCATTCAGAAGAGGGCGGAGTCTTTACAAGAGCTTCAGAAATGCCAGCAATAACAAAACAGGCCAATCTCACTCATCCAGAATCCCAGAATAACCAGTAGCGAGTGCAGCCTTACGAAGAGACTCAGGAAGAGTTTCTGAATGTTAGTGGAGACATTTATGTAGTTGTTGTGGAGTTACATTGATCATCTCATCATCATGTTGAACTTCTACACAAGTGTCCACAGTTCCTGAGGTGTTTATAAGACAGCGGTGACATGTTCTGGTCAATAGTGTTCAGTGCTTGTCTGTGCTCAACGACAGAACAGTTTCAGGCTTTGCTGGATCTTCTGCCGGTGCGTTAGAACTGGTCACTGTTGTCGCTCGAGAAACCGAATGTCGGCTGGTGTGTGTAAACGTGCAGATTTAGGGCCGGTAATATTATAAACGTGCAGATTAAGGGCCGGTAATATTATAAACGTGCAGATTAAGAGCCGGTAATATTATAAACGTGCAGATTAAGAGCCGGTAATATTATAAATGTGCAGATTAAGAGCCGGTAATATTATAAACGTGCAGATTAAGGGCCGGTAATATTATAAACGTGCAGATTAAGAGCCGGTAATATTATAAATGTGCAGATTAAGAGCCGGTAATATTATAAACGTGCAGATTAAGAGCCGGTAATATTATAAATGTGCAGATTAAGAGCCGGTAATATTATAAACGTGCAGATTAAGAGCCGGTAACACTAGCGATGCCAGGAATTTGATTGTAAGTGGGCCTCCAGAAAACTGGATGGGCCAGTTAAAATAAGCAAAAAAACAACGAAAAAAAACGGGTTCCCCTTCATCTCCGTTTCAGCGCTTTTCTGCGGCATTGAGGACAGCGACTCAGTAGCCTACCTGTGTGGCTCTTGTGTCGCTGTCCTCAGCTCAGTGCAGTAACGTTAGCCTAGTCGCACACTGGACAAGAAGCGCAGCGCTGCCGCGTCGAGTCTAGGACAACTCGAGGTATCGCACACTGGACGCGCACTTTCTCAGATATACAATATAAAATGAGAGATTAAAATCATTAAATTTATGCATATATAAGTTGTTCTATAGTATAGGGAAACCGACTTGATGTCAAGTCAAGTCACCTTAATTTATATAGTTATTTTAACAATACAGATTGTTTCAAAGCAGCTTTACAGTGATAATAGGACATTAAAGTAACAGAGATTGTTTTGGCTTTACAGCAGTTCTAGAATAAAGTTATTGTCCAACTAGATAAATTTAGTTTTGATTTATTCAATTCATTGATTACAGATCACTCTAAATTGTAATGTAGACATTATCTGTAAAGCTGCTTTGAAACAATATGTATTGTGAAAAGTGCTATACAAATAAATGTGAATTTAATTTAATTAAATTGACTACATAGTTTGCCATGAGCTTTTCTGGCAAAGTTCTTGTTTCCAAGGTAGTCTCTGATTGGTAGAACTCTCTTAAGAATTTTGGTTAGTGCAGTTCTTCACAGGACACATGAATATAGCTCAAATCACACTGGCTTGTGCTGAGGTACTATACTATTATTAACCTCAGAGATTTTGGTAAGTCTATGTCGAAATATTTATATGTTATGCTTATATAACACCTCTCTATGAATAAATTAATTAGTTCTAGTCTAATTAAGTCTCTATATTGAGCAGACAGTAGCCAACTTTACTGAAGAATGCCGCCAGATTCACTAACTCTAGAACTCACAGAGCAGAAGTGCGGCGGGCTCGCGCTGAGAGGATGCGCGCGCAGATCTCGAGCCCGCAGGCGTGAGGTCATCATTCCCGAGCGGAGACTCCATCATCATCCCCTGATAAACCTCCTGAAGTTTCACAACTTTCCTGAGCTCAGAGCAGTCAAATCCCGCTCACATGTTGAGCCACTTCCAGTACACTATGACGGAAGTTGTAGAGAAATGATTTGGCCAGTGCAATCCGAGCGACTGTTAATAAAGATTTCAGATCAAGTGTAATGGCTGCGCTCCTCCGCATGTAACTGCGCAACTCTGCTGCGCATGTGTCTCGCGCCATTGGCTGCTGGCCGCCTACGTCACACACACGCGCAGTCTCTGCAGACGCACATCGCAGACACGAACACACTAAAGATACGCGATCTTAGAGACCTGTGAGATCATTCATTGGTGTAACATCTTTACTTTGTACTCAGTCGGAGGGCTTGTACAAAACGTGGGTTATTATAGAAAATTATATATATTTTGCGATTATGTCGCCAACATTATGCATACTCGTCTAAAGTAGTATCATTAAAGTTAAAGTAGTCCTGCATGTAGGCCATTTCCATATTCTCAGAGTGAAATTAGACTTTAGAGCCCCAGCTGTATATTTTTGTATTCATTTTGTATAGGATGATATGACATATTTTGTTGTTTATTTGGTGCAGTAATGCAAGAACTGCCTCCAGGTGGCGCTGTGGACTAATGGTGTCAGTAATGAGTGAAAACTTGGACCTGTAGCGCTGTACTTTATGTCCACAGTGCTTAACACATTTATTAGAGCACCTGTCATAATAAACAGAAAACACAAATTTTATAGGAATCTGTCAAAAACTTGTTTAAAACTAAAAAATAAAATGTATTTTTTTAGGCAAACAACTAAATACTCTTTATTCACACATAATAACCAAAATACAAAAAAACATTTTTTTGTATGGCTTCCTTTGGCCTTTATAACAGCTTTCATTCTTGCTGCCATTGTTTTTAAAGTACTTTTACACAGTCTCTGTTGTTTTGACTTCCAAATAGTTTCTAGTTTTTCCAAAAGACTTGCATTTGTTGAAACTTTTGTGCAACCTATCTTTAAATTTGTTCAATAGGATTCAAGTCGGGACTTTGACTTGGCCAACTGTGACTAAAGAGCTTCACATACTGGTGGATTTACCGTTACAAAAACATAATAAATGATTTTGGTAATCATCACTGTGATGTCTGTCATATGATGCATGAAATAAAACACAAGATGAGATGAATATGCAGACTCACATCAGGCTTTTTACTGAACATAGCTGGACGGCAGAGAATTCAGACATAACCAAAACAACCCAGAGCGAGGATTTTGAACAGACCTCAATAATGGAACAAAGATATCTGCTCTGCTAGATATACAACAACCAATACTGTTAGTTTAGGGCAGCTGTGGCACAAACCTTATATTGGGTGCTGGTCTAATTAATTTGTTAAGCACTGTATATCTAAATCCTAAATATGAATTACACAATAAAATTTGAATTATTTACTGTACTAACTGCTTTTAGTTGTGTTTTCACACAACTATAGCACAAAACATGTCCCAAAAGAAGCATGCCTATTAGGCAAGGCAAGGCAAGGCAGGTTTATTTATATAGCACATTTCATACACAATGGTAATTCAAAGTGCTTTACATAGATGAAATTAAAATAATCAAAAGAAATCAGAATAATTAAAACAGTGTAGAATACAAGATAAAATACAGAAATAATCAAAAGAAATCAGAAAATTAGAAAACTATTACCAAAATAGTCCCTATTACAGGTGCAGTGAGCGATTTCTGAAAAAGGCAGTTCATATTTGAAATCACCAAACCACACCCCAACCCAAAATTACCACACAACTATCTTGATAGCTCCATAGCCCTCCAAATATATGAACACAAACACAGGCACCTCCCCCATCACGAGTGGACACGCCCCTCACTGCTGATTGGCTCCAGGTGTGTTTTGGTCAAGTCAAGTCACATTTATTTATATAGCGCTTTTTACAATACAGAGAGTTTCAAAGCAGCTTTACAGAGATAACAGGAAAATGCAACAAAGTTTGTTTTCAGTAGAAAATAGCGTCACAGTTAAGCTTAAGTAAGTGCAGTGATGTTTCATTTTGTTGTAAAAAAGTCATTAATTTAGTTCATTTATATATATAGCCGCTCTGGAGAAAACTATGATGTCATCGTCCAGTTCAGTTCTCATATAATGGTGTCATTGCAGGCAGATCAATTATATTGTTGAATTTTAAATTAAATTTTAAATTTAATGTCCCCAACTAAGCAAGCCAAAAGCCAATGGCAACAAAGGTGAAAAAAACAGTGGCAAGGAACCAAAACTCCATCAGTGACAGAATGGAGAAAAAAACCT
Organism: Gila orcuttii; assembly: GCA_026230005.1. NCBI lineage: Eukaryota > Metazoa > Chordata > Actinopteri > Cypriniformes > Leuciscidae > Gila > Gila orcuttii. The sequence goes on along the minus strand of JAPDVR010000017.1, from coordinate 191,653 downwards.
TGGGAGACCCAGGTTCAGTCTCAGTTCTCCTCTGGCCAACGAACGAACAGTGTATGATTATGATTCAGGCAGCATTACAGGTCAGAGGTCAGATTGGATCAGAACATTCAGAATATTATCCAGTTCATCTGGTTGTAGATCGGAGTCACGCCGTGATGGAGACGAGTTTGTTGAGGATCATTAGTGCCGATGGCTGTGGTGTCGATGAGGCCTTCACAGGGAGAGTCTAGTGGACACCATCTCTGCTGACACTTCAGGGATGCGTTGTGGCCGTGTCCGGGCGCAGGTCCACCATCTGATCTGGATACGGCCCGGATCCAGCTGACTTCAGTAAACTTTGGAATAAACAGAAAGACCAACATTAGCGTAGATGCCATTCTTCTTATGATATAATGAGTACATCAGGTGTTATAGGAAGTGTTCCCGGTTCCGGCTGACCTAATTTATGGAGCCTAATAATCATTTAACTGATTTGAATACTAGGAATGTATAATTTTCTATATGAATGCCAGGTTAAAGAGATGTGTTTTTAATCTAGATTTAAACTGACAGACTGTAGGTGTTTCTCAATGTCAAGGAAGGATCCTCGGAAGCCGTTATTTCGAGGATGCTACGTCATCGTCATCCGTCGAAGGACTGTTCCAATGTCGAGGATCCTCAGAATTTCAACAAAGGATGCATATATGTAGCCTTCGCACTCTCAAATCACCCACAATCCTATGCGTGCAGCTTTGCTATCTTGTTAAAAAAATAAAAAATGTCGGACGTTAGCGGAGTCGGAGCAATAACGGGGCAATATGCTTTTAAATGTAAGTATATTTACGTTACCATAATTGTTACCATAGTACATATAAGTAAAGTTTAACGTTTAAATGCCAATATATATATATACAAATATATACAAATTACGTTATTGATTTTACGTAATTGAGAATTACTAACTGAACCGGACCTGTCATTTAACAATTGTTAGCTTGGTTGCCGTCACCGGCATTACTTTTATAAATAACTAGTTAACTAGTTAAGTTGTACAAAGAAATTTAACGTTAATATTATCCCATTCATAGCATTATTCATCTTTTTTAAATAGGAATTTAGGTGCTAAATAGGAAAAGGATCTACCGCCAGCAGTCGATTTAGATATTCTAGGTATTATCAACTCGGCAGAATTTTGAGATCGCAATAGACGTGAAGGACTATAATGCGTTAAGAGTTCGCTCAAGTACTGGGGAGCTAAACCATTTAGTGCTTTGTAAGTAATCAGCAATATTTACAAATTTATACGATGTTTAATAGGGAGCCAATGCAATGTTGACAGAACCGGGCTAATATTATTATACTTCCTGGTTCTGTTAAGAACTCTACCTGCTGTAGTTTGTTTATTAAGCGTGCAGGGCAACCACCCATAAGAGCATTACAATAATCTAGCCTTGAGGTCATGAATACATGAACTAACTGTTCCGCATTTTTCATTGAAAGCATATGTCGTAATTTATATATATTTTTAAGATGGAAGAATGCGTTTTTACATATACTAGAAACATGGCTTTCAATTGAAAGATTGGTATCAAAGAGCACACCCAGGTTCCTAACCAACGATGAGGACTTGACAGAGCAGCCATCAAGTGTTAGACAGTATTCTAGGTTATTACGTGCAGAGGTTTTTGGTCCAATCATTAGGAACTCAGTTTTTTCAGAACTACAGAAGTTGTAGGAAATTACTAGTCATCCAAATTTTTATATCAGCCATGCATTCCGTTAATTTTGTGAATTGGTAAAATTTGTCGGGGAGTGAAGAAATATAGAGCTGAGTATCATCAGCATAACAGTGAAAACTAATGCCATGCTTCCTAATAATATCTCCTAAAGGTAGCATGTACAGAGTGTGTGTGTGTGTGTGTGTGTGTGTGTGAGGGTAGCATGTACAGAGTGAACAGCAACAGTCCTAGTACTGAGCCTTGTGGTACGCCATACTGAACTTTTGACCGATAAGACATCTATTAATTTACTGCTACAAATTGATAACGGTCAGATAAGTATGATTGAAACCATGCTTATGCAATTCCACCAACATCATTTTCGAGTCTATTTAAAAGAATGTTGTGGTCAATAGTATCAAATGCAGCACTAAGATCAAGTAACACTAATAGAGAGATACAACCACGATCGGATGATAAGAGCAAATCATTTGTTACTCTAATGAGAGCTGTCTCAGTACTATGGTTAGGTACAGTACAGGTCTAAATCCTGACTGGAAATCCTCGTAGAAATATTAAGAAGGGGATCTATGACCTCTGGAAGCATTTCTTTCAATAGCTTAGTCGGTATAGGGTCTAACATACATGTTGTTGATTTAGATGATTTAACAAGTTTAGACAATTCTTCCTCTCCTATTGCAACAAATTAATGGAATTTTTCCTCAGGGAGTCTGATGCGATACTGTAGTAGATTGTTGCATAGTTATAATTTTCACTCTAATATTATCAATCTTGTAAGTAAAGAAGTTCAAAAAGTCTTTACTGCTATACTCTTTGGAAACGTCAGAAGTAGAAGCTTTATTTGTTGTTAATTTATCCACTGTATCAAATAAATACATAGGGTTGTGTTTGTTTTCTTCTAAGAGAGTCTTAAAAATAAGCAGATCTAGCAGGTTTTAAGGCCTTTCTGTACGCAATTGTGCTCTCTCCACAAATCACAAATTTATCATTTACACTAGATAGTGTTACATTAAGCACCAACACTTAAAAGAATTATATTTGAAACTAGACTTCTCAGTAATTCTGAAGATATTACTATAAATTACAGCAACACCTCCCCCTTTGCCTTTCAGACAAGGCTCATGTTTATAACAGTAATCTTGTGGGGTGCACTCATTTAAAGTAATGTAATCGTCTGGTTTTAGCCAGGTTTCTGTCAGACACAACATGTCTAGGTTATAATCTGTAATCATATCATTATCAATAAGTGCTTTTGAAGTAAGGGATCGAATATTCAGCAACCCGAGCTTTATCATTTGTTCATCTGTATTATATCTATTTTTTTATTTTTTGAACATCGATAAAATTTTTACCCTTAAATGGGTTTGGGAGTTTTTTGTTTTTCCTAATTTGGGGAATAGACACAGTCTCTATATGATGATATCTAGGTGAAAGTGTCTCTATGTGATGGGATTTATCTGTCCTCAGTGACGTGAGACAGCTAGCAGACGGTCGGTTGCTAGGGCTGACCTGAGCCCCAAATTGTCATGTTTGAGCTGTGCTGACCTGGGTCTTTAAAAGGGTTTTCCCCAGCATTGGATGGATTACTTCGCCCTCCTAGCTGATTGCATCAGTGACACCTGTTGCCAACTTCCCCGTCCACCTTTAAGAGAAGCAAGATGGGGCGGCCTACTTGATTTGATTGGTTTCGATATTCGTTTGGTTTGTTTCTTTTGCATGCATCATGACACTACAGCACATTACATTTCCACGCATTCATCTAGCATGACACTACTGACACCTGACTGCTACATTACATTGTTTTTGTATCGTTTTACTTTTGTTAATAAATTACTTTCTTTAAAAGTAAGGGTTTCTTGTGTGTCCCAATTTTGTTGCGTCCTTTTTTGAGCCACGGGGCGTAACAAGCTCTAAGACTATGAGCCATGTTACTAGAGAGAAGAGCAGCACCATCCCAGGAGGGATGAAAACCATCTCTTTTCAACAGGTCAGGTCTGCCCCAAAAACTTTTCCAATTGTCTATGAATTCTATATTATTTTACGGACACCACTTAGACAGCCAGCCATTGAGTATAGACAGTCTAGTAAGTATCTCATCACTCTGGCGAACAGGAAGGAGGCCAGAGCAAATTACAGTGCCTGACATCATACTTGCGAGTTCACACAACTCTTTAATGTTTTTTTTAGTGATCTCCAACTGGCGAAGTCGAACATCATTAGTGCCGACGTGAATAATAATCTTAGAGAATTTAAGATTAGCATAAGCTAGAACTTTTAAATTTGCTTTGATGTCAGGCACTCTGGCTCCCGGCAAACATGTGACTATGGTGGCTGGTGTCTCTATTTTCACGTTCCGTGTAATAGAATTGCCAATAACTAGGGCACATTCAACAGGATTCTCAGTGGGTGTTTCACTGAGTGGGGAGAACCTGTTTAATGTTGTAATCGGAACGGAAGACCGGTGTTTTGTCCCGCGACTACAGCGCCTCATGGTCACCCAGTTGCACTGCTGTACGGGCTCTACACCCGGAACCGAACAATGTACAGAGTTCACTAAGCTAGTGGCACCCAAAGCAGTATCTAAAGCCCTTGCACTCTTACTATCCTCAATTAAAGTTTGGATGCGTGTCTCTAGTTCTGAAATCTTCTCCATCAGCCTGACTATCTCCCTGCATTTATCACATGTAAATACTTCAATGCTGACAGAGAAGGCTATGCTATACATGTGACACGAAGTGGAAGTGACAATAACAGAAGATATTACTCACTGTGTTTGTTGACTGATCCTACTTACCACATTTGTTTGATAGACGTGTAAAAGGCGCGAGTGCAGGCAAAAAAAAAAAAAAAAGACGGCAAGCACGGATGGCAGGCTAGCGAGATACTAGCATGTTGTGCTAGTGATAACGATTTAGATAAAAGCTAGCGATATCGGATTAATGTGATAGGCAATATTAGACTATATCTAATATATGTTGAAGGGTAAGTTATATTTAGCAATATAAACAACAAGGAATGATAGTAAATAGACTATCTATTTATAAGAATCGATCGGCAATCCATTAGTGTACTAGGCTCTGTCTGATCCACTTTCAACAGCGTTTCTCAGAAATCCCCAACTGCACCTTTAACTTTACCTACCATATAACTGTCAGGAACCAATCAGACTCAACATCCCTCACCACACAACGATCACTCTCCCCAGAATTCTAATCACCTGCACCTGTTCACAATCAGCAAGCCTCATCAACCAGCTCATAAAAACACTCACTGTGAGATCAGTCATTGTCAAGCCTCCAACAGGAACAGACCGTTATCCATTGTCTCCTGAAGTCTCTGATGCATCCATAGCCTGCCGAATAACGTATACTCACCTGTGAAACACTAACCTCTGTCTCCTTGTTCCACTGTCTCCAGAAATCCTGTCTGAATCCATGTTTCCCGAGATCCTGTATCCTCCTGAGCTTCCTGTGTTCACGCCGAGTTTGCTTGCTCGTGATTGCATCTGAAAGAGAAAAGACAAGTATTAATGAACTGTAACTGCTTGACATCAACTAACCCGAAGAGGACATGCTCACCTGTTGTCTGCCCCGCACGGAGTGATCTTCACCGCATCTGCACCTGAACTTTGAATACTCACCTTGCACTTGTGTCACATTAAATAATGCTGTGTTTGGATTCACTTACCTCTGTCTCCGTGCCTGTATCCTGACAATAACGTGGCTTATCCAGCTAATATTACTAGTTAGCTTTCTTACTGACTATTTTTTTATAAAACAAATTGCATTATTTTTGTATGCTCTACATTGTGTGACAAAAATGTCACAGTATTCATTAAATTGGCTACATATTGTTTTTATAATGTGGCGTATACAAAATAAGACAGTTAATGTTAAATCATTAACTGAAAATAATAAAGGTATATAACTTCCATCATGTATTAAGAGGGGCTCTGATACAATTATTGATAAAGTAAATATGCTTAATTGTTTTAATGAACACTTCATAGCTTCTGTTTTTTTGTTTGATTCAGTTAATGGTGCTCATGTGAACCATTTGATTGTTCAGTCAGACAGCTTTGAGTCTAGTCAATCATTCAACTTTTCACCAATTGCAATCTCTGAGGTGTGCAAAGCCCTTAAATCTTTGGATGTTTTGAAATCGGCAGGTCCTGATGATCTAGAACCTTACTTTTTAAAGCTAGCAGCTGATTTTATTGCTCCACCTCTGACTTATATTTTTAACCTTTCACTTGACTTAAATGCCACTTATATGGAAATCAGCTTTTGTTCTTCCCCTGTTTAAAGGCGGAGATCCCACACACCCAAATAACTACCGGCCTATTTCCAAGCTGTCAGTCTTGGCCAAAGTTCTTGAAACATTTGTCAGCAATCAATTAAAAGAATTTCTGTCTGTTAATAATACCCTGTCTGATTTTCAATCTGGTTTTAGAAAACAACATAGCACAACTACGGCAGCCTTAAAGGTACTAAATGATTTTATTGAATCTGTAGAATACAAGAAACACTGTGCAGCCTTATTCATCGATCTATCAAAAGCATTTGATACTGTTGATCATACTTTACTGATACAACGATTATCTAGTATTGGATTAACTAAACATACGATTGGCTGGTTTAATAACTATCTTTCAAACAGAACTCAATGTGTACAGGCAGAAGGTTTTATCTCTGGTTCACTTAATGTCACTAAAGGTGTGCCACAGGGGTCAGTCCTAGGACCACACCTATGTACTATATATATAAATAATATTGATCGTAATGTTCATAATGTAAAGTTTCATTATTACGCTGATGATACAGTTATATATAGTTCAGCATCCACACCCAATCTAGCTCTTTCTCAATTACAGTCTGCATTTGATATTGTTCAGCATAACTTAATTGATTTAAAACTGGTTTTAAATGTGGATAAAACAAAATGCATGTTGTTTTCTAAATCCAAATCAATCCCTCATTATAATCTTCTGCCTATTACTACGTCTCAAAGTTAAAAAATTGAGTTTTGGTCTCAATACAGGTATCTGGGTATTTTAATTGATGATGATCTCTCCTTTGGCCCTCATGTCCAGCAACTGGTGAAAAGACTGAAAGTGAAATTGGGATTTTACTTTAGAATTAAATCCTGTCTTTCCTTTGAGGCAAAAAAGAGGCTTGTTGCAGCGACATATATGTCGGTACTGGACTATGGTGATGTGATATATATGCATGCATCTACACAATGTTTACATGCTTTAGACACTGTTTATCATGGCGCACTGAGGTTTATAACAAATCTTAAAACCCTCACTCATCATTGTGTGTTGTATGCTCGGGTTGGCTGGTCTGCGTTGTCCATCCGAAGACAAAAACATTGGCATGTTTTTATTTATAAATCTATCCTGGGTTTACTTCCTTCATATCTTTGTGCATACATCTGTAAAAAGAATCCTTCTAGCTATAGCCTCCGGTCACAGGAATTATTTTTACTGTCTGTTCCAGTGGTACGGACTGAATTTGGAAAAAAGGCATTTAAATTTGCTGCTCCCTCTGCCTGGAATTGTTTGCAAAGTACATTGAAACTGAGGAATCTGGTCTCGTTGGACACTTTTAAAATAGTTTTAAATGATTTGGAGAATGAAACATTGGGCTGTAGATGTTTTAGCTAGTTATGTATTTGATATTGAAATTTTATTAGAGTTGCTTGTGTGTGCATATGTGTATGTATTGATGGATGTTATTTGTTACACTCAAACGTGCTGTGTCTGTCAGTTTTGGCCAGGACGCTCTTGTACAAGAGATTCTTAATCTCAATGTGCTTCTTTCCTGGTAAAATAAAGGTTATAATAATAAGCTTGTCCACAGTCATAAAGCAGAAATACAGTTTAAAATCACTAAATAATAGCTAAAAAGGAAAAACAAAGTTGGAATCTGTGTATCAGCAGTAGAATGTTCTATAAGAAAACATTCAGTCCTCTGAATACAGTAATATTTATTTATTTTTCCTGTGGGGCCCAAATGTAAGGGATTTAATAAGATCCTAAGTTTATATTTTTTATATTTAACTTTATATAAGTTAATATTTTTATCTAAATGATTGTGCTCATTTCTATATCGTCTGTTTGACACGTGTGCTTATTTCAGCTATTACAGCTAATGAAAATATGCACATAGATGTAATGTAAGTTATTGGCTGGAGAATCTACCAATACATTTATCGCTCTCTCTCGCACCTGACTCTACAGCGGCTCAAATTACATTTTTTCAAGTTCAAGTTTGTGCGGTTTGTGTCTTTTATCTTACAAAGAAATTTTTTGCTGCTGCTGTAAGTGACATTACTGATGGACGTTTTCCATATAATCAACTAATCCACACCGAAACGATCACTTGTAACACTGCAGAGCCGTCCAGCTGTTGACAGATGTATAGTCACTGTGCAAAGGGCAGAAGAAATTGAAATGGTGCAGAATCTTGACACTTTATACCAGTCATGTCTATATACTTATATAGTTTCAGTGATGAAACTGATGAAAATTACGTCACACGGACAGTCGAAGTGTACTTTGAGCTTAATATATATATATATATATATATATATATATATATTGTGACGGATCGTCTGCCTCTCCCTCGTAATTAGCGCCACCCCGTCCCTTAATTCGCCGCCCTTCGCCAGGCTCCAGACTGGAGTGGGTGCGATTGGAGAGGAGGGGCGCTGATGAGGAGAATTGGCGGCGTGTGATGAGGCACACCTGACGAGAATGAAGCCTCATCACCGCCGCCTGTTAAATGCTGAGCGCGCTTCTTCCTCGGGAGACCAGTCTCTTCCCTGTGCATGCACACTGGTGTCTTCGTGAGTCCAGGAAGGGAGCACGGAGGGATTCCCGCGCTGCCAGAGCTGCTATTCGCCGGACCCCCGAGCAGAGCAGAGAACACGCGTGACGCCGCTGACGGACCAGGATGCCAAAGCCGCCACTTCCCTCCGTTGCCGGGGCCGGGAGAGGACAGGTCGTGTCACCGAAGCCGCCGCCCCCCTCGCGCCTCGACCCAAGGAGTCAGGTAAGCGCCTGCGACTGCCGAACACCGCCCCCTTACCTGGACCCATCCCATCTCTTCACTACCCTTCCTTCACGACTCCCCGGCACAACGAAGACACCAGATCCCCTTTTGTTTTGACACTTAATTTCCCCCTTTTTATGGACATTTTATGTTTATTTTCTTTAATAAATGACACCACTCCCACTGTGTCTGTCGTTTGCTCGCCCGCCACAATATGCATATATTATTGTCATGGTAAAGTATGGAGTGTTCACTAGTTCACACTTACAAATAAGTTAGATAGAATAAATGGTATGCATATTTGGCGTGCAGTCCGGGGAGAGGGCTCCGAGCTCGGATATTGGGCCCGAACCCAGAGTACTCCCCCAAAATTTGCAAACTAACGCGGGACAGCCGCCAGAAAGGATGTTGATCCCCCCCAAAACTTTGCAGATTTCCAGAAACTGAGCTCCTGTGGGAGCATGAGAGAACATCACTGCTGCGGCAGTGGGGGAAATTTCCAGACCACGGACAATGGAGAGGATTAAAGAAAGCTTAAGGAAGTGGTTGTAGCGGCTGGGCTCGTCCCACTGGCGGAGTCATACTCCTTGTATCGAGAGGGGCTGAAATAGCTGATGGGTGCGTCGCGCTGGGGAAAGCTACGTAGCTGGGTGGAAGGAAGAGGAGAGAGAGGTCTAGCAGCCGGAGAATCTGGGGCGCGGCCCAAGCTTGCTGAAGGCCTGCGACCGCGGCCTGGCGCTTGAGGGAGGCTTGGTCTAGCGAGGTGGGGAGATGGAGTTTTTGGAGAGCACAAAGAAGGGGTTTTGCGAATCGTGCTCGCATTGTTGGCGATCTTGGATGGAGAAGTTGATTTTGGAGATGGAAAGGTTGGTTGAAGGGAGACATACAAGTCGTACAGTTGGGCTTTTGTTAATCTCCTAGAAAAATGGACATCTGCGCTGATGAGTGCTTGGGATTCCTCGACGATGTCTGGTGGAGCGCGGGTTCTCCTGACATCGGTGGACTGAGGTGTAGAATCCATGGAAAGAAGAGACTCGTCATCAGACTGGAAAAGCTGAATCTCTGACATTGTGGCAATTTCATAGGACCGAATGCTGAAAAACTGTCAAGGAACATTGGTGAGTCAAATGAGTATATATAGGTCTCCACTCATGCTGATTGGATAGACATGTTGATTACTGATTATCGACAGCTGGTTGGAATTATGTGATAATTGGATCAATTATTTGTGCTCCTCCTGAACTTTGTTAAAAAAACATAATTTAGTGAAAAGCTTATCCAGTTATAGGAATATCTGGAACACAAGTTGCATCGGCATGATCTATCTCTCCTCTGGGCGTCTGTCGGGAGTATATCGGGTTCAATCACACTGGTATTCTGTTCAATGAATTTTTTTTGGTTATTTCATGGTTCTCTGAATTCACATCCCAATTTCATGGATCAGATAACCCGCAGACTTTGGCCAGATGTTGTGTGAATTAAAGTTCTACCTTCTCAAGAACAACAGCTGATGTGGCACTTTAACCCTGATATTGTTTTGCCTTCATTGGTTACAATGTCCTTAAGTTGTTAAACCCATTTTTTCTTTGAACTGGATGTTAAGTGTTTTTGGTTTCCACCCAGATGCTCTTGACTGTGTCACTGGCCAAATTAAACACACAGAAGTAACTCGTTAATCTGAAATGAAGCACGAATGTCCCTTGAACATCATGTGTTGAATGTGAGTGGGCACATCATGACTCACTCCGATTACTTTTCGTATACATATATAGTATGGCTCAGTTTCCACAGAGACATCTATATGTTAGTATTAATAATATCAGAGAACCTGTTTTGAATCCCCGAAGCTTAACCGTAATTGGAAAAATGGGAAATTATATTGCTGTGATTAACAGAGAATGATGCAATTATCCATCCAGCACATAACCGTGGGTTGACTTATCACAATCATATCACCCAGTCAAATATGAATAGGCTTTGTGAGGCATTTATGAAAGTCTATAAGCTCAAAAAAGACCAAACATGTTTTACCAACTGCTCTGAACAAGTCATCTTAAGCATTACGAGCCCCACCATGCTGAACTGTAGACAGTGTTCTTTTCAGCTTATGCTTCATTCTTCTTCCTCCAGACACACCGCTGATCCAGAGGGCTGAAAAGATCCAATTTTGTTTCATCGCTACACAGAACAGAATCCCAAAACTTCTGTGGCATATTTATATGATTTTGAGCACTTCTCTTGAGCTTTTGTGTCAGTAGTGGTGTAGTCTTGGAGTTCTGGCATGCGTTTAGTACGAGCCTTACTGTGCAGCTGAAACCTTGTGTTGCCAGCAAGTCTCTTTGCCAGCAAAAGGGTCACTCAGTGGTTTTTCTGAACCATTGATAGCTTCCTTTTTCTGCCCCAGCCAGGGAGTGTAACCACTGTTCCTTTAACTTTGAACTTGCGATCTATGCTTCCAACGGAGTCTCGAGGAACATTTAGTGCCTTCGCTATCTTTTTGTATCCCGTTCCTTGTTTGTGAAGCACAATGATATTTTCTCTTCACTTTTTGGACCCTTCTTTTGACTTAGCCATATTTCTAATAGCAGTCAAACGTGACACTCAACAAACCTCGCCAGTTCAGATATTTCATGTGTTCCAGCTCAAGCACACCCTGGTGCAACTAATGAAGCCCTTGATTAGTGAGACAACACCTGTTTTGTTTTCAACATTCTATTCAGGGGGTTGAATAATTCTGAGACTGCGAAAGTCATTAAAAGTAGCATTTTCAGTTGAATTTGGGGAAACCACTTGAAACATTTGTTGTTCTGAGCTATTTAAATTACTTTTGTTTGATTTGTTCATTGCAATTTTGACAATAAACCTTGCAATGGGGTTGAATCAATTCGATTACAACTGTAAATTTTAAAGTATAATTGTCACATTTAGTCTGTGTTTAGTTGGATTTTGAGTTGTTTTTTTAGTATTTCCTGTTCTCTTTCCTTTGTTTACTTTTGTTTCCTTGGTTACTCATTGTTTGTTTACAATCTGCGCCTGTTTCTCGTATTTTTCGGTGATTATCCTTTGTATTTATATCCCTCAGTTCCCTTTCGTTGTCACTCCGAGTTACGTCGGATGACGACGAATGGGGTTTCGCTTAGAAAGCCTATCAGCTTCGAGTATTACAAAACGAGCCTATGGCAAAGAAATGCCATGGGTCTGCGGAATTTGCATGATGTAACTCCCCCCCACCTCGTGGGTATAAAAGGAGGAAGTCCGCAACAGCAGTTTATGTTTTCGCTTCGGAGCCAAGTGTATTCTTCTCTCCACAAGCCATCTCTGAATTGTCAGCTTTACAAACGAGTACCTCGAGTGTTGGTGTGACGGCGATCTACGGCGAGCGCGTGCTTCCTGCTGATCTGTTGCAGTGGTCTGCCAGTCGGTGCGTGTCTCCCCGGGTGCTTCATCACTTGAGTTTTCTCTCACTAAAAGAGCTTGCACGCGGCACGTCTTTTTAAAGACGGCTCGCCCATGCATTTCAAAAAAAAAAAAAAAAAATGAATGGTGCGGCAGCTTGGTATCGAACTCTGATGGGCACGAGCGTTGTCTAGTATGTTTGGGCTTGATCATGCTAGAGCAGCGCTCGTGGATGACTCATGTTTTCTCCATGGAAACATGATCATCGCGTCATTAAGGTCGAGACTCGGTGAACTCACATGAGTGAGAGTCCCCTCATCCACCCCCCGATCTTCGGCTGGTGGCCAGGGTGACCTGAGGGTTTCGGTCTGGAACAAGGCGCCGACTATGTGTCCGCGACCCCAGCCCCCCTCTTCAATGACGGTGCCCGCTAGTGAACAGGTGATTCCCACGGGTCTACCCTCTGGTGGCCCGTGTGTTTCATTTGAAGCTACAGAGGATGATATTATGTTTGTAGCAGCTTCACTAGGTGGGTTTGATTTTCCTGGAAGTGACGACTCGTCGAGTCTGATCCGGAGATGACGGCCATGCTTTCCCGGGACGATTGGTTTTTGGGTGAGGCCGCCGACCCTCGTCCACGGCAAACCCCAATACCGTTCTTCCCGGACGTGCATGATGAGATCAGGGGCCATTCGCTGATCTCATCCGCCTTTCCTCCCCTCGATGGGGCCGCTGCCCGTGGGTACACTGGGGTTCCCCCGGCTGAACGCTCTGTTGCGATGCTATGTGTCCTCAGAGTGCTTCTTCTCGGCGCAATCCTAAACACCCGTCCGTGGCCTGTAGTTTTTCGTCTACGCTTGTGGCGAGATCCTATAGCGCCACGGGACTGGCGGCCGCCTCACTGCGGCCATGGTCATTCTGCTGGTCTACCTGACCCAGATGCTCATGGACCTGCATGAGGGCGGGACTGACCCAGGGCTCTTCACTGAGCTGCGCGCCGCCACTAACCTTGCTCTCTGAGCGACGAAAGTGGCCGTACGCTCCCTGGGTCAGGTGATGCTCACCATTCGGTGGCCGTACCTGTTTGATGTGCTGGATGTCGCGCGGACCCGTCTGTCCGACATTCCCATATCCCAGGTCGGCCTCTTCGGCGGTGCGGTTGAGGGCTGGCCCAACAGCTCTCAGCCGTCCATGAGCAGACTGACGTTGATTCTGTCCCGACGGCCCCGCCGTCCGCTCAGATCCCTCGGTCTGCCCACCGCCAAGGGCGCCCTTCCGCGGCTCCCACCCTGCCCGTTCACCCGGGCCGGCTCTGGGGCCCGCGGGCGGACGCCACAGCCCTCTCTAGCCCCGCCCCCCGCTACACGCCGGGTTAAGCGGCGCTCCTGAGACGGGCTCCTCGGGGATGGAGCAGGTTGAGGTCGACTCTGTCCCGACGGCCCCACCGTCCGCTCAGGTCCCTCGGTCTGCCCACCACCGAGGGCGCCCCCCCGCGGCTCCCACCCCGCCCGTTCACCCGGGCCGGCTCTGGAGGCCGCGGCCGGACGCCACAGCCCTCTCCAGCCCCGCCCCCCGCTACGCGCCGGGTTAGGTGGCGCTCTTGAGAGAGGCTCCTCAGAGATGGGACTCAGTTCTTTCCAGGAGTTGGGAGCAGGACCACTCCTTTCCCCGGTGGAGGGCCAGGGAAAAATCCTTATTCGCAAAGAACTGACTCTCCCGTCTCTGAACACACAGAGTTCTCGGACGACACAGAGCGCCGCCCTCTAGCCGTGCTCTCCTCGTCCCCCTCTGTCCCAGAGGTGGTTGACACGGCGTGCCGTCCACGGACCGCTGCGCCCCGTCCCCCTCTGTCGCCAGACCCCTAGCAGAGCAGGCCCCCGCGGGACGACCAGCCTGGTCCTCCCCTGGCCCCCTCTGCCAGGGCGCGGTTGCTAACTGTGCCCCCACACCGGGCCGCTATGCCGTCCATGTCTGGGCCAGTTACTCTGCTTCGCTGCTCCTCCGGGGGGACGCCTGTCGTCACGTGATCCCGCCGGTTCAGTTCCTGGGAGCCAGGCTAGAGCTTCCCCGTCTGTCCCGCTGGATCGCGCGTTCCGTCAGGCTCGGCTTGCGATTCAGTTCGCACGGTCTCCTCCCCGCTTCAGGGGAGTGCCCCCGTCATGAGAGCAGAGATTGCCACCCTGCTGGCGAAGGGTGCAATCGAGACTGTCCCTCCAGCCGGGATGAGGTCCAGGTTCTACAGTCCCTACTTCATTGTCCCCAAGAAAACCGGTGGGTTACGGCCAATCCTGGACTTGCGCGTGCTGAACCGCTCCCTTCACAGGCTGCCGTTCAAGATGCTCACCGCCAAACGCGTTCTCGAATGCGTGCGGCCCCAGGATTGGTTTGCAGCGATCGACCTGAAGGACGCCTACTTTCATGTCTCCATTCTTCCTCGACACAGACCGTTCCTACGGTTTGCTTTCGAGGGGCAGGCATACCAGTACGCGGTTCTCCCTTTCGGGCTAGCCCTGTCTCCTCGCACCTTCACGAAGGTTGTCGAGGCTGCCCTTGTTCCCCTTCGGGAACACGGGGTTCGCATCCTGAGTTATATCGACGACTGGCTGATCCTAGCTCACTCTCGAGATCAGGTTTGCGAACACAGGGACCTAGTGCTCCGGCACCTAGCTCGTCTGGGCCTTCGGGTCAACTGGGAGAAGAGCAAACTTTGCCCCGTGCAGAGGATCTCTTTTCTCGGTATGGACATCGACTCGGTCGCCATGTCCGCACAGCTTACGAGCGAGCGCGCGCAGTCACTGCTGACTTGCCTGAGACATCTCAGGAGCAAGAAGCGGTTCCACTGAAACTTTTTCAGAGGCTCCTGGGGCATATGGCATCTGCACCCGCAGTCACGCCGCTCAGATTGCTTCATATGAGACCGCTTCAGCTTTGGCTTCGCGACCGAGTCCCGAGGTGGGCATGGCATCAAGGCACGCTCCGGGTACCAGTTACTCCGACCTGCCGTCAGTTCCTCACCCCGTGGTCGAACCTCAGTTTTCTCAGGGCGGGTGTCCCCCTGGAACGAGCTTCCCGGCATGTTGTGGTCTCCACGGATGCCTCCACCACGGGCTGGGGCGCCATGTGCAATGGACATGCTGCTGCGGGCTCCTGGACAGGACCCCAGCGGCTATGGCATGTCAATTGCCTCGAGTTGTTGGCAGTACGCCTTGCCCTGCACCGCTTCCGGGCGTTGCTCAGGGGTCAACACGTACTAGTCCACTCAGACAATACCGCTACTGTAGCGTACATCAACCATCAAGGTGGTCTACGCTCCCGCCGTATGTCACAACTCACCCGCCACCTCCTTCTATGGAGTCAGAAGCATCTGAGGTCGCTTCGAGCCATTTTCATTCCCGGAGCCCTGAACTGTGCAGCCGACGAGCTCTCACGGCTTCAGCCCCTCCCTGGAGAATGGCGACTCCATCCCCAGTCGGTTCAGCTGATTTGGGACCAGTTCGGGGACGCACAGATAGATCTGTTTGCCTCTCACGACTCGACCCATTGCGCCCTGTATTTTTCCCTGACCGAGGGCACGCTCGGCACGGATGCACTGGCGCACAGCTGGCTGCCGGGCCGCAAATATGCGTTTCCCCCAATGAGCCTTCTTGCGCAGACCTTGCGCAAGGTCAGGGAGGATGAGGAGCAGGTCATTTTGGTCGCGCCGTATTGGCCCGGCCGGACCTGGTTCCCCGAACTTGCACTCCTCGCGACAGCACCTACCTGGCCCATTCCTCTGAGGAAGGACCTTCTTTCTCAGGGACGGGGCACCCTGTGGCGCCCTCGCCCCGATCTCTGGAGCCTCCACATGTGGCTCCTGGACGGCTCGAGGTAGGTTTGAGTACCCTTCCACCAGCGGTGGCGGCTACCATCACTTCCGCTAGAGCGTCGTCCACGAGACACGTCTATGCGTTGAAGTGGAACCTCTTCGTCGACTGGTGCTCTTCTCACCGAGAAGACCCCCGGAGATGCTCGATCAGCGTTGTGCTTTCCTTCCTTCAGCAAGGGTTGGAGCGAAGGCTGTCTCCCTCCACCCTTAAGGTCTATGTTGCCGCCATTGCCGCACATCATGACCCCGTCGAAGGTAAGTCGGTAGGGAAGCACGACCTGGTCATCAGGTTCCTGAGAGGAGCGAGGAGACTAAATCCTCCTCATCCTCCTCTCGTTCCCTCTTGGGACCTCTCAGTGGTTCTAACTGCCCTGAAGAGTGCTCCCTTTGAGCCCCTGCAATCAGTTGAGCTTAAGTTCCTGTCAATGAAGACAGCGCTCCTGGTTGCACTGGCCTCCATCAAGAGGGTAGGGGACCTGCATGCATTCTCCGTCGACGAAGCGTGCCTGGAATTCGGACCGGCTTTCTCTCAAGTGATCCTGAGACCCCGGCCCGGATATGTGCCCAAGGTTCCTACCACTCCCTTTCGGGACCAGGTGGTGAACCTGCAAGCGCTGCCCCCGGAGGAGGCAGACCCAGCCTTGGCACTGCTCTGTCCAGTACGCGCTCTTCGCGCCTATGTAGACAGGACGCAGTGTTTCAGGACCTCAGACCAGCTCTTTGTCTGTTATGGTGGGAAGCTGAAGGGAAAGGCTCTCTCCAAGCAAAGGTTGTCTCACTGGATAGTGGACGCCATTGCTTTGGCATACCAGCAGCAAGGCCGACCGTGCCCCCTTGGTGTGACGGCCCACTCCACCCGGAGTGTGGCATCCTCTTGGGCTCTAGTGCATGGCGCCTCGCTAACAGACATCTGCAGAGCTGCAGGCTGGGCGACACCTAACACATTCGCCAGATTCTATAATCTCCGAGTGGAGCCAGTGTCCTCTCATGTACTCGCTTCAACTAGCTAGTACCGGACCCGCTCAGGTGTCTTCGCTTGCTCGCCATTCCACTCCATGGACTGGATACGTGCGATATTCTCCTCAGGTGAGCTTTTCCGAAAGCCCTGAGCTCCTCCAGCACTCCTGACGTCGGCGCCAGTGTCTCTTGCCTGCGCGTCGGCTAGGTGCCTCCCGTGTGCATGGTCCCTCCCCTGAGCGACCCCCACATGTGTATTTCCACTGTAAGCCTCTCTGAGCATGTGTCTTTCCCTTGGCAAGACACCTTGCCACCTCTGGGGTTGAAATATTCCACCTGCGGCTGGACACCCCAGTGTTCTCCATATGTTTCCTTCGGGTCATATGTGTATTCTCTAAGTCCCCCCCCCCTCTGGGTTGGCATTAATTGCATACTTCCCCTAGCTTGGGATATGCTTCCCAGTGTACCTTGGTATTCCTGTGTTAAATGGAGTCCTTCGTCCATTCTTGACAGGGATCTTGATTTACGCAGGGCACTGGAAGACAGCTGAGAAGGTGGCGTGATTAGACTGGTAACCCCATTTGTCGTCATCCGACGTAACTCGGAGTGACAACGAAAGGGAACGTATCGGTTACGTATGTAACCCTCGTTCCCTGAGTAGGGAACGGAGACGTTACGTCTGCCTGCCACTTTCTGCTGTACCGCGGGGATCGCCTGAGCTCAGTCTTGGCTCCTCAGCGAAGAAACATAAACTGCTGTTGCAGACTTCCTCCTTTTATACCCATGAGGTGGGGCGGAGTTACGTCATGCAAATTCCGCAGACCCATGGCATTTCTTTGCCATAGGCTCGTTTCGTAATACTCGAAGCTGATAGGCTTTCTAAGCGAGGGTGGTGATGGCGCAGTGGATAAGACACATGCCTTTGGTGTGAGAGACCCGGGTTCGAATCCACTGTGAGACACCAATGTGTCCCTGAGCAAGACACGTAACCCATAGTTGCTCCAGAGGCGTGCGACCTCTGAAATATATAGCAATTGTAAGTCGCTTTGGATAAAAGCGTCAGCTAAATGAATAAATGTAAATGTAAATGTAAGCGAAACCCCATTCGTCGTCATCCGACGTAACGTCTCCGTTCCCTACTCAGGGAACGAGGGTTACATACGTAACCGAGACGTTTTCCTCCTGCGTTTAAAAAAAAATCCCGTCCACACATGCTCGGTTTAAAAAAAATCTCCGTCTACATGAAAACGCAAAAACACACTGTCAAGAGCACTCAGCGGCGCACAATCTGATGCCAAACACAGTGGATAACGGCGCACACTCTGACGTCGCAAGGCAAAAACCCTGGTTTTACCTAGAATACTGTCTAACACTTGATGGCTGCTCTGTCAAGCCCTCGTCATCGGTTAGGAACCTGTGTGTTCGTACTCTTTGATAGCAATCTTTCATTTGAAAGTCATGTGAATAGTATCTGTAAAACTGCATTTTTCCATCTAAAAAATATATCTAAATTACGTCATATGCTCTCAATGACAAATGCAGATCAATTAGTTCATGCGTTCATGACATCAAGGCTAGATTATTGTAATGATCTACTGCAGGGCTATTCAATTAATTTGGAATTGGGGCCAGTTCATGAAACTTAAGCAAAATAAGGGGCCAGAGAATATGAGTAATTTTGGTAACAAATAAAGAAATTACAACAACATACTGAAGGAATCAATATATTCTATTTTGCAAATGCAGAACAACATATGCACATTGTGATGCACTAAGAGGCATTGTTACATTTAAATGGAAATACATTGTTGACAGGCAACATCAAATGTATCTCCACCAACAAAAATAAAACCAAAGTGCATAGTGTGGTACAGAATAGAATTAAAACAACATAAGTGCATGGTATTTTATCAAGGCAAATTATTTAAAATCACATTACTCAGTTTAGGTGAGCCATATCAGTTGTTTAGAATTTCATTAATTTAACTAACAAACAACTTTAATTCCAAATGCACCAACAAAAATAAAACCAAAGTGCATAGTTTGGTACAGAATAGAATTATAACAACATAACAATGCATGGCACTTTATCAAGGCAAAACATTTCAAACTGCATTCAACAATAATACCACATCAATAAAAACATTAAGTGCCTAATATGGTGTGAATAACATGTTCATTTCATCATACTGTTCAAAATAGTTTGCCAACATTTGCCATCTAATGAGAGAAATGGCATTTTTTTTACTTGGCAAGAGCAGTGAAGTCAGGTGTATATGCAGTCAGGGCAATGCGCAAGCAGTGTTGCAGATGCTGGTCAGTAAGTGATATGCGATTGTGAGTTTTAATGGCGTTCATGTGTGAGAATGAAGACTCGCAAGTGTACGTTGAGCCAAACATTGTCAGAAGAAAAAGTGCAAGACCCCTTGAATGTGGAAATTTCTCTTGGCTGACTTCATGGGTCCAGAATTTCTCAAAACCTCCCTGCAGCAATGATTGTCGCAAGTCATCTGACGACTGAATGTCAATGAGTTCCAGTTGTAAAGACCCCTCATCCAATGACGATACCAACTCCTTCCCTTTCAATGCAAAGTCTGCCTCAACATTCACACAGAAAGGGTCCTTCACAAATCTCATCACTTCACTGGAGATGCTGAAATCCTCAAACCTAGTGGAAAAGTTGTTTTTCAACGAGTCAATAAATCCTGACATCACCTCAGTAATTTGCAGGCCAGATTTCCTCAATGTGGGGAAGTGGAGCATCTTGCCAGGACAAAGATCAGCAGAGAAGAGTGAGAGCTTTCTTTGAAAAGCATGAAGTTTCTCCGCAAGTTCTGCAACTGTTTTATCTCTGCCCTGCAACTCCATGTTGAGTTGGTTCAAATGTTGGAAAACATCGCTCAGAAAGCAAACAGCAGCATTAAACTCATCATTTTCTATCAGAGACAGAAACTTGCCAGCTTTTTTTAATTTTGAAGACAGAAGAAAAAACAGAATCTCCTCTCTTAGTTCACAAAAACGTTTCAAAGCGTTTCCTTTGCTAAGCCATCTAATGTCATTGTGAATGAGCAAATCTTTATATTCAGCAGACATGTCAGTCAACAGCTTGCGGAAAAGGCGGTGCTGTAAACTGGAGGTACAACGAATGAAGTTTATAATTGCCATGACAGAGTCCATGGTCTCTTTTAACTCACCACTGAGCTTGGCACACAGGAGGCTCTGGTGGATGAGACAATGCAGAAATCTCACCTGCGGAGCCGCAGCTGCCATCCGCCCGGCAAGCCCATGATCCCTGCCCACCATCGAGGGTGCACCATCCGTCACCAACATGTTGACGCGCGCCAAATCCAAGTTGTTCTCCGCAAAGAATGAAGCAATTTTGGTGAAGAGAATCTCACCTGTAGTGTGCCCCTCCAATGGAATTAGTCCAAGCAGATCCTCACGAAAACATTCCCCATCAAAAAATCGCACATAGAGGCATAGCTGTGCAACATCACTGTTATCAGTCGACTCATCCACGGCCAAAGACATTACCTCAGCCTTCCTCAGCTTGTCCAAAAGCGTCTCGAAAACGTCCAATGCAAGGTACTCGACTCTCCTCATATTTGACGTGTCAGAAATTGGAATTTGCTGGATCGAATCAGTAATGTTTTTTCTGGTTTTTCTCATCTGTTACCACCTCCTCAATGGAGGCCAGCATACACTCCTTGACTGTCTCTGAGTCTGTAAACGGCTTTTTCTTTTTGCCCAATATCCATGCCACTCGTAACGATGCCGCAGTTGCTCTCTCTTGATCCGTACAGGCCCGAAACAAAATGCGACGTCTTTGCTCATAACAAGATGTAAGCCCTGTTATCTTTTGCCTCCGAGCAGCAGAGCCCGGTGGGAAAGTAGCATCAAAGTTAGAATGTGTTGTCTTGAAATGCCTTCTCAAATTATTCTCCTTTCACACAGCGAGGCACTCGTTGCAGATGAAGCACACAGGATTCACATCAACGACAATAAACGCGTATTTCTGTGTCCATTCATTTTTGAACTGCCTGTTCTCTGAGTCAATTTTTCTTTTTTTTAAGGTTGAGAGAGACATTTCAAACTTTGTTTTTATTTAGACATTTAACTATATCAAACTTACTTTGTGCTTGGCTTGAAATAAAAGAAAGTCAGAGCGCGCCGCGTATGGGCGATTTTGATTGGCCATGCATGTACCTGTTTTGCCTCAATGGCTTAAAGGGGTGCACACCGCCTCATACTGCTCGAAATAATTTACAATTAACCATAGTCCTGCGCTGTATGACACTACCCATATGTAATAACTACAAAGTGATTTCATTTGTCATTTAATGAGGTCTAATATATGTTGGTAGTAGCAAGAATATTCACGTCAATAAATGTATTGTTCCGACTGTCAAATGTGTATCGACAAATTTAAATAAATCTATTTATTTAAAAAAAAATTGAATTTTTGCCAAGCGTGCCAGAGGGTCGGGGTTCTAATCCACACTCGATTAGGTTTTTGTTATGTATGCATCAATATGCTATAGTAACCTTAATTACTTTATCTGTGTTTCAGGATACTCCACGAGGAACACCGGACATCGGACTGTGCCATTCTCGTCCCAACAGAGGAGCTGCGTTTCCTGCAACAACATACAAAGGCAAACGTACGTTTTGTCTGTTCAGCTTGACACGCACTTTGATGACGCCTTCTGGTGAAATGACCTCGCCTGTATACGTCTTGAGGACAACGTTCGTCTGGCGTAATCGAACATGACTCAGTTTATCTCTGTACAGTTCACCTGAGATAATAGAGACCGCCGCTCCAGTATCCACTTCCATATCGACTGGCACTCCTTAAATGTTTGGTTGCACTTTTATTACAGATGGCACTAAATCAGTTTCACTTTTCATTTTGTTCACCTGTGGCGGATCGTGCGCTGTTGCTGTTACTTTGTGTAAAGTCAGTTCGGCATCAGTGTCCGAATTTGTCTCTTCCTCACTTCTTTCCATATTAGCATCCACTCTGTGAATTGGTCTTTTCTTTGTCTGTCCCTTCCATTTTGCACTTTTCCCCTTTACTATAGTTTTAAATGTTTTCTCCTCTGTCTTATTACCTTTACACATTCGTGCAATGTGGCCCTTTTTTCCACACTTGTGACACACTTGATCTCTGTAAAAGCACTCACTTTGGACATGGTTGGGCTTTCCACATCTATAACATTTTTCTTTTGACGATTCTGACGACAGAGACATGGCATTTACCTTCAATGAGTTGCTCAAGTGCTGTGATTCTCTAGATACAGCCTCCATTGACATCGCTATGTCCACAGCCTTTTTGTACGTGAGCTCCGATTCAGTTAATAGCTTCCTTTGAACTGATTCGCTACTCAGTCCACACACGAATCGGTCTCGCAGTGCATCATTTAAATTGTCGCCAAACTCACAATGCTCCGCCAGTTTTTTTAACACTGCCACATATTGTGCGACACTTTCCCCTTCTGCTTGATTTCGTTTGTGAAATTTGAACCTCTCTGCGATCACGATGGGCCTGGGGGTAAAATGTGCTTGAAGTGTGTTCACAATCTCTTCATAGTCCATCGTTCCGGGCTTAACTGGTGCAATTAGACTACGCAATAGTCCATAAGTCGATGCCCCCATTACACTGAGAAAAACTGACACCCTTTTCTCTTCACTAATGTCATTTGCTTCCACAAAGTGTTCAAAACGTTCAACATACGTAGGCCATTGTTCTCTTGCCTCGTCGAATGCCTCGATTTGTCCGATGATCGTAGAAGCCATTCTTTTTTTTTTTTTTCTTTTTTTTTTTTTTGACTCGATATTTGCGGTGGGAACTTTATTCTCGTCGCCAATTTATGTTATGTATGCATCAATATGCTATAGTAACCTTAATTACTTTATCTGTGTTTCAGGATACTCCACGAGGAACACCGGACATCGGACTGCATTCTTTGCACACGTTTATTCGGCATACAGCAACAATAACAACCAACAACACGGGGGTGCCCTCTAGTGGCCTTAGGTATTGTAACAACTCAAATACATTACAGTTTTTTTTTTTCTCATCAAAACCAATTATGTTTATCAGTGGTTGAATATCAGGCAGGGACAAGTTTGTGTGCATTTTGTTAATTAATTTCACCGTAACGAATAGACGAGTCACGAGAGTCTCTTCTCTACAACGGATTGAAGCGCGCGTCCGTCTGAAGACTGCGCGAGCAACAAGACAACACTGTATCCGCACTACTGTTCGCTGCGGGCCTGCGGCAACGAGCACTTTGATCACTTGATTTCAAAAACAACACATTTCAGCGCTAGATCGCCTCGTATTTAACACATGAACGAAATGAATGCTCTGCTAGTTAACTGGATATTTTTCACTTATTTGTATAGGCTACGTTCGTGCCGCGAGATGTTTCAAAAGTGATGGGGATAATTTCCACCAGCAAATTACGCCAAGGGCCATTTCAAAATCCCTCGGGGGCCGGACCCGGCCCGGGGGCTGCCAATTGAATAGCCCAGATCTACTGGGTGGTTGCCCTGCACGCTTAATAAACAAACTACAGCTGGTCCAAAACACAGCCGCTAGAGTTCTTACCAGAACCAGGAAGTATGACCATATTAGCCCGGTTCTGTCAACACTGCATGGGCTCCCTATTAAACAAAGTCAATATAAAACTTTAAGACTTTTTAATGATCCGCGGGAACCCTGAAAGGGAACTATTGTATAAATTTTAAAATATTGCTGATTACTTACAAAGCACTAAATGGTTTAGATCCCCCGTACTTGAGCGAGCTCTTAACGCATTATAGTCCATCACGTCTATTGCGATCTCAAAATTCCGGCCAGTTGATAATACCTAGAATATCTAAATCGACTGCTGGCGGTAGATCCTTTCCCTATTTAGCACCAAAACTTTGGAACAGTCTTCCTAACATTGTCTGGGAAGCAGACACAGTCTGTCAGTTCAAATCTAGACTAAAAACACATCTCTTTGGCTTAGCATACACATAACACATTATAGACTTCTATAATTCAATGTTAGGCTGCATATTTTAGATCAGCCGGAACCGGGAACACTTCCCATAAATCCTGATGTACTCGTTACATCATAAGAAGGATGGTGTCTACGATAATATTTGTCTCTCTGTTTATCCCGAGGTTTACCGCAAACCGCCGGATCCAGGCCGTATCCGGATCTGATGAAGGACCTGCGCCTGGACACGACGACAACGCAGTCCTGAAGTGTCACTAGTCTCTCCCTTGTGAAGGCCTCCTTTCCTTTACCTCTGTACTGATAAAACGTTGTCGGATAATTCCGATTCGCGTGGCTACGCGGAAGCGATAAAAAATTCTCAGAGCCACCAGGCACTGTTTTATTCAAATGAGCGGCCGGATCGCATTAAAGAATTTTCTGTTAGAACGGTGTCGTGTTAGCGGCCCCTAAGTTAATAACTAATGATCGTTGCGACTGAAGTGAATCAATCAAAACTAACTTTAGCTGGACAATAACTTTATTCTAGAGCTGCTGTAAAGCCCAAAAAATCTCTGTTACTTTAATTTCTTATTATCACTGTAAAGCTGCTTTGAAACAGTCCATATTGTTAAAAGCGCTATATAAATGAAGGTTACTTGACTTGACTGTCTACACGACAACACTGCAACCGGCGTTTCTGAATATCTTCACCCTGGCAGGGGTTTTCAAAAATGTTTGGTTTCAGTGACCTGATACTGCGTTTCCGTGTGGACGAACGGCCGAACCGCGTAAAAAAAGTCACGGTTATAAAAATATTGCAGCCCAATCAACATTGGAGCTCATGCATTGACTTTCATTGTATGGACCAAAACACATTTGCGACATTTGTCAAAATATCTTAGGCTTGGAATGACATGAGTAAAGGGTTAGAATTTTTATTAACTATCCCATTAACTTATGTTCATGTGAAGAATCTTGTTACTGAAAATTCGTTAGGCTTTTTTATACTGTATATTTTCTCCATTGACCTTGCTCAGTCTCTTCACAGCCCTTTAAATTAACTTCCTGGATTTAGATGATCACTGTGAATCATTCAGTATTTCCTCAGATTTTCCCTAGAGTGTGTTATTATCTTTCTGAAAGCATGCCTCTGTCATCCCCCGTTTCACTTCATACAAAATGGATTAGATGCTACAAAAGAGATCCTCTTAGCTCTTTTCCTCTACTTTCAAATCTATCCATCAGAGCTCCTCATGCCAGGATAGTTCTTGCCCACGTGCTCCTACAGAACTGGGTTAATTACCCATCAGGAGCATCCAATCCTCCAGGTCGTGACTAGTTTGTGCTGTAGCTGCTGTGGAGAATCGAGGACACTCACACTCCACACGGCTACGGCTATAATCAGGTGAAAAGGACTATTCCCCTTATAGTGCATCTATCGCTTTAGGCTTGTTCAGTGGCTAAGATACATTGATCATTTGGCACAAACAGCAGCAGATCGGGTGACAGGTGGAGATAGGCAGAGCTCAGTGTGTCAGTCGTGCCTCGCTGGGCATTAGAGAGTCGGGGCACTAACGTCAGGTGACCAGACATATGGCATCTTCTCACGCGCTCCTCGGGTTCATCTGATAGTCAAGATTAATTTCTTATGCTCGATTCTCACAATTTATCACTAAAATTAGTTTGTATAAATCCAAGTGCTGGTTTTAATGTGTTAAGACTCCTCTTCATTTCTCTCGTTCACTCACTCGTCCTGGGCACCCTTTTCCTCTGTCATTCTTTGTCGAGTCACAGCATACATTAGAGGGGGATTTTCATAGTTATTGGATGGGACCCCGCAGGCTACACTTTGCTTCCCATGACATGGACCTGAACCCCACATTGGACAGAGAGAAAATACATACAGCCTATAGTGCAAGCTATGCATGAACTCAAACGGTGCATATAGACAGCAGCACATGTTGAATGCATGCAGAGTTTACACAAGAAGCCCTGTATTTACCTGTACCAGCTGCTTCTTCCAGAAATGCTCTTTCGACCAAATGTTCTTGTAATTTGTTAAATTTCTCTATTTCTGCAGAATGTGATCCAGCAAAATCAGATCACATTGTTCTTACTCTGTGCTTGTTGAATCTCCCAGTTCGGTACCCGTGGCTGTATACATAGAAACAAGCATATAATTAGCCACATGGACTGCAGATGTTGAGCATCTGCATCAAAAGCTTCTTGCAGATAAATAGCTCTCCTTTTGAGCATCATGTTCCATGTGTGTTATGTTGCTTTGTTTCTAGTATGAATTGGGCTTTCTTTGAGTATTGATGTGGAGAACATGCTATTGTTAATATACATTAACTGAGTGAATAGATCTGTCAAATGAGATAGAAATAAATAGAAACAAATTCAAAACAATTTTCTTTCTATATATAGAGCCTATATACTGTATATAATCATAGGCGTACTTTACAGGTGGGACAAGTCCCCGTCACTTTTTGCCAGGGTCGATATTGTCCCCACCACTTTTTTGAAACATCTCGATATACCTAATGCAAATGAAACATATCCAGCTGATGCTCATTTATGTTAACAGTAGCGATTGTGTTATCAGTAGCGGAATGTTCTCTTTTGGCTCGTTCACACAGACGAGCGCTTCAATCTATCGTTTAATGCCGTTGTGATTTCCGGTGAAATCACGAAACAAAATACACACAAACATGTCCCTGCTCTTGATATACAATCATTGATGGGCATTTTTTATTTTAATGAGGGGGAAAAAAATGATAGAAGTGAAGATTAGAACCCTCTAAACTCTAATTTGCTTAACAACATTTCTACCACCAGACCATTAGGGAATCCAATTACTTAATGCTGATCTAGATCTATGTATTTATTCACTAACATAAATAATCTCTGGACTAAAAATATATAGTATTGTAGTATAGTAGAGTTCTTGATGTACTATTGAAATTGATTTCTGGACATCATTATGTTATTTTTTTCTGCAATTTTAATTTTTAATCTGATATAGCATTGTATAAGCAACCCCCCCCCCCCCCCCACATACACACAGTCCTGTCCTTTCCCACCTACTTTTTAAAACAAGTTTTAAAACTCTTTTAAAAATGAGTTACGACACTGTATTTAATCAATCACATTTACAAAGTTCTGTCATGAAACCCTAGATGGTGCTGAAAGGGTCCTTTACTCAATCTGCTTGTTAATCACATCATTCTCTGTAGGGCACAGTAGACTTAAAACTTGGTCAATATTTCATGTAGAAGTTGCAGCGTGCTTTCAGAAACCCTCCACATTCCCCAGCTTGGGTAATAGATCTGCTACAGGTAATTTATGTACGCTATATCATAAAGCAGCAGCATGTCTTACTTGCTCACAGCAGCATGTCGTGTAAGTATTGGTAGTAGCAAGTCCTGTCCTCGCTCTAAAGCAGCAGCAGCAGCAACAATAACGGCAGCAGTTATAACCAACAGCAGAGCAGCAATAATAGCAGCAACAGCAATAACTGCAGCAGCAATAACACCAGAGCAGCAATAACAGCAGCAGCAATAACAATCAGCAGCAGTAACAGCAGAGCAGCAATAACAGCAACAGCATTAACAGAAGCAGCAGCTATAACAGCAGCAGCAGCAATAACATCAGAAGCAGTAGCAATAACAGCAGAACCAGTAGTAGTAACAGCAAAAACAGCAACAGCAGAGCAGCAATAACAGCAGCAGCAATAACAGCAACACCAGAGCAGCAATAACAGCAGCAGCAATAACAGCAACCGCAGCAATAACCAACAGCAGAGCAGCAATAACAGCAGCAGCAGCAACAGCAACCACAGCAATAACCAACAGCAGAGCAGCAATAACAAGAGCAGCAGCAGCAATAACAGCAGAAACAGCAGCAGTAATAACCAACAGCAGCAGCAATAACAGCAGAACCAGTAGTAGTAGCAGCAGCAATAACAGCAACAGCTCCAGCAGCAATAACAGCAGAAGCAGTAGTAGTAACAGCAATAACAGCAACAGCAGCAGCAGCAATAACAGCAGAAGCAGTAGTAGTAACGGCAATAACAGCAACAGGAGCAGCAACAGCAATAACAGCAGAAGCAGTAGTAGTAACAGCAAAAACAGCAACATCAGTAACAGCAACAGCAGCAGCAGAAATAACAGCAGCAGCAGCAGCGGCAGCAGAAGCAGCAGCAGTAATAACCAACAGCAGCAGCAGAAATAACAGCAGCAGCGGCATCAGAAGGAGCAGCAGTAATAACCAACTGCAGCAGCAATAACAGCAGAACCAGTAGTAGTAACAGCAATAACAGCAACAGCAGCAGCAATAACAGCAGAAGCAGAAATAACAGCAGCAGCAGCAATAACAGCAGAAGCAGCAGCAGTAATAACCAACAGCAGCAGCAATAACAGCAGAAGCAGTATTAGTAACAGCAATAAAAGCAACAGCTGCAGCAGCAGCAATAACAGCAACAGCTGCAGCAGCAATAACAGCAGAAGCAGTATTAGTAACAGCAATAACAGCAACAGCAGCAGCAGCAGCAGCAATAACAGCAGAAGCAGTAGTTGTAACAGCAATAACAGCAACAGCAGCAGCAGCAATAACAGCAGAAGCAGTAGTAGTAACAGCAAAAACAGCAACATCAGTAACAGCAACAGCAGCAGCAATAACAGCAGCAGCAGAAATAACAGCAGCAGCAGCAGCGGTAATAACCAACAGCAGCAGCAGAAATAACAGCAGCAGTGGCAGCAGAAGCAGCAGCAGTAATAACCAACTGCAGCAGCAGCAGCGGCAGCAATAACAACAGAAGCAGAAATAACAGCAGCAGTAGAAATAACAACAGCAGAAATAACAGCAGAAGCAGAAATAAAAGCAGCAGCAATAACAACAGCAGCAGCAATAACAACAACAGAATCAGAAATAACAGCAGCAGCGGCATCAGAAGTAGCAGCAATGCCTGTTAAGGGAGTTCCTTTATATATTCCCAAAGGTGAGACCATATGAGCCAGAATCTGTCAGATTTTTTATGTTTATCGTAGGTGAGCTTTTCAAGTGGTAACCATGTAGCGATTTGTGATGTCCACATTTTAAAGGAAGGAGGTTGTGATGCAGACCAAATTAGCAAAATGCATTGTTTAGCTAAGTATAGCAGGACAACAAATAGTTGTATTGCATCTTTTTTAAACAGACTGTTCACATTAAGATTCAATAAATACAAAGCTGGGGTCATATCGAAGTGTTGTCCAAGAAGATCTTCCATTACACTATGTACTTTCTTCCAGTATGACAAAATTTTGTCACAGTACCAAAAACAATGCATGAATGTGCCTTTATCTTTATCTCTAAAGAGAGGCGGGTATTTTAAAATATGATTTAATATCTATCCAGGCTCGAAGAGTGTTTGATATGGTATAATGTTCCGAAATATTTTTTAGCTTTGTATAAAGAACAGTGTTTTCTAAGTAGACTGGAGAAATGGCTACTGAAAATGTGGCTTTGCAAAAATACTATTCTATTGTGTGTTTATAAACAAGCTTACACACATGCATTCATTCATTCATTCATTCATTCATTCATTTAAGGTCTTGTTGTTTTGTCTTTTGAATTCAGTGAATTCAAACCTTTTATATGTATTTATAGAAAAAGAACGAGCAAAAGCGTGAGAGGGCAGCAGATGGACATGAATGTAGGTGCATCATCAATAACACTCGTGTTTGGAGCTCTCTCAAACCATCTGCCATCAGGAGAAAAGCAGCCAATCAGACGGCTCCTCCCAGCCCCTCTGCTCTCATTGGCTCCTCCCAGCCCCTCTGCTCTGAAGACTCAGTCAACTCTGCTAGCAAAACAGACAATGTGCTGCTGTTACAAGCAGGGGAGACTCAACAAATGCACCGGAACAAGGAACACATCGCAGCCTGAGAGAAGAAGTGAGTAACCCTGTCTTTTCAGCATATAACGACTGCATGACTCGTCCTATCCTATTCCAGCTCTATATATAGATCACCGCCAGAGATATCCCTCTTCCCAGGCAAATGCTCACTCCTGAAGTAGCCGGCAGGAGGAGGAACAGCACCCAGAGGAGACGTCAGTGGTGTCAGTCAGGAGGTCAGTGACATGGGCTGCTCATCGGGCCATTTGCCCTGCCGGCCCCCAGCCTCAGCTCAGCCGGACCCCGACTGCAGCCTGTCCCACAACGGCTCGATCCCCATGGCTGCAGCCAGAGAACCGGAGGATCTGTCCACTCTGGAGCGTTTGTCCCAGGCCACCGGGGGCACGGAGGAGTCCTGGTACCGGTGTGTGTTCCCGTTCGGGGTGATCTCGCTGGTCATCGGTGTGGCGGGCAGTGGCGTCACCTTCAGCTTCAACACGCTGCCCCAGACCCGAGTGGTGTCTCTGGTTCTGCTGGTGCTGGGCTTCGTCCTGCTGCTGGTAGCGGCCGCTTGCTGGAAGGCTCATCGGTCCCGGAGGAGAGAGAAGAAGGAGGCCGGCATCTTCAGCTCAGAACTGTACACGCTATAAGTTTTTCTGCTGTTCTGGAAAGAAAAAAAACCTAATCCGCTGGCTCAGTTTGATAGTAAGTTGTCTGTAACATCTCCTCACTTTCACTGACGGCCTGTGGAAACATTTTTGTGACAGTACACTGGCAAATATATTTGGAAGACTCATATTTCTATTAGGTAAAAATCACAAAGGAACGAGCGCCATGGAGGATCTCTGTGTGTGTGTGTCAGTTTATGGATTGGAGAAATAATATGGTTGGGTCATTGGAGAAACAGGAGAGTCCCTGATAATGCTGTAACTTTCCCTGCTTTCATCTTAAACGTTTTTATTAAAGGAGGATGCAAAAGAAAATCATGTAAATCTCTGTACAACTGACTGCAGGTTAGGAAAGGAAGGCTTTTTGAAAGAAATATGAACATTGATAAAAGAATGACAGCTACTTAATATGTTAACATGTACATCATGTATGATTAAATCACATGCAGTTTGCAGTGAGTGCCAGGACTTACTTTTATTTATTCATTTATTCATTTATTTATTTATTTATTTATGCCAAGTCAAATGTAAAAGGACTGGATAATGTGAACTTATGTTTTGCATGACAAATGAACAGGATTATTTTTTTTCATATTTAACTATGATTGGAGTGAAATTTGTGCACGCTTACATATATGTGTTGCATCACAGAAGTGTTTTTGAAGTTCCAGACTGTTATTTTGATATTGCCTATCGCTTTGTCTGTCAAGTGACTGCAAAGTGAAATCTGGGGACAGTGTATGTTCCTATACATGCTTGCATGTATTTCTGTAAAACAGTGAGTAATACATGATTTCACCTGCACACTGTAACTCAAGACATGAATCTGATCATATCTACTGACATCTTAGCAGCAAACCAGTGTCAGTCCACTGAATGTGTAGTAGAAATACCTAAACATGAACCTGATTTGCTGACATGTGAAAAGTGGAACAATTAGAAAATTCTGCTTATGTGATGATCAGTATTTCGGTTCAATACTTCGGATCTATTTGCACTGTTTATGTACTTCAGCTTTGGAGTGTTTAAGGAGTATTTTTTTGCTAGGTACTGTATTAATGTTTTTGGTCTTATATATGTTATATATTTGTATGATATGTATTTTTGTATATTTCTCTGTGAGAAAAATTGCCAGCTGTTTGTATGTGTTCTCTGAGTGCCTGTATTTTAACAGTAGATATTTTTGTATCATCCACCTCTAGGTTTTGTGAAGAAAAACTGTTTTCATTTTTAAAAAGCCTTATAAATTTTCTGTCACATATACGTTTTATGTGCATGTTAACAGATACCCATAAGATCACTGTAAGTGAAAATATTTCTGCCTTCTAAAACAGAAGGGGCTCGTGTTTCGGCAGTTGTGAGGCTGATGTGACAATATCTGTGATTTTACCATTACAGGCAAGAGGGAATAGAGAGAGAGAGACAAAGAGAAAAAATCAGTGGTGAGAGCGAGGGAGGAAAAGTAGTGGTTGGGTGGGTTAGAGAAAGGAGGAGGATTCATTAAGAAAAAACGTCAGGAAGCAGCACTACGTGCTCGGAATAAAATAAGTGTGAGAGCAGTGGCAGAAGCTGCGTCGTCATACACCAGCCCAGAGAAGCTGCCGTGTGACTCATATTCTGCACATTTGTTAACATGCACCCATTTTCATCCCTTGCATTTGGTGTAGCATATTTGACTGTGAAATACTAGGTATCTAAAAAAACAACAACTTTGTAGTATGACTCATTATGAGAGACGCTGTGATACAGATTATGATTCTGGAATAATTAGAAAAAATCATCTACATTCACCCTCTCTTAGACTTTTAGATACAGATCTACCTCGTTCATAATACACCAGCCCAGACCTCTGATGTTAATAAGACATGATTTATTCTCATCCAGCTGAAAGTATGCAAGATATTTTTAATTATAAGACTGTACATTTGCTTCAACATCTTTCTCACTAAAATTAATTCTCATAGATTATCAAAGATTTTATTAAGGACACACATGATCCAAAACACAAATAATAAACAGACAAATATATAAAAAAAAAAATATATATTACATATTTACATGTAGGCTAAAATGCTAGTGATTTCTAGAATACTCCCTGTATTTCACTTTCTATTCTGTTTCAGTCCTTTATTTTTGGGGCAGATATACATTAGAATTATGTATATTGTTTATGTGAATCTTATTGTAAATAGATGTATTTATACTTTCAGTTTTGGACTAAAGAATTGTATTAAATGGAAGAATGCAATGTGTAAACAAGCTTTGTCGATTTCATCCTTGACAACCTGAACCCAATGTGCCGAAGTTCAGACAAATGCCACCATGCTGCAAATTACTGTATTTAAGACGCAGAAAACCCCCGCACTTTGACACTGTTGAAATAATGCTGTTTTGGACATTGTAGTGTTTAGGTTTATGGTTTGGGTTAGCAGTATGTTGATGTAAGAGGATATGTAAGAGGATAGAAGATATGTACGTGTTGTGGCGCAGTTTGTCATGAAGTCTATTTGTCTATTTGTAAATTTGTACGTGAAATACTTGTATATTCTTATGTTTTTTATGTGGATGACCGAATACTTTTTTATCTGTAATACAATTTTACCTGCGGGTATGAAATAAAACTAACTACCTACCTACCTACTCACCACTCAAATCTTCCATAGGAAGTGCTGAGGCTTTCCGTCACATGCATTTATGAAAAGCAGTTCATGCGCAGTGTGTCCCATTTTACCAACCTCCTCAAAATGGAAGCGTTAGCGTTAAGTTCTGCCAGGAAGACTCAATTGCTACGTCACTTATTACCTTCTCATCTATCCAATCGTGTCTAATACTTGCGGTATAAAAGACCGGTACTTACACATGTTTGAGTTCGCAGATGCTGACGCTTTCATTTATAAATAAATACATTTAAATACATTTACAATATATAAATGTACAATATATAAATACAATACAATAAATACATTTATTGATAGCCCAGCAAGCAATAAAGTTCTTTGGCGTAGGCCCCGTCCATAGCTCGCAATCCGAGGGTCCGGACTCTGCATTTCCTGCCTGAAGACGAAGGCAGGGGCGCAGCCGACCCCCTGGAGGTATAGGATGGTGGAGGGGAGGATGGAGGGGAAGGAACCATCTTGGAGGTGGTGGGGAGGATGGAGTTAAATGAAAGTGTCAGCATCTGCGAACTCAAACATGTGTAAGTACCGGTCTTTTATACCGCAAATATTAGACACGATTGGATAGATGAGAAGGTAATAAGTGACGTAGCAATTGAGTCTTCCTGGCAGAACTTAACGCTAAAGCTTCCATTTTAAGAAGTGTGTCGGCATCTGAGGCGCATGCCTCTGCTCTAATGAAGTTATGAACAAAGTGGAGCATAATAAAAAAGGAATTTGTAATTTTGAACGTATATACTCCATATGAATGTAGCCAAAATGAAGATAAATATATGAATAGGCTTGCTTTTATAAGTGCTTAATAAAGGAAAGTGTATGCACAAGTATATTTATATTAGGGGATATGAATGCTGATATATCTGATAATAATTCTTTGTTTGGCTAACAGCTAATCAGATTTTGTCAGGATAGCAAGTTGGTTTCCAGCCAAATATTATTGCCAGCAGACAGCTATACATATATCAGTGAGGCATGGAATATAACATCTTGGCTGGATCACTGTATATGTACAGGAGATGCACATGATTCTTATAGATAAACTTGAGATATGGTATAATCTGGCTACAACAGACCACATACCAATTTCAATTTTATTAAAGGCTGAAAGTTTACCTGAGATGACTAATTGTGAAAATTTTGAACAAAGTGGAAGTTTAGACTGGGCAAAACTCACAGCAAATGACATTTGGGGATATAAACTATTGACAGAGAAAAGGTTTAGCAATATAGAAGTGCCAACTGAGACAATTGTGTGTGATAATGTTGATTGTAAGAATCCTAAGCATAAGCATGATCTATGTGTGATGTATGATGAAATTGTGGATTGTTTAGATAATGTCAGTAGACCTTTCTGTCAAAAAAGGGTTAAAAAATTGTCATCTTAGGGCTGGATGGAATGAATACGTCTCTGAACTGCATCTGCAGGCCAGAGAAGCATTTAAACACTGGGTTTTAACGGGTAAAGCTAGGTATGGCCCAGAATTTGAGGAAAAGAAACGGGCAAATGCTAAATTTAAATATGCTGTACGTTTTATAAAAAGAAACGAGCTGTCCATCAGAGCAAACTCAATGGCCAAGAACCTTCAGCAAAATAATGTCTATGATTTTTGGAAAGAAGCTAAGACCATCAATAATAGTATAATACCACTGACAACTAGTATTGATGGGGTGTCGGGGCTGAGAATATTGTTAACTTGTGGAGAAAATATTATGGAGATATTTTTAATTGTGTTGAGAGTAAGGAGTTTAGAGTTGGTCATGTGTCGAAAGATGAAGGTATGATTATTACACCTGATGAGGTCAAGTACGCAATTGAGAAATTGGTTGAGAATAAAGCATGTGGTCCAGATCGAATAACAGCTGAACATTTGAAGCATGCTAGTTCAAGGATCACTGTGTTACTTGCTTTGTGTTTTTCAGGATTTTTATTCCATGGGGTGTTACCTGATACTATGATAACAGTGTTACTAGTGCCAGTAATTAAAGATAAAACGGGTAAAATAACTGGGACAGAAAACTATAGGCCAATTGCATTGGCAAGTGTGATCTCAAAAGTAATTGAGTGAATCCTCATGGATAGGCTCAAAGAATACTTAATAACTACGGATAATCAATTTGGCTTCAAAAGAAAGCATGGCACTGATCTATGCATATATTCTTTAAAAGAAGTGGTTAGTAAGTATAATGGACATAATTCCACAGTTTTCGTGTGTTTTTTAGATGCATCTAAGGTGTTTGATCGAATTAATCATACTAAGTTATTTATAAAATTGCAAGAAAAAGGCAAGATAAGGTTCCCCGTATCTGATAAGAATCCTAGATTTTTGGTATATACATCAAACCTTAATCCAGGGTTAGGTGATAGTCTCATTAACCATTTGATGTATGCTGATCATTTAGTTATGTCTCCTTATAGTGCAGGATTGCAACAGCTTTCGAGTATGTTCAAGTTATGGTGTGCAGCATGATATTAAATTTAATATTAAAGAGAGTGTGGTCATGATTGTTAAAACCAAAGAGGACCTTAAGCTAAATTTTCCTTCTTTTTATATAGAAGACCAAGTCTTAACTCTGGTCAGTAAAGTAAAATACTTGGGTCACATCATTAGAGATGATTTAAATTATGGCGATGATGTGCAGCGTCAGTGCTGTAAGTTGTATGGTCAAGCTAATATGCTTGCTTGTAAATTTTATATGTGTACAGATGATGTTAAAATAGCTCTATTTAGGGCTTAATGTACTTCTCTTTATACAGCCCACTTGTGGTGTAAATATACTAATGCTAAAATGAAAAAGCTCCAGGTGGCATTTAATGATGCGCTAAGAATTTTGCTTAAGCTCTCAAGGTGGACAAGTACAAGCCAAATGTTTGTGTCAGGTGTGGTGGAGGTGAAAGGAGCGAGGACTCAGGTGCAGAGATGAGGGGTTCTTTAATGATAATAACAAAACAAAAATACAAACAAAACTACCCCGTAGGGGAAAACAAATGACTTGACTGACTTGACACAAGGGGTAACACACCAGGTACATACGACAACGAAACAGCACAGGACTGCAAACACAGGGAGAATAAATAGGGAGACCAAACAAAGGAGTAATGAGGGAGGACAGGTGGGGCAAATGAATCAATCAGGTAACGAGGGAGGACAGGTGGGGCAAACAAATCAATAATCATGTAACAAGATGGGAGGGGCTAGACAATCAACAGGAGAGCACATGGCACAAGGAAACATGACAAGCCATGTGCTCACACCAAACATGACTTGAACACAAGCACATGGCCAGTAAAACAAAATCACCAGCCATGTGCTCACACAAAACAAGACAACATGAAAGCACACAGCTAGTGTAAACAAGCTGCGTGCTACACAGCACAAGACAAAACATGAGTGTCAGGGCTCTGTCACAAAACCAAGAAATAGACAAGACAGAAGTGACAGATCCCTGACACTACCCCTCCTCTAAAGGGACGCCACCTGGAACACCACAAAACAAGACAGGAACAAGACATAAAAACTCACCAACAGACAACACAAGACGGGTAGATCAAAACACAGGGACAAAGTGGGGAGGGAGGGAGGGAGGGAGGGGAGCCAAGACAGAGCCAGCATGACAGTCCAGGAAGTCTCTATAAGGGACCAGGGAGGGACAGGAGGGTTGAGCCAGGGAGGCTCAGGCGGGTCTGAAGTCCCAGCAGAGGGCCATGGCGGGACAGACCAGGCAGGCTCCAGCGGATCAGGAGTCCCAGCAGAGGGCCATGGCGGGACAGACCAGGCAGGCTCCAGCGGATCAGGAGTCCCAGCAGAGGGCCATGGCGGGACAGACCAGGCAGGCTCCAGCGGATCAGGAGTCCCATCAGAGGGCCATGGCGGGATAGACCAGGCAGGCTCCAGCAGATCAGGATTCCAGGCTGAGGGCCAAGGTGGACCAGGCGGATCTGAATACTTGGCAGAAGGCCAGGTTGGGTCAGGTAGCAAAGACTGGGTTGGCAGGACAAGACATTTGGGTGACTCTGGGACAGCCTCCGGGCTGGCAACGGGCTCTGGGACAGCCTCCTGGAGCTTGGGCGGAACCAGCATGACTGGCAGCATGGACGGAGCCGGCAAGG
Source organism: Gila orcuttii (assembly GCA_026230005.1). Lineage (NCBI taxonomy): Eukaryota > Metazoa > Chordata > Actinopteri > Cypriniformes > Leuciscidae > Gila > Gila orcuttii. Next base: position 154,338 of record JAPDVR010000017.1, on the reverse strand, counting down.
CAAGGCGCTTGGTTGGCGGCGCCGGCAGTGCAAGGCGCTGGGGCGGTGCCGGAAGGGCAAGGCGCTGGGGCGGCGCCGGAAGGGCAAGGCGCATGGGCGGCGCCGGAAGGGCAAGGCGCATGGGCGACGCCGGAAGGGCAAGGCGCATGGGCGGCGCCGGCAGGGCAAGGCGCTGGAGTGGCGCCGGCAGGTAAATGAGCCTGGGGACGGCCTCTGGGCTCACAGCAGGCTTTGGAACGACCTCCGGGCCCTGTGGTAAGCAGGAAGACTTCATCCTTCTCTGTTTCCTTGAGCGAGGCGGCGATGCAACCTCTTCGGCCAACACTGGGGGCGCTGCAGCCTCTTCGGCCAACACTGGGGGCGCTGCAGCCTCTTCGGCCAACACTGGGGGCGCGACAGTGAAAGTGGATGGCTCTGGGAGCACCAGACTTCTTAAGACGGAGGAAGCCTTCCTTCTCTTCCTCCGCTTACGTCTGCAAGGCGATGGTGTGGAGATTGCTGCCTCTGGGGGAAATGCAGCATTCACGGCCACCTCTGGGGGAAATGCAGCATTCGCATGCGCCTCAGGATAGGTGGCAGATGAGGTGGACCAGTTCTTCCTCCTCCCTCTCCCCGAAGGATTCATCGGAGGACTGGGGATCTGCCAGCTTGTGAGGTGAATGGGAGGTGGGCCAAGAGGCGGGAGACCACCCTCCTCCCCACGGTGGTATACAAACCCCACAAACTGCCAGAAAGACAATATCCCCAGCATTTCCATCTCCCAGGCACTGACCGGCTCATTCAGACCGCTGTTAAAAATGTCCTTAAGCGCAGTGTTGTTAATGTCGAGCCCCTCCGCAGTGAAGACAAACTGGTGGGCAAACTCCTTTACTGTAGACCTCCCTTGACGAAGAGAAAAGAGCTTGCCATAGCGTTCCATCGTCTGACGAGAGGAGGGGAAAGGGCTGGGAGATGGGAACAGGAATATGCCCATTCTCTGCTGAGTCCTCTAGTGGCTGTTTCGTTCTGTCAGGTGTGGTGGAGGTGAAAGGAGCGAGGACTCAGGTGCAGAGATGATGGGTTCTTTAATGATAATAACAAAACAAAAATACAAACAAAACTACCCCGTAGGGGAAAACAAATGACTTGACTGACTTGACACAAGGGGTAACACACCAGGTACATACGACAACGAAACAGCACAGGACTGCAAACACAGGGAGAATAAATAGGGAGACCAAACAAAGGAGTAATGAGGGAGGACAGGTGGGGCAAATGAATCAATCAGGTAACGAGGGAGGACAGGTGGGGCAAACAAATCAATAATCATGTAACAAGATGGGAGGGGCTAGACAATCAACAGGAGAGGACATGGCACAAGGAAACATGACAAGCCATGTGCTCACACCAAACATGACTTGAACACAAGCACATGGCCAGTAAAACAAAATCACCAGCCATGTGCTCACACAAAACAAGACAACATGAAAGCACACAGCTAGTGTAAACAAGCTGCGTGCTACACAGCACAAGACAAAACATGAGTGTCAGGGCTCTGTCACAAAACCAAGAAATAGACAAGACAGAAGTGACAGATCCCTGACAGTTTGTATCTAATAATGTATCCACTTTGCATGCTGTCTTAAGGAAGTATATGTATCATTTCATATGTCGGTTGAGTGATTCCAAAAATAGTATCATAATGGTCTTAAATAATATTTAAGTGATACGAGGTATTTTTCCTGTTTCTGGAGGCATTGGAATGAAAGTTTGTATGTCGCTCATTGAGCTTTTTTTTTTTTAAACCTCATTTAGAAATGTTACTTTCATAACTGGACATATTACCGAATGAAACAGGATGCTCATCACAAACAAATACAGGGTAGACTTGATTCTATCCTTTGGGAACTGACCAGATTGTCAAAAGTGGCAGTTACATAATATAATGGAGACATTAAAGCAAGTTTGCTAAAACAACCTAAAATAGCTATTTGGGTAACATTAAACTATTTTATTGTCAATTTGGAATAAGCAAAAATGACAATATTTCCTAATCCAACCACAAACATGCATTAGGAAAACAAATATGATAATTTGTTTCTCTAACGAGTGAGTGGGAAGCAGGACGCGGAAAACCCAGAGTAGAGTGATTACCGTCAAATTCTGGAGCTCAACAGGCAAAATTTCAATTTAACTTTATTTACCCCTCAGACAAGTCATTACTGATCTAATTAACAACTCTGCAAGTGTGAGCGAGAGAAAATAAGCAGAAAAAAATTCTAGTATATTTTTGGAAATATTCATTGTTACCATGGTAAACCCTGAAACCAATGGATGTTACAGATTTGCTTTATGTTTTTGCCAAGTGCTTTAATTAGCCACCGAATTATATGTCAGTTATGTTATCTTCTTTCAGCAACACATACAGATATCCTGAACTTGGAAAATTTACAAAGCAATCTCTATTCAATAAAATTCAAACTGGCCATTTTAAATTTTACCATCATGTTAGCTGTGCTGCAAACTCTATGTAAGTTGAATCATGGGGATGGGGATGGGGATGGGGATGAGGATGGGGATGGGGATGAGGATGGGGATGGGGGTGGGGGTGGGGATGGGGGTGGGGGTGGGGATGGGGGTGTTGATGTGGGTGGGGATGGGGATGGGGATGGGGGTGGGGGGGGGGATTAAATACTGATTCAGAAGCTCACCCACAATGACAATTGATTGGTTGACTTACTGAAACAGGCCAATCAGGATGCTCTCTGTCTTACATGCGCTTCATGAGGCACACACACACACACACAAGGTCTCTCGCTCTCTCCATCTCCGCCGTGCACGCTACACAGTTTGGAGCACAGTCTCTTCTGTCTCGCATGCGCGCTCTTACTCACTCGCTCTAGATTCCAGGAGACAGAGAGCCGCTATCAATATGCAGGAGACTCCCGGAACTTCCGGGAGACTTGGGATGTCTGGTGTATGGTCTTAAAATAGTAAAAAGCTCACTCTCAACTTACACTTGTAAGCAAGTGTGTGAGCGTAAAATTATACAGTGGTCTTGGCCAGTGCCGGTTAAAGGCAGCAGGAGGGCTTGAATGTCCTTGCAATCAAAGTCTTCATCTTGAAAAACTACAGTTCATTAGGCCAGCAGAACTGTCCTTCATCATCCCTGGGCAGGCAAACACACACACACACACACACACACACACACACACACACACACACACACACACAAACACACATAGACCCACATATTTTCTCATCAGCCACATGCTACAGAGGAGATCTGTCTCTAGACCTCGTGGAAATACACACTCACTCTTCATCCGTTCATGACCTCAAGGCTAGATTATTGTAATGCTATTATGGGTGGTTGGCCTGCACGCATGATAAACAAACTACAGCTGGTCCAAAATGCAGCCGCTAGAGTTCTTACCAGAACCAGGAAGTATGACCATATTAGCCCGGTTCTGTCAACACTGCATTGGCTCCTTATTAAACATCGTATACATTTTAAAATATTGCTGATTACTTACAAAGCACTAAATGGTTTAGCTCCCCAGTACTTGACGTATTATAGTCCTTCACGTCTATTGCGATCTCAAAATTCCGGCCAGTTGATAATACCTAGAATATCAAAATCGACTGCTGGCGGTAATCCTTTTCCTATTTAGCACCAAAACTTTGGAACAGTCTTCCTAACATTGTCCGGGAAGCAGACACAGTCTGTCAGTTCAAATCTAGACTAAAAACACATCTCTTTGGCTTAGCATACACATAACAAATTATAGACTTCTATAATTCAATGTTAGGCTGCATAGTTTAGATCAGCCGGAAACGGGAACACTTCCCATAAATCCTGATGTACTTTGTACATCATAAGAAGGATGGTGTCTATGCTAATATTTGTCTCTCTGTTTATCCCGAGGTTTACCACAGTCCAGGCCGTATCCGGATCTGATGAAGGACCTGCGCCTGGACACGACGACAACGCAGTCCTGAAGTGTCACTAGTCTCTCCCTTGTGAAGGCCTCCTTTCCTTTACCTCTGTACTGATAAAACGTTGTCGGATAATTCCGATTCACGTGGCTACGTGGAAGCGATAAAAAATTCTCAGAGCCACCAGGCACTGTTTTATGCAAATGAGCGGCCGGATCGCATTAAAGGTTTTCTGTTAGAATAGTGTCGTGTAAGCAGCCCCTAAGTAAATAACTAATGATCGTTGTGACGGAAGTGAATCAATCAAAACCAACTTTAGCTGGACAATAACTTTATTCTAGAGCTGCTGTAAAGCCAAAACAATCTCTGTTACTTTTATTTACTATTATCACTGTAAAGCTTCTTTGAAACAGTCAGTATTGTTAAAAGCACTATATAAAAATGAAGGTGACTTGACTTGACTAATATTAGTATCTCTGTTTATACCGAGGATTACCAAAGTCCGCCGGATCCAGGCCGTATCCGGATCTGACGAAAGACCATCACATGGACACGACGACAACACATCCCTGAAGTGCCAGCATCATCAGCCCTGTGAAGGCCTCATGGACACCTCAACAAACTCGTCTCCATACCGGCGTGATGACTCCGACCCCCAACCAGATGAACTGGATAAATATTGTGAAAGTTCTGATCCAATTTGACTTCTGACCTATAATGCTGCCTAAATCATAATCATACACTATTGGTTCGTTGGCCAGAGGAGGACTGGCCCCCCGACTGAGTCTGGGTTCTCCCAAGGTTTTTTTCTCCATTCTGTCACTGATGGAGTTTTGGTTCCTTCACTGTCGCCTTTTTCGCCTTTCTTCGCCTTTGTCGCCATTGGCTTTTGGCTTGCTTAGTTGGGGACATTTAATATTATATTTAACAATATTATTACAACATTATTTTCCTGTTATTTCTGTAAAGTTGCTTTGAAACAATCTGTATTGTAAAAAGCGCTATATAAATAAAGGTGACTTGACTTGACTCTTCAGCCACAGCGGCTGCTATTTTGCATCCAACATGGAATCAATGATCAATGAAGTTATATAGAAAGGGGAGATTTAAGCAGGCTTTATAGTGAAAAATTCTCTTTGTCTTACTGAATAGTTGGAACACACACACTCAGTTCTGTTATAAAGATCAACAATTATTGACTTAGTTAATTTAATCTATAAAGTAGTTCTATAGAAAACAGTGATGTCATCGTTCAGCTCAGTTCAGTTCTTATTCAACACACATAGTGCTGGCCCAGATCTGGCACACATCTACTATGCATGGAATCAGGCCCGGGGTGGGTAATCGGGAGAATCGGGAGAATTCCCGGTGGGCCGCTTCCCTTTTGGGCTGGTCGAGGATTTTTTATTTTTTTTTACATTTGTCACGTTAGTCTATCTTCTCTTAGATTAGGCTACACACATTCCGCATTCTGACACCGCAGCGCACAGCCTCTGCAAGGGTTGTACCATGTGACGGAGTTCTCCCCTCCCCTCCCCAGGGGTGGTAAAAGTACTCAAAAATTATACTCGAGTGAAAGTATATATACCTAAATAAAAAATGACTCCAGTAAAAGTAGAAAGTCCTCCATTCAAACATCACTTGAGTAAAAGTACAAAAGTATCCGATTTAAAACGTACTTAAGTACCGAAAGTAAAAAGTAAATATTCAAACTGTAAATATCAATAATTAAACAGATCAATTGTTTTGGGAGTGATATGCAATGTTTTAATTGAACAAATTATTAGATATTGCAATTAAGAATTTGTTAGATTTTCAATCATAAGAGACAATGAAGTACCTTGCATCAATTTTAAACAATTTCATTAAGTTTAGTGACAGCATATTATGGTGCAATGACTGGTAGGCCATTCTTTGATACAAATTTTACAATTTCAATTCAATTATTGTGGTTTGATTCCAATCTTGATTCAATATAGATTCATTTTGATAAATATTTGGTACAGTAGATACATGTTAATTTTTAAATTAAGAAAATCTCACCTAATTCTGTAAACATAGGCTAGAGAGCCCTGTCAGCTGGTATTATTAAATGTTAAAAATACATGTGATTTTTATTATAACAACTTTATAATATTTTAATGATAGCTTATAAGTAAAAATATAATAAATATATAGTGCACATATTTAGCAAAATACTAAGTTATACTAATATTAAATATATTATAAAATACTAATTTTTCTAGCCAACTAACGTGCTATGGTCATTAAATGTTTTTTTTTCCCTGAGGTAAATGTAACGTTATGTGACATTGTTCTCCAGGTGTTTTATTGACCTCTTTCCGCGGTTGAAAAACACTGATTTATTGATATTATGTATATATATATATATATATATATATATATATATATATATATATTATGTACGATATACATTTCGGGAAGTTGTACTGTATCTTTCAACATAGGCTACCTATTATTGTTAATTTGTGTTTATTTACAATTAACTAGTAGTAAAGAGATTAACGGCACCCCATAGCAGGCGCTAGCTATCTGTCACGTCACATTTAAAAGCTCCAAAACGGTATTTATTGTTTGAATTTCGTAATAAAATGGACAGAATCTGAGAGCTGAGAATTTGTTTTATATCAAAAGTAACCTTCTCTTTCTTGTCTGTCGGTGTCAATGTCCTCTATGCTTCACGACTTTTCTCTGCGTGAGAAAATGGATGTGTGTCGTGAGAGCTTGTGGAAAGTGTCAATTGCGTGAGTCTCACACTGAATGAGTGAGAGTTGGCAGCTCTGCAATAGACATGTTCCATAACATTAGCAGCATCAAACAGAAGATGTGCAAGAAACAAGGTAAGCGGGAATCTCGGGATCATTGCTGGGCAGAGCTGCACCTTCACCAGTTTCTGCGGTCATCTTCCACAATGGCGAACTAACTGCTATGTGAGCGTATGCTGGCAAAGAGCTCGCGCGTACTTTTTTTCCAAATAAAACCAAGTTTTTCATTGGTTTGGAAAGCCAGTGTAATAAATACTTGGAGCGGGCATGGGGAAATGTAACGGAGTAAAAAGTAAACTTTGTCTTTAATATTGTAGTGGAGTAAGAGTAAAAGTAGATGCAAATAAAATATACTCAAGTAAAGTACAGATCCCCGAAAAAAATACTTAAGTAAAGTAACGAAGTATTTTTACTTCGTTACTTACCACCACTGCCCCTCCCAAATAGAGTTGGTTGGGTCCAAAGCCCGTCTTTTCCAAAACGTTTTCTCAGGTAGGCTACTGATAGCTGGGCCGGCCCTACCTTAACTGTACCCGTCAGGGAGGATGGATGAGAGGAAGAGGCCAGGAGGTGCTGAAAAAGCCAGGTTGAAAAAAAGAAAGGCATTGGAGGAGGATGCGGCCAATTGTGCCAAGCTTACAGATTTATTTTCAAGAGGACAAACACAAGTGGCAACAGGTAAATAGAGATAGGCCTAGTAATGATTAGCATTAGCAACGCTGCAACGTAATTATTCGGCTAATACCGTTGTAGCGTTGTCAACCTATTCACAAAATATTAAATTGAATTAAAATATTAGCCTTTTTGTATCACCCAATATATGGCGATTCATAGACATTGCAAATATTATGCAAATATTGATAACAAAACTCAAGCTTGATCTGTGTATGCAGTAAAATTACCTCTTAATTATTTTTTTGTAGCTTCAGAGAAGCAGATAAGCCAGTCCCCCGCTGAAAATGAGGAGGCCATGTCTACAGGGACTGGTAGAGAATCAGAATCAGAATCAGAAAGAGCTTTATTGCCAAGTGTGCTTGCACACACAAGGAATTTGTTTTTGGTACTGAGGCTTCCAGTGGACATATACAAATACAACAAGAAACATAATACTACAAATTATAAGAATAAAAAATAAAAATAAAAATATATGAGAATAAAAGTATCACAGTTGGGTTTTGTCAGAATAGACATTTTCAGATTTACAGATTATGAACATATTTACAGTGTTTTGAATATTATAAATAAATAAATCTACATATAAGTATCACCTGAGTTGTAGGGTATTGCACTAAACAGTGGGAGTATTGCACTTAAGGCATATGCCTTGGGAGAAGTGTTAACTGTTCAGGAGGGAAATGGATACCATAGTAAACAATATGAATTAAAGTTATTTAATGTAAGAAAGAGCAGTATATGACGGCATATGATAAACCAATATGTATTGTTTGTTCAGAAGTGGGTGTAGTAAAGGAGTAAATTACCACAATATGATACCCATGCAGAAAAATGATAATGACCATGACAATGACGGCCCCCATGAGGCCTCATTCCAATAAATCCGGCCTACTGCCTAATCTGAGTCTGACACCCCTGGTATATGCCCTTCTGGGGCCGGTTTCACAGAGATAGACTTTGACAATGGCTTAGATATAGTCAAGTCAAGTCAAATATATTTATATAGCGCTTTTCACAATACAGATTGTATCAAAGCTGCTTCACAGTATCAATCAAAACAACTTAACAATGTTTGTTTATTACTGGAAAAAAAGACATCCAAGTTTGGTAGAGCTGATCAATGGTATGATCGGTTAATTAATTTGAATATCCCCAACTGAGCAAGCCAAAGGCAACAGTGGCAAGGAACCGAAAAACTCCATCCAGTGACCTAATGGTGTCCTAACACCCCATCAGATGACCCAATGGAGAAAAAAAAAAAACCTTGGGAGAACCCAGGCTCAGTCGGGGGCCAGTTCTCCTCTGGCGTTTATGAACTAGAGGCCGAATTTACAGTAACTGTAAGATAAAAAATTTATATGAATGCCTGGCTAAATAGATGCGTCTTCAGTCTAGTTTTAAACTGGGAGAGCGAGTCTGAGCTACGAACAATATCAGGAAGGCTATTCCAGAGCTTCGGAGCTAAATGTGAAAATGCTCTACCTCCTTTGGTGGATCTGGATATCCTAGGAATGACCAGAAGCCTCGAATCTAGTGATCTTAAAGAGCGCGATGGATTGTAAGGCGATAGAAGATCCGTTAAACTTCAACTTCATTTGGTTGGTCACCATGTCTCCATCTCACTTCTTTCACAGACACCAACAACTGAGTCAGAGTGGAAGGCCATTTCCAAAGATTTTGCTGACAAGTGGAACTTTCCACACTGCTTAGGGGCTGTGGATGACAAACACATCTTCATTCAACCCCCTGCCAAGACTGGAAGCATGTTTTACAACTACAAGTCCAGTTCCCTATCAGGGAACTCGAGCTGCGTGACAACGCTTTGGGAACGCCCCTGCGTGAGTGCGTCATGAAGCACGTATGAAATCAGTCCAATGGCGAGACAGAACGTCATAGGCGGGTGATGTCATCGACCAGGAAACTATATAAGCACCCCAAAACACAAGCGCGTCAGCTTCTGAGTCTTCAGCAAGCGCTCTGTGTGTGAAATATATCAGTCTGTTTCTCAAGTGTTTTTGTCTGTCCTTAGAAATTGCTAGGCAGGAGTTTTTCACATATAAAAAACTATAAAGAGACGATATACACACATATATATATATATATATATATATATATATATATATATATATATATAATATGGCGAGCGAACAGCAGTTCAGAAAGTGTGTTCATCCCTGCCCACGTTATATCACGGGTGGGGACACTCACGATCTGTGTGTTGTTTGTATGGGAGTGCAGCATGCCCAGTCAGCTCTCGAGGGAGCTGGTTGTGAGCATTGCGAGCGTTTGTCGATGAAAACGCTCCGCTCCCGCCGAGCCCTCTTCGAGGAGAGTGGTTCGGTGCGCGTTCCCCGCGGTTCGGGTCCCGCTGCTGCCGAGGCACAGCGAAGGCTTCAATCGTGGGGATCGCAAATGGATCTATCAGCGGAGATTGAGACGGGCTCTGCCTTATCTCAGCCCTTACCTGGTAGATCCAGCGCCTCAGATCCGGGTTTGGAAGCACGCGCTGCGGTTTCTTCCGCCCGGGTTGAGGCACCATCACTTCAACTACCATCACTAGAAAAACTAAGCATTGAGTGGCCAGCCGATAAAAAAGAGTCTCGTTCGAAAAGCAAATTAGATGAGAGATTTCGTCCTTCTCAGGCTGCACCTCCACGCCGGTGTCTTCCTTTCTTTCCTGATCTCCACACCGAGGTGTCGAGGTCATGGAATAAACCTGTATCTTCCAGAATTTTTTCCCAGCAGACATCTGTTTATTCTACTATTTCTGGGGCAAAGAGCTATGGTTATGGGGCGATGCCTAAGGCTGAGGAAATACTAGCTAGTCATTTATCTCCAGACACGGCATCGTCCTTCAAGACACCGGCGTTGCCCACCAAGCCATTAAGAAATACCTCGGCTTTGGTGGGCAAAGCTTACTCGGCGGCAGGTCAAGCAGCAGCATGCTTGCATACTATGTCTATTTTGCAAGCCTATCAAGCAGACCTGTTAAAAGACATTAGTGAGGGGGATGAAATTGGTGCAGACGTGATTCGTGAACTACGTCAGGCAGCTGATCTTTCTCTCCGTGCCACCAAAGAGACGGCCAGATCAGTGGGCCGTTCTATGGCAGCTATGGTGGCTACGGAGAGGCACCTATGGTTGAATTTGTCAGACATGAAAGACAAAGAAAAATCTTTTCTTCTGGACGCCCCGCTTTCGACTGCTGGCCTCTTCGGCGACTCTGTGAATTCGGTCGTCGAGAGGTTTCAGGAAGAAAAGAAGCAGGCGGCGGCGCTCCAGAAATTTCTCCCCCTCCGTGTCCATGTCTCCGGGGCTGCTGGGCGAAAGGAGCAGCCCCGGCCGTCGAGTAGCTCCTCACACAGGGCGCAACAAAAACGGAGTGTCGTGTCTCGTGCTCCTCCTCAGCAAGACTGGGACGAGACGCGGCGCTCTCAGACGAGGTCCTCCAGGGGCAAGGCTGATCTGAGGACAGTTATTGTCGCCAGGAAGGCCTCGTCCAAAAAGAAATTATGAGGTTGGTCCCCACCGAGAGGGGAAGGTGTTTGCCGCAGTTCACGGCGCCCGTTCTCTCTCGGTGCCCTCAGGGGCCCGTTCTGCTAACTCCGCCTGCGTGCCGGGGCGTAGACGGTCCCAGCGAGCGTTTTCCCGAGGGACGCTCGCCCGTTTCTGAGGAGTGGTTTAGAACGGTCAGACCAGTTGTTCCCTGCCGGTGCGCTGATACAGGGCACTGTGTCTGCCACTCAAAATATTCCAGAGGCCAGTCTCGAGAGACTGGTACCCTTAGTAGAATTTTTGGCAGAGTGGAAATGCCTTCCAAATGTATCTCAATGGGTCCTGCAGACCATCGAATATGGGTACGCGATTCAGTTCAGATCAAGCCCGCCTCGTTTCAGAGGGGTTCTGCCCACTGTGGTGGGTCCCGAGCAGGCTCTGGTTATGGAACAAGAGGTGAAAAATATATAGAACGATAGAACGAGTTCTTCCTCCCAGCAGCGAGTTGGGTTATTACAGCCGATATTTCATCGTTCCAAAGAAGGATGGGGGGTTACGTCCAATATGAGATCTGCGCCTATTAAAATCGCTCAGTAGGGAAGCTCAAATTCAAAATGCTGACTCTCAAGCAGATCGTGTCACAGATCAGGTCCGAGGACTGGTTTGTCACGATAGATCTAAAGGACGCATACTTCCATATTTCCATCCTTCCACAACACAGGAAGTTCCTGAAGTTCGCTTTCGGGGGCGAAGCGTACCAATATCGGGTTCTTCTGTTCGGCCTAGCACTGTCTCCCCGAACTTTCACGAAATGTATGGATGCAGCTCTGGTTTCCGCTGCGACTCCAGGGCATCCACATTTTAAACTATATCGACGATTGGTTGATTCTGGCTCAATCGGAGCATCAGGCGATTCGGCATCGAGATGTCGTTCTCGCCCATATAAAAAAGTTGGGGTTGAGGCTCAACGCCAAGAAGAGTGTGCTTTCTCCAGTACAGAGGACCACTTTTCTGGGTGTGGTTTGGGATTCGACAACGATGCAGGCACGTCTGTCTCCTGCTCGTATAGCTTCGATTCTCTTAGCCGTCAAACAGGCAAAGCTAGGCCAGTCACTTACTGTAAAAGAATATCAGAGAATTCTGGGTCTGATGGCAGCAGCGTCCAACGTTATACCTTGCGGCCTGCTGTACATGAGACCGCTACAGTGGTGGCTCAGGACCAAGGGGTTCTCCCCAAGGGGAAACCCGCTCCGCATGATCAGGGTCACGCGATGGTGTCTTCGCGCCCTGGCTATGTGGAAAGAACCTTGGTTCCTGTCCCAAGGGCCTGTGTTGGGGGCTCCGTGTCGTCGTGTAACACTAACGACGGATGCCTCTCTCACAGGCTGGGAGGCGATCATGAGTGGTCGCTCAGCTCAGGGTCTGTGGCAGGACCATCATCTTCAATGGCATATAAATTGTCTAGAAATGCTGGCGGTGTTTCAGGCTCTGAAACACTTCCTCCCAGACCTGAGAGGTCATCATGTTCTTGTCCGGTCAGACAACACATCGGTGGTCTCTTATATAAACCATCAGGGGGGTCTGCGTTCGCGCCCGTTATACAAGCTGGCTCGCCAGATCCTTCTATGGTCCCAGGGGAAGCTTCTTTCATTTAGGGCGATTTATATCCCGGGGTATTTAAATCAGGGGGCAGACATCCTGTCGAGGCAGGGGCAGAGGCCCGGGGAATGGAGACTCCACCCCGAGGTGGTGGAGCTCCTATGGAAACATTTCGGTCGTGCCGAGGTAGACCTATTTGCATCCAGGGAAACATCACACTGCCAACTGTGGTTTTCCCTAAGTCCTCCAGCCCCTCTGGGGTTGGACGCTATGGTACAGGAGTGGCCGAGGTCACGCCTGTACGCATTTCCCCCGATTGCTCTGCTCCCAGGAGTTCTGGAGTTCTCAACGGCTCTCCACTGGAGATTCCGATCAGGAGGGACCTTCTCTCTCAGGCGAGTGGGTCGATACTTCACCCCCGCCCAGATCTATGGAGGTTGTGGGCTTGGCCTCTGAGGGGGCCCAGCTCATAGAATCTGGTCTCTCGACTAAGGTCGTGGAGACCATCCTCCACTTCAGAGCTCCAGCCACTAGGAAATTATATGCCTTGAGGTGGAAAATGTTCACCTCTTGGTGTGGAGAACACCAGCTGGACCCAGTTAACTGCCCAGTGGGTGCAGTGCTGGAATTCCTTCAGGAGCGTTTCTCCACAGGGTTATCCCACTCCACACTGAAGGTGTATGTGGCGGCCTTATCTGCTTACCACGTCCCTTTGAGTGGAGCTTCTCTCGGGAGACACCCACTTGTAACCCGTTTCCTTCGTGGCACTCTGAGGCTGAGGCCAGCAGTTCGCACGAGGGTGCAGACCTGGGACTTGGCGGTTGTTCTAGAAGGTCTCTCTCTAGCACCGTTCGAGCCTATTGAAGAAGTTTCTGAGAAATTCCTCACTCTAAAGACTGTATTTCTTCTTGCTATATCTTCATTAAAAAGAATAGGAGATATTCAAGCGTTGTAGGTCTCTCCCTCGTGCTTGGAATTTTCTCCCGGCATGGTTAAGGCTTTCCTCCTCCCTAGACCGGGGTATGTTCCCAAGGTTCCAACTAATGTGGTCAGGCCTATTGTACTGCAGGCTTTCTGTCCTCCTCCATTTTTGACGTCGGACCAAGAGAAACTAAATCTGCTCTGCCCGGTTAGGGCTCTAGATGCGTATGTCCACAGAGCTGCCCTGTGGAGAAAGAGTGAACAACTATTCGTTTGCTTTGGACCCCCTAAGAAGGGCTGTCCAGTATCTAAGCAGAGGTTGAGCAAGTGGGTGGTCGAGGCCATCTCACTTGCCTACGAGTCCGCCGGTCAGCTTTCTCCTTTGGCTGTCCGGGCTCATTCAACCAGGAGTATGGCTGCCTCTAAGGCTATTTTGTCAGGAATATCTATTCAGGACGTTTGCGATACGGCAGGATGGTCCTCACCGCATACATTCGTAAAGTTTTATCATCTTGACTTCAGCTCCACTCCAGGGGCGCAGGTGCTTTCGTCCGAATGTGCGCTCTGACTTCACACGAAGGACACTTGCTCGTATGGCGGCGTTGGTCTTAGCGTTCCCAAAGCGTTGTCACGCAGCTCGAGTTTCCTGATAGGGAACGTCTCTGGTTACGTATGTAACTCTAGTTCCCTGAAGGGAACGAGACGCTGCGTGTCTTTGCCATACTCCCGGCATGCCCATGAGCACTTGCTTCAGTTTTATCAGAAGCTGACGCGCTTGTGTTTTGGGGTGCTTATATAGTTTCCTGGTCGATGACGTCACCCGCCTATGACATTCCGTCTCGCCATTGGACTGATTTCATACGTGCTTCATGACGCACTCACGCAGGGGCGTTCCCAAAGCGTTGTCACGCAGCGTCTCGTTCCCTTCAGGGAACTAGGGTTACATACGTAACCAGAGACAGTTTTCCATCATACTTATGGCAGTAGTTGACGGATCTGGGTTAGGGTTAGGGTTAGCCCCCCTAACCCTAACGGATCTCATGAAGCCCTATCCTTTTCGAAACCTGAGCAGAAATCAAAGGATTTACAATTACCGTCTTTCCAGGGCACGCCGTGTTGTTGAAAACGCCTTTGGAATTTTGGCAAATCGCTTCAGAGTTTTTAGAACAACTGTTTGCCTGAATCCAGACAAAGTTGTGACCATTCTCTTTGCGTGTCTTTGCCTGCACAACTTTTTACGCAACCAGAGATCTGATGCCTATGTGCCACCCGCCTTTGTGGATTATGAGGATGCCAACCATCAGCTTATTGAAGGGGCATGGAGAAGAGAGGGAGCGCTACAGTCTGCATCAACGGGAAGAGCAAGAAATCCCTCTGTGGTAGCCAAGAAACAACGAGACACACTTTGCCAATACTTTGTTTCACCTGCAGGGAGTGTTTCATGGCAGGAGGATATGGTGTAGTAATTGTATTGGTTATTAAAATATATTTATTTGCAGTAAACAAATTGTCTAACCAAGTTGGATGGTGGACATGCTTTTTGAAATAAATAAAATATATAATTCCTTTGAAATGACTCCGCAAATAGTCTTCAGAACATAATTTTTTACTGCACAGATAACAACAGATGTTAGTCAAATGACTAATTCCCTGAAATCAAAACCAAACAATTGCATTAAATATATATTCAAAAATGTTACTTTATATTATATTCTTTCAAAAATAAATGTTTTCTTAAGGCACAAGTGCATAACAACCCTTCAACCTTTACTGCCACATTAGAGGTAGATTACAAATGGATGGTGTTTTCCCCCCCCAAAAAATGACTAGGAATCGCACACCAAGTACAATGTAACTGCACTAGAAAGAACATAAAGTGCTAATTTCAGTAGTCAAGGTAAACTAAGATTGCACAGACAGGTTTTGCACATGCATTCAAACACAGCTGTGCAAGTATACATAAACCAAAATAATAATGTATATGTAGTCAAGCTTAGTGTGTGTGGGTGAAGGAAGAAGAAGACAGGGTCGGCGGAATTGGGACTCGCACTTCATTCGGAAAATAAAAGAACAAAAAAAGGTGCGCTCGTGCGCCTTCACCGTAGTTTAACCCTCTGGGGTCGGCTCACTTTTTTTCTTATCAGTGCAAAAGAGACTCAAAATACTCTGTTGATTTTGATCTTTACATATAAGTGTTATACATAATTCAAAACTGTCAAATGTCTTCTTTTATTTGTGTACACTCATGATAAAAACAAAATGTTGTGTTTTTCGTAAAATAAAGAAAATAAACATGATGCGTGTTCTGCCGTCTCTCCCAAAGTGAAGTTCATTTTGAAACGCGACAGAAAATGATCTGCAACTCAGCTTATGTTTGTCAGACAGACTTGACATGTATGTCTTTACAAAGCTTGGAATCTCTATTTTTAAATTATGTAAATTATATCAAAAGCAAATATTCTCTGTTTAAGTAATCAGTATGAAAGCAACTACATGTATAGTTTCTCACACGCGTCCTAATTAACTCTAATGTGACCACACCCACGCGCGCAAGAGCGATTGACATGCAAATGATCCACTTGAAGGAGCAGACCTGAAAACGCCCTCATCACCTCAAATCAAACAATCAGTGACTTCAGTATCCTACTCCTCTGCTTTACATCGAGTTTGGAATCTGTGTTTGTGCTGTGTTGTGCTGAGCTCCTTGGATTTACCTCAGAGGAAATAGAAGAATTATTTTTCGCGATTTGAAGATGAGAAAGATTTTTAAGGTAAGACATCCACTCATAATGTTATTGTTATATACATTTTACATTGCGCAACTAGTCAAACTGGTACCAGACTAAAACGTACGTTGTGAAATGAGATTGGAGTAAAAACATGAAGCCTAATTCTAAATTTATATACATGTACACAACACGAGGATAATAAAACACAGCATGATATACAAGTATCTTATATAAGTGTTTACTCTAATATGGTGAATATTATCATGTTTAGAAAGGTGTTTACTGTTAAATACTGTGTTTGTGGATATCTGCTCAAACGTAGATATGTATATGTAGTAACAATAATGTTTCATAGTTTGCAGCGGCTTGCATTTTTCTCTAGTGTAGTGTTTCTGAAGTGTTCATTTTTAACGATTTATAGGCCGCCTGGTATAGGCTATTGTTATTGCTATTTTATGCAGCCCTACACATAAAATGAACACCAGGTTGGTTGTGCCTTATAGGCATATGTGTAGCCTACAGTACACGTATATGCCTACAATGCACAACCAACCTGGTGTTCATTTTACATATATAATGTATGTGTGTGTGTGTATTTCGTACATTTTAAATCGCAATTTTAACCAGAAAACTCTAAAATGTATTCCCAAAATCGTGCAGCCTATAGTTTATCTTGAT
The DNA here is from genome assembly GCA_026230005.1 of Gila orcuttii. Classification (NCBI taxonomy): domain Eukaryota; kingdom Metazoa; phylum Chordata; class Actinopteri; order Cypriniformes; family Leuciscidae; genus Gila; species Gila orcuttii. The sequence continues at coordinate 137,537 of JAPDVR010000017.1, read as the reverse complement.
ATCAGCATGTTCACAGTTGTTTCTTTTTTTTGTACAGGGACCAGATGCCACTGGATGAGTCCTGCTGACTTCAACATTCACATGAGTCTGTACATGAACATGGTAAAATGAAAAATCAAACACCTTGGAAATGACAGGTATGTAGGCTACTGTTTCAGGAATGGCACAAAGTTATGTGACTGTTCAAGTCTCTGTCTTTAGGTCAATGTGTTCAATAATGTGCTTTTTTGTCCTTTGCTATGTATCTTTGGATTATGTTGTGTTGTAAATAAATCCAAACAATCAAAAATCCATTCTTTTTTAAATCTCCTCATTCTTTGTGCAAGGCTCCTCATGATGATAGGGCCTGATAGCACCTAATAGGGCCATTAGGGGAGGGTCTTTGTCTTTCTCAGGTGTAAAATGCATTCATATTAATGAGAGATCACGCCCCTTCGCATAAAGATTTCTTACACAAAACACATCATACAAATTTTAAATGACTTTATTGTCTTATCTGAATGAGTAGTCAGGATGATTTTCACATAGTTTTGGAGCAAAGTCTTGTGAAGAAATAATAAGTATGGGTTTTATGACCTTATTTCAGTGACAATTTTTTTTTGCTTTTTCACAAACCATGCATAAACGTCACTATCTCAAAACTACAAACTTTTACATACATGCTGCTAACATATAATTGTAGCAGAGTTTGTGCTGAATACAGTGTAATAAGACTTTAGCCATGAAAATGTCACAAGTAACAGAAATAAGCACAAATGTCAGAGCATGTCAGAACACCTCCAGGACCCAGAAAACACCTCAGACCCCAGAGGGTTAATACTACAGCACATATATAAGAAACACTCTGCCCACTGTACCAGCTCACGCTGTATGTCTCCAGCTCTCAAGGTTCAGTCAAACGACCACTCTTCCCATTTCATAAAATAACTCAGTCCATTCAGTCAAAAACTCTTTCCACCTTGTGTATAAACTCTGCTGGTATCTGCTGCGGGTCGCGTGCGAGTCCCAAGCCCTTCTCTCTCGCCGATCTCTCATTCCTGGCAGCTTATATGCGGTCTCCACGCCAATCACTGCAATCAGACACAGGTGTTCATCATCTGCACTTGACCTACTTACTCACCGCACAGCTCGCTGACTCGTCTCTCGCTACAGACTTCGCAAGACCACGCCCCCCTCGCCACATACCCCCACCGCCTGACTCAGGCCCGGGAAGCCGTCCGGCCTGTAGCCTCCCCCCCCCCCCTCCTGGAGAGGAAGTCGGCCACAGCCATCGGTGCACCCGGCCTGTGGACCACCTGGAATTTAAAAGGCTGTAAAGCAAGATACCAACGGGTGATCCGCGTGTTGGTATCCTTCATGCGGTGGAGCCACTGCAGGGGAGCGTGGTCCAAACAGAGGGTGAACTCCCGCCCCAGGAGGTAGTAGCGGAGGGTGAGAACAGCCCACCTGATGGCTAAACACTCTTTCTCAATGGTGCTGTACATTGTCTCTCTCTTAGAGAGCTTTCGACTGATGTACAGCACCGGCCGCTCTTCACCCTCCACCTCCTGGGACAGGACCGCGCCCAGCCCCCTGTCCGATGCGGCCGTCTGTAGGATGAAAGAGAGAGAGAAGTCAGGAGCATGTAAAAGCGGCCCGCCACACAGAGCAGCCTTTATCTGGGTGAAAGCTTGCTGACACTGCTCCATCCACTGGACCGTATCTGGTGCCTCCTTTTTAGTTAGATCAGTCAGCGGGCTAGCGAGGTCCGAATAATTAGGCACAAACCTTCTGTAATAACCCGCTAGCCCCAAGAACTGTCTAACCTCCTTTTTGGTCTTAGGTCTCGGACAGGTCGCAACCGCTGCCGTCTTATCAATTTGGGGACGCACCTGTCCGTGACCCAAGTGGAAGCCCAGATACCTTACTTCCACACGCCTAATCGCACACTTCTTCGGGTTGGCCGTGAGCCCTGCCCTTCTCAGCGTCTTCAGGACAGCACGCAAATGCTGCATATGACGCTGCCAATTGTTACTTTAGATGATAATATCATCCAAGTAGGCAGCGGCATATGCAGCATGCGGCCGGAGAATTTTGTCCATCAGACGCTGAAAAGTCGCAGGAGCCCCGAACAAGCCGAAAGGAAGGGTGACAAATTGGTGTAAACCGCACGGCGTTGTGAAAGCTGACTTTTCTTTGGACATAGGAGACAAGGGGATCTGCCAAATAACCCTTTGTTAAGTCCAGTGTCGAATAAAAACAAGCAGTACCCAGCCGATCAAGCAATTCGTCAACCCTCGTCATTGGATAAGCATCAAACTTAGACACCGCGTTCACCTTTCTATAGTCCACACAGAAACGGACCAAGCCGTCGGTTTTAGGAACTAAAACTATCGGGCTCGCCCAGTCACTGCTGGACTCTTCTATTACCCCCATATCCAGCATAGCCTCTAATTCGTTCTGAACTACCTTTTTTTTGTGTTCAAGTAAACGATACGGGCGGCAGCGCACCACCACACCCGGTTCCATCTCAATGTGGTGCTGAATGAGGTGTGTTCGACCAGGCAGGGGAGAGAACACATCAGCAAATTCAATTGTAAATTTTTAATGTCAGTGAGCTGGGAGGGTGAGAGGTGATCTCCACCAAGAGCCAGCGCGAGAGATTGTGGTTTTGTGTTCGCTTCTGGCCCGAGATCCTCCTCTCCGCTCACTACCGTCGCCAGCATCACTGACTCTGCCTCAACCCACTTTTTGAGGAGGTTGAGGTGATAAATTTGATGTGCTCCGCCCCTATCTGTTCGAACTACTTCATAATTGAGATCGCTAACCCGCCGTGTGACCTCAAAAGGTCCTTGCCACTTTGCGAGTAAGTTAGAGCTGGAAGTAGGGAGTAATACAAGCACTTTATCTCCCGGTGCAAATTGACGAAGTCTAGCCCCCCTGTTTTACAGCTGACTCTGTCTGTCCTGGGCCTGTAACAAATTCTCCATTGATAGCCGCCCCAAAGTGTGGAGTTTTGTTCTCAGGTCCAAGACATACTGAATTTCATTCTTACTAGCGGACGGTCCGTCCTCCCAAGTTTCTCTAAGAACGTCTAACACCACGCGGGGCTGACGCCCATAGAGAAGCTCGAAGGGGGAAAACCCCGTGGAGGCTTGAGGGACCTCACGTACAGCGAACTAGAGGGGTTCTAGCCACTTATCCCAATTTTTGGCGTCTTCGTGAACGAACTTCGGAATCATGGACTTCAAAGTGCGATTAAACCGTTCCATTAACCCGTCTGTCTGTGGGTGGTAGACGCTAGTGCGAATCGATTTAACGCCCAATAATTCATAAAGTTCGCGAATAGTTCGTGACATAAATGCCGTGCCCTGATTGGTGAGAATCTCTTCAGGGATTCCCACCCGGGAGATTAACGAGAAGAGCGTGCTTGCAACACTTTTGGCAGAAATGTTACGGAGCGGGACTGCTTCAGGGTACCGCGTTGCGTAATCCACCAGGACTAATGCAAAGCGGTGCCCACGTGCTGACCGTTCTAATGGCCCGATGAGGTCCATACCAATTCGTTCGAAGGGGACCTGCATTAATGGAAGGGGGCACAATGGTGCTTTTGGATTGGCCGGTGGGTTCACCAACTGACATTCACGACAAGACGCGCACCACCTGCGCACGTTCTCGTGAATGCCCGGGCAAAAGCATCGGGCCATGAGCCGGTTTAGTGTCGCCGTTTGACCTAAATGCCCGGCCATTGGATTACAGTGAGCCGCCTGAAAAAGCATTTCCCGGCGGCTTTTAGGAACTAACAACTGTGTTGTATCTTCTTTTGACTGGGTGTCTTGGGTCACCCGATACAACTTATCTTTCAAAATAGCAAAGTAGGGATAAGAGAGCGGTTGGTCTGGGTGGAGTACCTGGCCGTCGATAGACCGGACCTGATCAAATGCACGTTTTAACGTCTCGTCCTGGGACTGCTCCAGGGGAAAATCATCGCGCTCGGTGAGGATAGTTCTCTCCAGAGCACTCCGTTCCCCTGCAGCAGAAGCCAGAGGTCCCGGCTCAGCATCTCCCACCTGAACAACCGCTGTCTTTCCCTTGTTTTTCTTTTTCCAAGAGGCATCCGCACATAAAGACCCCAATAATTTCCCAAAACCAGGCCAATTCGTCCCCAGAATTAGCGGATGCCGGAGGTGCGGGTTAACTGCTACCTCTACGCTATGTTTTTGTCCCCTAAATTGAATTACCACAGGCATTATAGGATAACTCACCACCACCCCGTGCACACACTGCACCTTAACCATGCGGCTGTTATCCAATGCCCCAGGTTGAATCAGGCTTTGATGAATGGAGATTTGGTTGCAGCCTGAATCCACCAAAGCCTGATAAGTACCCCCCTTGATACTCACTGGTACCTGGTACAGGCCAGCTTGATCGGGGGCAGCCTGTGGCGCGTCGGGGACCCGGATCAGTGTCCCCACCTCCATCACCGGACACCGGTCTATAAAGTGTCCTGGGTCCCCGCAGCGCCAACAGACTGGCCCAGGCCTCCCCACCGCCCCAGTGGCGGGAAGCGGGTCAAGGGATTGGCGTGGAGAGCGCAAGGCTGCAGGAACCGGGGTGGAGTGGTCGACCGATGCCGGCCCCCTGGGTGGGGCCCTGGATGCCGGGACAGGCTCCGCCGGAGGCCCCGCTCTCCACCTTGGCGCCGGCCGGGGCATCAGCCCCCCACGAGACCTGGGAAGGGGGACAGGTTTGGGGAGAGAAGGGGACGAGAGAGAGAGAGAGGGAGAGAGAGAGACAGATGGGAGGGGTTCGCCGACCCCTGGGCAAGCCACCATGTTATCCTCCGCCAGGTGGATGGCCTGGTCCAGCGACGTTGGGCGGTGGCACTGGACCCACTGCGCGGTCTTCTTGGGCAGATTGGCGATGAACTGTTCCAGTACCACCTTGCTGATAACATCCTCGACGTCGCCTCCATCGGCCATCGGCCAGGAGTCCCGGAGCTGCTGCGCCATGACGAAGGGCCGGCCGGACTCGTCCAGGCTCAGGGACTTGAACCGCTGGCGATGTTGTTCCGGGGTCCGGCCGACCCACTGAAGAATGGCGCGCCTCAGGTCTTCATAGACCAGGAGATTCTGGACTGGCAGTTGGTGGGCGGCTATCTGCGACTCTCCTGACAGTAGAGGGATGAGCCGCATGGGCCAGTCCGCTCGGGGCCATCCCCGGGCCTCGGCCGACCTCTCAAAAAGGTCCAAGAATGCCTCCGGTTCATCCTGGGGCCCCATTTTATTGAGAGGCAGGGGCGGGGCCGAGGCCGTAGCTGGATCGGGGACGGCCCGAATCTCCAGGTCGAGCCAGCTCCGGAACAGCTTGCGGTCTTCTTGCTGGCCTTGGAGAAGCAGCTGGAACCGCTGATCTTGCTCCTCCTTTACGGCCAGCAGGGCGTGGTGTTGTTCCCTGTGAAGACCCGCGAGCGTTTGGATGAGGTCCGGAAATGGCGTTCCTGGCGGGTTCTGCATGATGACGGCAGTCTTCTCCTTCCCGGGTTTCGGCACCAGTGTAGTCAAGCTTAGTGTGTGTGGGTGAAGGAAGAAGAAGACAGGATCAGCGGAATTGGGACTCGCACTTTATTCGGAAATTAAAAGAACAAAAAAAGGTGCGCTCGTGCTCCTTCACCGTAGTTTAATACTACAGCACATATATAAGAAACACTCTGCCCGCTGTACCAGCTCACGCTGTATGTCTCCAGCTCTCAAGGTTCAGTCAAACGACCACTCTTCCCATTTCATAAATAACTCAGTCCATTCAGTCAAAAACTCTTTCCACTTCGTGTATAAACTCTGCTGGTATCTGCTGCGGGTCGCGTGCGAGTCCCAAGCCCTTCTCTCTCGCCGCTTTCTTATTCCTGGCAGCTTATATGCGGTCTCCACGCCAATCACTGCAATCAGACACAGGTGTTCATCATCTGCACTTGACCTACTTACTCACCGTGTGTGAGCTCGCTGACTCGTCTCTCGCTACAGACTTCGCGAGACCACGCCCCCCTCGCCACAGTATACTCCCAAAGAAATTAAGTTTTCAAAAACATTGCAACCCTTTACAGAGGTAGATTACTTTTTTTTTTTTTTTTGGTGTTAAACTAATTAAGCATCCTTACAAAAGAGAGTGGTGCAGGCAGACTTTGTGACTGGGCCTGGTGGTCCAGTTCACTTTGAGGGCTCTGCTGGGCCTGGTATACCTGATATTGCACTGGCACAGATGTGAAAGGCCTTGTCTGAGATGAAGGTGCCCCCACAAATGGTGGTTGGTACTGACTTGCTTGCTCAGCCTCTTGAGCATCATACAACATATTCATGATATTTCTCCGAAGTCTTAGCTGCAGTGCTTTATCTTTAACATTTCTCAGCTCGTTTGCTACTTGCTGGCCAAACATCTCCAGACAGTCATTATTTGTCGCAGACAGTGTTGAATGCACCTGTTTTAACAATGAGTTTTGCCATCTCAATATTACTGTCCGATGGCTTTGCCTTGGTTCTGCCCAACCTAGGCCTTTTAGCAGTGTCACCACGCACAGACTCTGAGGTTTCCCCTTCCATTGCTGGGCTGCTTGGAGGCTGGCTGCAAGAAGCAGAAGACGACATCTCAGACCATAGGCCATTATCAAAGGTGCACACATCAAGCATGTGATCATCTTCTACTCGGCTGTCCTCTGTTGGTCCAACTCGGCTTTGTCCTCTGAGTCAGAGTCAAGCTATAAACAGCACAGGTAAAGACAAAAGGTTTGAAGTGAAAACTTTGCCAATTTTATGTAGGTAATTAACTTTCACAATTACATTTAGGCCTATTCATTTAGCTGACGCATTTGAAAAAATAAACTTACAGTGAACTTAACACAATGAAGGATAACAATCAAGTTACAATGTAATAAGTGCCCTCAGTCTAAGAATACATACCACCTTTGCATGCAATACAAAATCAGAGGATGACAGTGCAGAGTGCAATTTAAGGCAAGGGATGTAGCCTAGTAGATACAAGACAAATTAGGTTTGCAGACATTTCATATCACTTACTCTCAGAGTTGATTCGGTGGGTCTGTGAATCACATGGGCCTTTAAAAAGTCCAGATGTCTGAGGATCCAGTTTTGCTTGGAGGTAAGGGGTTTCTGTCCACTGCCACTGGGTTTAGGCTTTATAAATTTGCCATATTGGGTTCTTAGCGATGCTATTCTTGTTTTCACCTCATTCTCTGCAAAAAAACTACAACAATTACAACATGTACATTTACCTCTTCGTTATTACTGCATCCTCCTATTATAACAGTATTTCTATCATCTCTCTCTCTCTCTCTCACTCACTCACACATACACAATTAAATGTTTTAACTTATCACCTTGTAATGAATATAGAAAATAATTTTAGTTATTAGTAATAAGAGCAAATTAAACACAATTGGAGACTATTACTAACAATAGAACAAATACAATAGAAGATACAAATTACATAAGCAGTGCTTTAAGTTTTTGAGGAAGGACATTTTCTCTCCCAGCTATTTACTTGGACCTAATTGACTGACTTGTTTATAGCCTATTTTAGCTAAATATAAATAATTTTGTCTCATACAGTGACGTTAATTCAAAAGTTAACTGAAACTTGAGACAGACCGAGAGAGGGCCATCTCACTCTCTCTCAAGTTCAAATTCAAGTTGCTTTATTAATGGTATGGCATTTGGAATACTGACAATGCATTTTTCATATATTTCAATTCAGAATAGAATTACACCACCTCTCTCTCTCTCTCTCTCTCTCTCTCTCTCTCTCTCTCTCTCTCTCTCTCTGTTAACGGGACAAGCGGTAATCTGAAGAAAAATACATTAACTTACCAGGCAGCTGCAGCTCAGCAGCTATATCCTCCCAACTTTTCTCTCTGGCATTCCTCTCGTGGTAAGTTGACGATGACACGTCGAAAAGGCTGGCATGTTGCTGCCATAACTCCACAAGTTTTGCCTCCATCACTTCAGTCCACACTACACGCCGTGTCGCCATGGTTTCGTTTATGTTTTTGCGCATGCGCAGTGAGGGAAACGCGGCAAATCGGTTCGTAGCTCTGCTTCAACAGTGCGATACCTCACGAGAGGCGACCAAAATTTCTGACATGTCAGAAATCCATCCGACCGCCGGTCGGGAGAGGTTAATGCTTCTCGTTTCCCCTTGTATACTGCACGAACACTGCACGACAAACGACGCACGACAAAGCTGAAAATCGGCCCGACCCGAAAAAGAGTCGCACGAGTCAGAATTCGGCTCAAAATCGGACGAAATTCGCACAGTGTATGCCCGCCTTAAGTGACATGCTGTGGTAATCAAAGCAATGTTTTAGCCGTATCTGGTTGCATAGAATAAAGAATGGGCTTTTTTTTTTTCGAAGGAACCATCTTGGAGGTGGTGGGGAGGATGGAGGTAAATGAAAGCGTCAGCATCTGCGAACTCAAACATGTGTAAGTACCGGCCTTTTATACCGCAAGTGTTAGACATGATTGGATAGATGAGAAGGTAATAAGTGACGTAGCAATTGAGTCTTCCTGGCAGAACTTAACGCTAAAGCTTCCATTTCTGTTTTTGTGTCCTTTATGTTGCATCCCTAGAGCCAGGGTTGTAACATATTGGGGGCTCGTCCAATTTGGTTGGTAAAAAGCATTTGTTGTCTTTTGATACTTTGGGATTGTATTTGTTTATTCCCTATGATTGAGATCTTTTGGTGAGTATGGTGGTTTGAGTATTTTTGATTATATGCATGAGTTTTCCCGGTTAGGAAGGGTGAGAGTTCCAGCTGAGTTGATTATTCGATTCTTCCATCGGTTCACTCTTTTGTTATTTTTCCTTTTTTGTTTTCGAGGTTATTCTGGGTGGAGACTTGTTCTCTGTCGGGGGTAAACATTTCAGAACTGTGACCATTGATTATATGGCCCACAGTTGCTGAGCTTTTGCTTTTTTAAAGTCGCCTCGTGCCCGGTACACCTCAGAAGATAGATAGGAGTTAGACATGTTAGGCAGGTATCCGGGTGTATCTCATGTGTTTTGTATTGTGTTTGGGCTCAGCAACCATGCTTTTTTTTTTTTTATGGAAGTGAAAGAGAAATACTTAAGTTAGGTGAGTTAAACATTTTGAGGCACTTTAGTGTTTATTTGGTCCATGAAGTTCCTTTATGGACTTTAGTGTAGATTAATGCCCAGTGTTGCCTTTAGATATTTGTGATTGTCTGGGGTGAGTAATCTTCTGTGTTTGGGTTAGTTCTACTTCTGTGTTTAAAGCTTTAAAAACTTAATTTGAAAGCATTTGTGCTGCAATTTGTCATTTTTGTTGCTGTGTGCTATTGGACCTGTTGGGTTGGCTGAACTTCTGTGTAGGAAGTAGTGTTACTTCTTAAGTGTAGTTAGTGTTGAGTTTAGTAATGGCTTCTTTAGAATACTTCCTAAAGGAACCTTCAGAAGAACTACTTGAGTTTTTCACAAATGATCAACTTTTGCAGTTGTCCTCTCATTATGATATTCACATCACAAGTGAGAAGCGACTAAATGATAGTGTAAAGGAAATCATTAGAAGTGTTTTGATTGACAATGGTGTTTTGAAAGACAAACAGGTTTCCCCACAATCCATGACTGCTCCTATTGTCTGAAGCTGCAATTGAGATTAGGCTCAAAGAGCTAGCTTTCCAGGAGAAACAGCTAGAGGTTAATATAAAATTAAGAGAGAAACAAATGTATCTTGAACATGAACGGTCTCTTAAAGAGTTGGAATTAAAAGCTGTTGCTTTAACTCCAAGAGGTTATGTTTCTTCATTTGATGTTGGTAGAGATATTAAGTTAGTACCTTCTTTTTCTGAGAAAGATGTTGAGAGATATCGGGTGGCAACCACATCAAAGTGGCCTAGAACTGTGTGGACTTTGCTTTTACAAAGCATCTTGGTGGGTAGAGCTCAGTTAGCTTATTCCGCTCTAAGCCTTGAGAAGAGTACTAATTATGATGAGGTTAAAACAACTATATTGAAGACATATGAGCTGGTTCTTGAAGCCTACCGCCAGCGCTTTCGAAGTTGTACCAAATTTGCTCACGACACAACAGGAGAATCTGTTTGATCGGTGGTGTACATCTCAGAAGGTGGAAAGTAAGGAACATCTTAGACAACTCATTTTGCTTGAAGAATTTAAAAACTGTCTGCCTGATGTAGTGTCTGTTTATTTGAACGAGCAGAAGGCAGTGACTTTAGAACAAGTTGCAATCTTGGCAGATGAGTTTGTCTTAACTCATAAAGTGAAGTTTGGTGACAAACAAGCTAAGGTTCAGGTCCAGATTAGGCATAATAGGTCTCGGTTTGTAAAGTCTGTGCCCTTTGGCTCATCATCTGCCAATAAAATGACTAATGAGGGTTCGATTTCAGAAAGGACTTGTTTTTATTGTAAGAGACCAGGCCCTCTTATTGCAGATTGTCCTGTTCTAAGTAAGAAACAGAAATCTGCAAAGACTGTAGCATTTGTAAGCCCTGTACCAAGCCTACCTCTGGCATCTTCAGTTGCTAATGTTTCATGCAAGAAGGGGGAGTTAGCTGGCTCATCATCATTTCTGATGGATGATTTTGTGTGTCTGTCTTCTGACCCTGAACACAGGCAAGCTATCAAGATCTGGAGATATACTGAAGCTTTTCAATCTGTGATTTTACATGATGTCTTGTCCTTCAATGAAATGTCAGCTCAAGGTTCAGAGGTAATTGTCAAAGGTTTTGGTGGAGGATCTTTGTCTATGTCTTTACATAGCATTAATCTCCAATCAGATTTAATCTCTGGGGATGTTGTTGCACTTTGTTCCCAAATTCCCAAAGATGGTGTGTCCTTTATTCTAGGGAATAATTTAGCTGGTGGGAAAGTGCTAGCTGTCCCTGAAGTAACCTCTACTGTCCTCAAGTCAGATGGTCCAGATGAACTTGAATTGGCATTTCCAAAAACTTTTCCTGTTTGTGCAACTACTCGTGCAATGTCGGCTAAGAGGCATGTTGAAGACAAATCTTCCAACAGTCAATCTGTGATACCATTTTATGATTCTTTCATGGACCAAGGTGACATGAACTTGGCAGGGGGTGGAAAGATGTTTCCATCTTGTCAACAGTTAATACTTGAGCAAAAACAAGACCCCACTTTGTCACCTTTGTTTGAAGATGTAGTGTCCGATGAAGTACTATCAAATGTTGCTTCTGGGTATTTTGTTAGTGATGGTGTTTTGATGAGAAAGTGGACAGATCCAAAAATGTCAAGTGAGGATGACTGGAGTAGTGTGTTGTGGTGGTTCCAGAAGTTTATCGATCTGACCTATTGTATCTGTAGCCCATGATCATTGTCTGTCTGGCAACATGGGGGTCAGAAAAACTTTAGATCATGTGTTAAGGCATTTTTTCTGGCCTGGGGTGAGGTCCGATGTGGCTCAGTATTGTAGATGTCATATTTGTCAGGTTGTAGGCAAACCTAACCAGTCTATTCCTGCAGCTCCACTACATCCTATTCAAGCTATTGGAGAGCCATTTGAACATGTTTTGAGTGATTGTGTTGGACCTCTTCCACGTACTAAGTCAGGTAATCAATTTCTTCTCACAAATTTCGCCGCCACCAAATTTCCTGAAGCTGACCCTTTCCCTTTGCGCACAGCCCCTGCCATTTCCAAGGCCCTTAAGTTTTTCACCGTGTTTGGACTACTAATTTTATGTCTCGCCTTTTCTCCCAGGTGTGAAAGCAGTTGTCTATTCAGCTTAACATTTCATCTGCATATCATCCAGAGTCTCAGGGTGCACTTGAGAGATTCCATCAAACTCTCAAGACTATGCTGAAGACCTACTGCAAAGAGTTTGAGAGGGACTGGGATGATGGCATTCCACTACTCCTCTTCGCAGTTAGAGAGGTGGTTCAGGAATCCATTGGTTTCAGTCCTGCTGAACTTGTGTTTGGCCATACTGTGAGGGGGCCCTTGGAATTGGTAAAGGAGAAATGGTTAGGTGTTGAGAATTCTACTCCTACTAACCTTTTGGACTATGTGTCTAACCCTTGTTTCAGGCTTAGTAGAGCCTGTGAACTGGCCAAAGAAAATTTGAAAGCAGCTCAGGAGAAGATGAAGACTTGGTACGATCGAAAGGCTAAGCATCGTGTGTTTTGTTCAGGAGACCAAGTGCTGGTGCTCTTACCAATATTGGGTTCTGCGTTGCAGGCTCAATATAGTGGTCCATATACCATTGATCGGAAAGTTGGTGAGTGTAACTACTTGGTTAAGAATCCAGATTGTAAAAGGAAAACCTGCATGTGCCATGTGAATTTACTCAAGCCTTACTTTGAACGTAATCAAACAGCATCTACAGAGGTCAAGGCCTTGGCTGCACTGAAAGCTCCATCTACTGAGAGAGAAGGAAGTGTTGCGGTCTCTGAGATTGCTTAGAGTAGATTGCCACATTCTGAAATTCTGGCTGATTTAGACTTTCATTTGTCGTATCTAAATCTTTCTGAGCGCTTTTATGTTATTCAGTTAATTGGTCAATATTTGGCCTTGTTTCTGATGTTCCATCTTGTACCAATGTGCTAGAGCATGACATTGATGTAGGTCACGCTAACCCTATTAAGCAACACCCGTATAGGGTGAATCCTGTTAAATGCCAGCTTTTGCGCAAAGAGGTAGAGTATATGTTAGAACATAACATAGCTGAACCGACTTTTAGTGCTTGGAGTTCACAACGTGTTTACTAGTTGAGAAGCATGATGGTTCGTTTCGGTTTTGTACCGATTTTCGAAAGGTAAATGCCATCTCTAAGCTTGACTCCTATCCTCTTCCACAGTTAGATGATTGTATTGACCAAGTTGGTTCTGTATCCTTTGTTTCAAAGTTAGATCTTTTAAAAGGCTACTGGCAGATTCCACTTAGCCAGCGAGTCCGTGAGATCTCTGCTTTTGTGACACCGGTTAACTTCTGCCATTATAACGTTATGGCATTAGGAATGCGAAATACACCTCCCTATTTCCAGCGTCTGGTGAATAAGGTGTTGGAAGGAGTTGCAGGATGTGAGGCTTACCTTGATGATTTGGTTATTTATAGTTCTACTTGGTCTCAACACTTGGCCCAGCATGGGGATATGTTCAAATGGTTAAAGGCTGAAAATTTGACCCTGAACCTCTCCAAGTGTGAGTTTGGGCAGGCCACAGTAACTTACTTGGGAAAAGTTGTTGGCCATGGTCATGTGTCTCCAGTAGGAGCAAAAGTGGAGGCCATCGTGAATTTTGCTGTACCATCATCTCGGCGGGAACCAAAACGTTTCCTGGGTATGGCAGGATACTATAGGAGTTTTTGTAGAAATTTTGCCACTGTTGCTACACCTTTAACTAACCTGCTTAGTCCCAAGGTTCCTTTTGTTTGGACTGAGTCTCGTCAGGTGGCCTTTGACAATCTGAAAGCATTTTGTTGAGCAGTTCTCCTGTTCTTGCTGCCTATGATTTTAACCCTCTGAGGTCTAAGATGTTTTTGGGGTCCTTGAGATGTTTTGACATGCCCTGACATTTGTGCTTTTTTCAGTTGCTTATAAACATATTAATAGCAAAGGTGTAATTACGCTCTATTTTAGGGCAAACAGGGCTACCATAATATGTGAGCAAGATGTATGTGCATGTTTGTATTTTTGAGAGAATATTGTTTATGCATGGTTATTGAAAAAACTAAAACTTAAATTGTCTGAAATAAGGCCACAAAACACATACTAAATATGTGTCCACAAGACTTTTGACTAATGGGTGTTGTTGCCCAGAGTTTTTGCTTCAAAATGATCTGAAAATCATCCTGCCTAATCATTTACACGAAACAATACATTGATTTAAATTTTATAAGACACCTTTTGTTTGGAAAGGCAATATGCGTGGAGGCGTGTTCACACCTGAGAAGACAAAGGCCGGATAATGTGCCACATACATAATGAGCTGCATATTAATTAGCCTCTCACACAGATGGGTCACAGGGTCCCAAAGAATGCAAGGACAAAAGAAATTATCTATATATACATATTTTACAATTAGAAATTGTAACCAATTACAAATAGGTTATAATTACAACAACAATTGTATGAAATTGGATGAAATCTGGCACATGCGTTAGCTGCGACGGCACTGTCGGTGCGTTTGTCTGTATGTGTTCCGTTTGAGTTTATTTTTTTGTTAATTTCGAGAGTGTATTACGACAAAACATCAAGGAAAATTTGGTTTTGGACTTTTCTTCTAATTACATGGAGTGTATCTGACTCCGTGGTATGGACTATTCAATTGGAGGATGTTGGAGCATGGCATGGACTCACCTATTCCCGGGAGGACCTTCTATCTCTGCGCAACTCTATCCACTGCCAAATGATTCCATCTATGATCATTCCTCCTGAGCTAATTCCAACACCAAGCTTAAAGAGGAAAAGAGGAAGGCGAGGAGGGGTGCGATGCAGACTTAGAAGACGTCCTTTTAAACCTCCGTTACCTTCATTGATTCTCTCAAATGTTTGTTCATTGAGAAATAAAATGGATTTGTTGCATGCTAAATGTCTCACGGATGCATCGTTCAGGGAGGCATGTGTTTTTGCTTTGACTGAGTCTTGGCTAGATGAGTCTGTCCCTGACACCGAGGTTAGCCTGGATGGCTTTGAGATCTTCGGGCAGACAGAAACAGTAACTCTGGGAAAGAACGTGGAGGTGGGGTGTGCATGTACATCAACTCGCGCTGGTGCACTAACATCAAAGTACACGAGAAGATCTGTAATCCAAACCTGGAGCTGCTCACCCTGTCCGCCCGTGCTTTCTATCTCCCTAGGGAATTCCCGACTGTTGTGCTTAGCTGTGTATATGTTTCACCAAGTGCCAATGTCAAGGCAGCGGCTGAGCAGATAGCCCAAAATACACAGGCTATGCTCAGCAAATACCCGGATGCTCCAGTGCTACTTCTTGGTGATTTTAACAGCTGTCGGCTTGACTACTCATTACCAGCCTTCAATCAACATGTGGATGTCCCAACGAGATTAAATAAAACTATAGATTTGTGTTACAGTAACATTTCGGAAGCATTTAAAGCTAGAGCTCTCCCACCGCTAGGGTTAGCGGATCACAAAGTTATTCATTTACTTCCTGTTTACAAACAACGGCTGAAACAATGCAAACCGATAATACGTAGCATCCCCCAGTGGTCAGAAGATGCTATTGCATACCTTCAAGGCTGTTTTGCATGCACAGACTGGGAAGTCTTTGAGGGAGACCTGGATGAGCAGGTTTTAGTTATTACAGATTACATCAAATTCTGTATGGATCTTTTGATACCAGTAAAGACTATCAGAACATATTCCAACTCAAAACCATGGATTAATTCACAGATAAAATATCTTTTCAAGAAGACGAAACTTGCCTTTAGGCAAAAGGATTTTGCTGATCTCAAAAAAATAAATCAGGATATCAAAAATGAAATCTTTAAAGCGAAAAATAATTATAAAAACAAACTGGAGCAGGATTTTTCAAATATGAACACCAAGCAGGCATTCCAGCGCGTTAGGAGTCTTACAGGACAAGCTTCTAAACAGACTACTTGTGTATCAGATCCCACCATTTTTGCAAGTAGTCTTAATAAGTTTTATGCCCGTTTTGATACATCTGACTTTTCAGCAGAGTGTGATAGCCTTTTGGATTCTTTGCCCATCCAAGAGTTGAACTATGAGTCCCTTCTAACCAGGCAGGATGTCTATTCCCAGCTCATTAAGTGCAAACCAAATAAGATGGTATTCCGGGCTGGGTCTTGAAAAGCTGTGCCCTGGAACTAACCCCTATTCTTTATTCACTCTTCCTTCGTTCACTCAGCACTTCAAAAATACCTGTCAAATGGAAATCATCAATTGTCATTCCTGTTCCAAAAAATATGCATCCAGCGGAGTTGAATCACTACAGGCCTGTATCATTAACCTCTATTATAATTAAATGTTTTGAGAAAATCATTAAAAACATTATGCTTCCATATGTGACACCATCTTTGGATTGTCTACAATTTGCATACAAACAGAAGAGAGGTACAGATGATGCAGTGGCCTGTCTCTTGCATTGTCTACTTCAACATCTGGACACTTCTGGGAATAATGCCAGACTTCTTTTTATTGACTTTAGTTCCGCCTTTAATTCGATTCAGCGTCACCAGGTGATACGGAAACTACAGAGAATGCAAGTTCCATCATCTCTAATATATTGGATCCATAATTTTCTTTCAAATAGACCTCAAGTGGTTAAGGTGGGCAATGCACTATCACCAACCATTGTCCTCAATACCGGCGCCCCCCAGGGGTGCGTACTTAGCCCATTCCTTTTTATTCTTTATACAAATGACTGTCAGAGTTCATTTACAACAACTCATTATTTTAAATATGCAGATGATACAGCCATTCTTGCTCTGCTTAATGAGGACAATGACTCTTTCTTGGACTATCAACGTTCTACAGCACATTTTAGAACGTGGTGTGAGGATAACTTTCTGCACCTCAATATTTTAAAGACTAAGGAATTGGTCTTTAGCACCTCAAAAGCACAGATCCATTCTTCTAGCATTTTCATTGATGGAGAGATAGTTGAGAGAGTAGATCATTTCAAATATCTTGGCATTATTTTGGACCGAAATCTCAATTTTAATCAGCACACTCTAGGAGTTTACAAATGCTGTCAACAAAGACTGACAGCTATTCGTAAACTTAGGCATTTGTCTGTTCAGCCACGACTTCTTCTGATTCTGTATCGCAGTTTTATTGAGCCAGTCCTTACGTATGGGGCAATTTGTTTTTTTTTTATATGCTTACAGTTACTAATAAGAACAAATTTTTAAAGATAACTAAATTAGCAAGTAAAATTATTGGTATCCCTACCCCTAATCTATCGGAGAGCGTTTCGACACTAACGTTGCGCAAGGCACAAAAAATCTTAAATGACCCAGAACATCCTCTGTATAAATATTTTATTCTCCTGCCTTCTGGCCGTAGGTATAGGCTACCGATGTGTAGAAAAGCCAAGTTCAGTAAGTTTTATTCCTGTATCCATACAAGCCCTAAATACATAGGGAATCAGTGATACGTCAGGTATGCTCTCTTTTTGTTTTTGTTTTGTAGAGGTTATATGTTATGTTTTTCAGTATGTTATGTGTGTTTTGTATCATACGCATCGATGGTGGAAACAAATTTCCTCTCGAGGACAAATCAAATCAAATCAATCAATTACAATTTTAACAATATTTCAAGTGTATTCTTTCTTTGTAAAAAGTATACATTGTATCATACGTATTAAAAAAGGTAAGGATTCATTAGTTTGACTATTGGAACAAACACTATAATAACATCTTAGTTGATAATTCAGTATACCTACTTTATTTTTGACAAAACATCATACTATAGTGTAACGCTCAGCCTAATGAAGGCAGGATACACCACAAAATCTACGGGTTATACCCTCTATATAATTTACTTTTTTAATAAAAATGTTCTTTTTGCTCACAAAACACCACAACAAACAAGATGGAATAATACCTCAAAGTGTATTCAATAGAAGCACCAACAATAAATATATACAGTATAGGCAATAAGTCCTGTGAGTGTGTGTGTGGGTTCCAGTTCAGTGTATGTGTGTGCATTGAATCGGCCTCACCGGTAAGCCTTTCAAAGTCCGTGCACTTGAAGAGGAACAGCGCTGTCCTGTGAAGCGATCTCCACGGTGAAATAATCCACTTGTATATTATTTCCACAAAGAGTCCAACAAACACAGTCAATGACAAGCAAAAGGGTGAAGTGCGGTAGATCGCTAGTCCCAAGAGAGCAATAGTGGCGTTGCTCTCGAACGCCGACTTTCCGGCTCTTTTAAACGGAAGTAAAAGTCATTAATCCAGCTGATCAGACTGACGTCATGGGGATTCCCTGGAGCTCCGTGAACGAACTCTCGCGTGAGAAAACAGGAACACAACCACATGTCCGGGCAATCAACAGAGGAAGAATAATTATAAAAGAACAGCTGTCTGGTAAGAATTATACAAATACTTCACAGCAATATAAAAATTCTTTCCTTATGTGGCCTAGCTACATATCCCCCCCCCCCACCCCAGCCAGCGGCATCGGAGGAGAGCGTCCATAATAGCGCTTCAGGTTTACCACATTCAATATATCGACTCTAGGTGGGTTGCCCCAGCACACAGTGTAATTTATTGGCCCTGTTTTACTTTTAATTTCAGCTGGACCCTCCCACTTGGGTGCTAGCTTGGCAGAAAATTTGTTTGCTGAATTAGACAGAGGATGGGTTTTAATCCAAACCAGGTCGCCCGTATGAAACTGCGCATTTTTTCTACGGTAATTATAATACCTAGCTTGTTTGGCTTGGCACATCCTCATTCTATTCCTTACTTCTTCCATCATGATGTTTTGTCGTTCTACCAGGGAATATGAAGCTTGATCAGGTGAAGGCGGTCGGTGGATAAGACGTTCCAGTGGTCCTAGAATTTGTCTACCCAGCATGAGCACAGTAGGTGTTTTTCCGGTGGTTTCTTGCTGGGCAGTGTTAATGGCATAGCGGAATTCTGGTAGCCACTGGTCCCAGTTCTGATGAGGTTGACCCACATATGCAGCAATCATAGTTTTTACTGTCCGGTTGATTCTTTCTGTTAGGTTTGACTGTGGATGATAACTCGTTGTGAGTTTCTGAACACAACCCCATGTTTTGCACAGATCGCTCAGAAGACTGGACGTGAATTGGGGACCCCTATCGGACACCAGGTATTTGGGTACCCCCCATCGTGTAAAGATCTCCTCTCGTAGGATTTTCACTACTTTCTGGGTCTTGCTGTCTCTCAGAGGGAACATTTCCACCCACTTCGTGAAATAATCAACAATGACAAGGAGGTACGTATTCTGTTGTTTACTGGCGGGGAATGGTCCCATTAGATCCACCCCCAACGTGTGTCCAGGTTCAGTGATCTGTGTACTCTGCATCAATCCAGAAGGTTTTGTATTGCTGGGTTTATATTTCTGGCAGATCTCGCAGCTTTTGACGTATTGGCACACGTCCTTCCTAACGGACGGCCACCATGCCACGTCTAAGATTTTCAGCAGAGTCTTTAACTGTCCGAGATGACCTCCAAGCGGATTATCATGGTAATAGTGCATGAAGTCAGCGGTTAATGATAGTGGTACTACCAACTGATACTTCTCTCCTTTATCCTTCATAGGAACTTTGCGGTACCACACCTCTTGGAGGTTTTCAAAGGTGATGGCTTGATCCTTGACTGATCGAGGGTGAATGTTAGATTGCAGGTCAGTGATTGCAGTGATTGCAGGTCAGCTGATCCTGATCGATTGCTCCTGTCTGCCTAGCTGCCTGCTGTGTTTTGTTTGCTTCGAGGCTGTAAGCTCCGTCTAAGCCTCGTATTAGCTTTGTATTTCTTTCTGTTTTGAACCATAATTTACTACCATTTCGAGTTGTTTATACTACTAAATACAGCTTAGACAACATCTCAGATTAACCTGACATCGCTAGCTTCCGTTATTGTTAGCACAACACGCTAGTAACTCGCTAGCCTGTTAACTGAGCGCACGGGTGGCGCGTTATTTATTTATTTTTCTCTCGCGCGCCCGCGCCTCTGAGTTCATAAAAAGCCCAGGTGAGTAAGAATCAGTCAACAAACACGGTGAGTAATGTCTTGTCCTGTTATTGTCACCTGCACTTCATGTTACATGTTTAGCATAGCCTTCCCCATCGCCAATATAGGGTTTATATGTGATAAATGCAAGGAGACAGTCAGGCTGACGGAGAAGATTTCAGAATTGGAAACACGCATCCAAACTTTAATTAAAGATAGTCAGTGTGCTAGAGCTTTAGATACTATTTTGGATGCGCCTAGCATAGCGAACTCTTTACATGATTCGGTTCCGGCTGAATTATTGCCTGTGCAGCAAGGCAAATGGGTGACAGTGAGAGATCGCTCTAGTCGCGGTTTAAAAAACCACTCTTACGTTCCGATTGCCATAACAAATCGATTTGCCCCGCTCAGTGAAACACCCACTGAGAATTCTGTTGATTGTGCCCTGGTAATTGGTGATTCGATCACACGGAACGTGAAAATAGGGACACCAGCCAACATAGTCACATGTTTGCCGGGAGCCAGAGCGCCTGACATCAAAGCAAATTTAAAAGTGCTGGCTAATGCTAATCGTAAATTCTCTAAGATTGTTATTCACGTCGGCACTAATGATGTTCGACTCCGCCAGTCGGAGATCACCAAAATTAATATTAAAGAGGTGTTTGAACTCGCAAGTACGATGTCAGGCACTGTAATCTGCTCTGGCCCCCTTCCTGTTCGAAGGAGTGATGAGATAGTTAGCAGATTGTCATCACTCAATGGCTGGCTGTCTAAGTGGTGTCCGCAAAATAATATAGAATTCATAGACAATTGGAAAAGTTTTTGGGGCAAACCTGACCTGTTGAAAAGAGATGGTATTCATCCCTCCTGGGATGGTGCTGCTCTTCTCTCTAGTAATTTGGCTCGTAGTCTTAGAGACAAAACATGACAATCTGGGGCTCAGGTCAGGAAGCAGACAAACTGGCTAAACCGACCGTCTGCTAGCGGCCTCGCGTCACCAACGTCAGATAAATCCCATCACATAGAGCCTCTTTCACCTAGATATCATCATATAGAGACTGTGTCTGTTCTCCGAATTTGGAAATCCAAAAAATGTCCAAACCGATCTAAGGTTAAAAATGTAATTGATATTCAACAAATAAAAAATAGATATAATACAGATGAGCAAACAATAAAGCTTGAGTTGCTGAATATTCGATCCCTTACTTCAAAAGCGCTCATAGTTAATGATATGATTTCAGATTATAACCTAGATGTGCTGTGTATGACAGAAACCTGGATAAAACCAAACAATTACATTACTTTAAATGAGTCCACCCCCCATGATTACTGTTATAAACATGAACCTCGCCTGAAAGGCAAAGGGGGAGGTGTTGCTGTAATTTATAGTAAAATTTTCAAAACCACTAAAAAATCTAGTTTTAAATATACTTCTTTTGAAGTGTTGGTGCTTAATGTAAAAATATATAATGTAAACGATAAATCAAGTTTGAGAATTCTGTTGGCAACTGTATACAGGCCACCAGGGCACCATAAAGACTTTATCAATGAATTTGCTGACTTTCTATCAGAATTAGTATTGGCTGCAGATAAAGTTCTAATTGTTGGTGATTTTAATATACATGTAGA
This sequence comes from Gila orcuttii, assembly GCA_026230005.1. NCBI lineage: Eukaryota > Metazoa > Chordata > Actinopteri > Cypriniformes > Leuciscidae > Gila > Gila orcuttii. The sequence goes on along the minus strand of JAPDVR010000017.1, from coordinate 116,242 downwards.
TAATGAAAAAGATGCATTGGGATTGGCAATTAAAGACATTCTTAATCTAAAAATGGAGCTTAACTGGAAGAAAACAAAACTAGAGGTATTTCGGATTGCATGGAAGGAGAGCTCGATTGCTTACAGAGAGGCTTTAAAAGCTGCTAGATCTGCTTATTTTTCAACCCTATTAGAAGAAAATAAACATAATCCTAGGTATTTATTTGAAAAAGTGGCTACACTAATGAAAAAGAAAGCTTCAAGCCCAGAAGTTTCCAAGAAACACAGCAGTAATGACTTTATGAACTACTTCACTTATAAGATTGATAATATTAGGGACAAAATTATAACTATGCAACCGTCTACTACAGTATCGCATCAGACAGCGCAGTGTAGTCTCCCTGAGGAAAAATTTGATTCATTTGTTGCTATAGGAGAGGAAGAATTTTGCAAACTCGTTAAATCATCTAAATCGACAACATGTATGTTAGACCCTATACCGACTAAACTATTGAAAGAGATGCTTCCAGAAGTCATAGATCCTCTTCTTAACATCATTAATTCGTCTTTGTCTCTAGGATACGTACCAAAAACCTTTAAGCTGGCTATGATTAAACCGCTTGTTAAAAAAACGCAACTTGATCCTACAGAATTAGTCAGTTACAGGCCGATCTCAAATCTACCTTTTCTATCAAAGATATTAGAAAAAGCAGTATCCTCACAGCTGTGTTCCTTTCTTGAAAGAAATGATATCTGCGAGGATTTCCAGTCAGGATTTAGACCACACCATAGCACTGAGACTGCTCTCATTAGAGTCACAAATGATTTGCTCTTATCATCCGATCGTGGTTGTATCTCTCTATTAGTGTTACTTGATCTTAGTGCTGCATTTGACACCATTGACCACAACATTCTCTTAGATAGACTAGAAAACTATGTTGGCATTAGTGGAATTGCATTAGAATGGTTTAAATCATATTTATCTGACCGCTATCAGTTTGTAGCAGTAAATGAAGAGATGTCTTATCGATCACAAGTTCAGTATGGCGTACCACAAGGCTCAGTTCTCGGACCGCTGCTTTTTACTCTGTATATGCTACCTTTAGGAGATATCATTAGGAAACATGGAATTAGCTTTCACTGTTATGCTGATGATACTCAGCTCTATATTTCTTCCAAACCTAATGAACCTCACCAATTCACAAAATTATCGGAATGCATAGTTGATATGAAAAATTGGATGACTAGTAATTTCCTAGTACTAAATTCAGAAAAAACAGATTCTAATTATTGGACAAAAAGCTTCCACACGTAATAACCTAGAATACCGTCTAACACTTGATGGCTGCTCTGTTAAGTCCTCGTCGTCGGTTAGGAACCTGGGTGTGCTCTTGGATACCAATCTTTCATTTGAAAGTCACGTGTCTAGTGTCTGTAAAACCGCATTTTTCCATCTTAAAAATATATCTAAATTACGCCATATGCTCTCATTGACAAATGCGGAACAATTAGTTCATGCGTTCATGACATCAAGGCTAGATTATTGTAATGGTCTGCTAGGTGGTTGCCCTGCACGCTTAATAAACAAACTACAGCTAGTTCAAAACGCAGCCGCTAGACTTCTTACCAGAACCAGGAAGTACGACCATATTAGCCCCGTTCTGTCAACACTGCATTGGCTCCCTATTAAACATCGTATACATTTTAAAAAATTGCTGATTACTTACAAAGCACTAAATGGTTTAGCTCCACCGTACTTGAGCGAGCTCTTAACGCATTATACTCCTTCACGTCTATTGCGATCTCAAAATTCTGGCCAGTTGATAATACCTAGAATATCTAAATCGACTGCTGGCGGTAGATCCTTTTCCTATTTAGCACCAAAACTTTGGAACAATCTTCCTAACATTGTCCGGGAAGCAGACACAGTCTGTCAGTTCAAAGCTAGACTAAAAACACATCTCTTTGACCTAGCATTCACATAACACTCTATAGACTTTTATAATTCAATATTAGGCTGCTTAGATTAGGTCAGCCGGAACTGGGAACACTTCCCTTAAATCCTGATGTACTCGTTACATCATAAGAAGAATGGCATCTACGCTAATTTTAGTGTCTTTGTTTATCCCGAGGTTTTGCCGCAGCCTGCCGGATCCAGGCCGTTTCCAGATCTGACGAAGGACCTTCGCCTGGACCCGATGACAATGCAGTGCTGAAGTGCCAACTAGCCTCTCCCTATGGAGGATCCCTATACCACTCTACAGATAAAGCCTAGTGGAATTTTTCGGTTCGCGTACCTACCCGAAGTGATAAGATAAAATAAAATTCTGCATCAAAATTTATAGACAAGTAGTTTGTGTAGGAATGGTTTGTAAGGAATTCCAAACCTGCGCACATATATTCAAACGCACATAACTATAGAATCAATTCTTAATGCGCATGTGAACGCCATCAGCGTCTATCACAGGTTCACGTTTAAAGTCTGTTTAGAGAGAACGGTGTCGTCTTAGCGGCCCTTAATTTAATAACAAATGATCATTTAGACGGAAGTGAATCAATCAAAACTAACTTAGCTGGATAAAACATTATTCAAGAACCACTATTAAACTAAACCAATCTTTGTTACCTTAAATTATATGTTTATCTCTGTAAAGCTGCTTTGAAACAATCTGCGTTGTTAAAGGCGCTATATAAATGAGGATGACTTGACTTGACTTGACTTGATGGTATTGTCCAATTGTTGAGCTTTAGTTATCTCCTCTAGAGAGTGAGGTAATGTAGATGTATGGTGTGAAGATATGGATAGACAAGGGGCAACATCAGCATCAGGCATACCCTGGACCCGGGACAAAGCGTCAGGTCCCATGTTGAGGCAGCCTTTTCTGTGATGGACCCCAAAGTTGAACTGTTGCAGGCGGAGTGTCCAGCGAGTTAGGCGTGAGGAGGTTTTAGGGCAGTTGAATGCCCATGCTAGCGCCGCATGGTCAGTGAAGACGTTGAAGGCTCTTCCCTCCAGGTAGTGTTTCCACTTCTCAACAGCCCAAACCACTGGTAGACATTCCTTTTCAGAAGTGCTGTAATTCTTCTCTGCTCCAGTTAAGGTCCTTGAAGCATACGCCACCACCTTTTCACCCTCCTCCACCTGTTGTGTGAGGATGGCCCCCAGTCCTACCTCACTAGCATCAGTATGAACTTGGAAGTCTTTGGTGGTGTCTGGTTGTATAAACTCAGGTGAGTTTTGTAAAGCTAGTTTCAGTGCATCCATACTTGCTTGACATTCAGTGGTCCACTCCCACTTGACTCCTTTCTTTTTCAGGTTGTTCAATGGTGCAGAAATGTCAGCGAAGTGTGCGATAAATTTATGATACCACCCGGCCAGGCCTAGAAACCGTTGCAAGGCTTTGAGGTCTTGTGGTGGAGGGAACTCTGCCACAGCACAGGTCTTCTCTCGGTCAATTTCAACTCCCCTCTCAGAGACTATATGGCCGAGGAACTTGAGTTGACGTTTGAAGAAGTGGCATTTTTTCATGTTCAACGTCAAGTTGGCCTGGGTAAGTCTATGGAAAACTATATTAAGATGGTGACTGTGTTCTTCTAGTGAGTTTGAATAGATAATGATGTCGTCAATATACACAAAGCAAATTTTTCCCCTCAAATCAGCCAGACTCTCTCCATCAGACGCTGGAAGGTAGCAGCAGCATTTCTGAGCCCATACGGCATCGCCTTGAACTGAAATAGCCCTTTGGATGAAATAAAAGCAGTCTTTTCTTTACTCTGAGGCTCCATCTCCACCTGCCAGTACCCAGACTGCAGATCCAAAGAACTGAACCATGAGGCTCCTTCCAATGATTCAAGGATGTCGTGAATCAACGGCATCGGATATGCGTCAGGCACTGTCTTGCTGTTCAGCCTCCTGTAATCCACACAGAACCTGTACGATCCGTCAGGTTTGGGGACCAGGACCACCGGTGAAGACCAAGGCGAGAAGGAGGGTTCAATGATCTTATCTCTCAGCATCTGATCTATTTGCTCTTCAATGATCTGCTTCTTAAAAGGAGCAACTCTGTAAGCCCGAGATTTGAGAGGCATGTCTTCAGATAATGTGATTCGGTGTTGTACAATGGATGTCTTTCCCAGGTGGTTCGAGGTTGCACGTGGCCAAGCTTGTTGTAACTTCCTCAATTCCTCCTGATTTTCAGAGTCCCAGGACTTGACCTCAGGGGAAACATCCAGGAGTTCTGGAATTCTACCAGTGGAAGGTAATGCATAATATAAATTCAGCTTTGCAGCCCTGCGAGAAAGATCTTGACCAGCAGGGGTTGCAGGAACTGTTGGAATCTGCGATGGCAAGAAAGGGTAATAGGTGTTTCCGTTTTCAGATCTTAACCCATATCGGCCTCTGCCCACTTCCAGGACCGCTCCCGTGTCCCTCAGGAAATCCAGACCCGCAATAAGAGGAAATGCTAGGTGAGTGTCTTTCAGGATATAAGTATCCAAACTGCAATCTTGATCATGCCATTGAATCTTAATCCTTTGCAGATCTCTGGACTGGTGAATCGTGCAGTCCGCCATTATGAACCTCTGTGGACTGGAGGTAACGACTGAGGGAATCTCACCTTTCAACTGTTTCCACAGGCTTTCTTCCATTAAAGTGTAAGTGCTACCTGTGTCTAACACTGCTTTCACTTCTTTGCCATTCACCTTTACAGGCACCATCAGGAGAGATGACACTAGATGGGGTTGTGCTAGTGTTATTCCAGCCAGGTTTATGTTAAAGGTACGTTCAGCAGATTTCTTGTTGGTCTTTTCTTTGCTGCTCTGAGTACTGACTTTTTGCCAGTAGTCTTTGGCTCCCATGTGATCCTTTTCCACCATAGATCCAACCTTCACTAGCTGCTCAACCGAGTTGACGGTTCCCCTCATACATCCCGCAATCCTGGGGTTGATGTTATTAAGTATACGATTTACTAAGTCCTCCTCAGATATCTCTGGCTTCCATTTCAGACATAGGGCCCGGTAGTCATATGCAAAGTCCCTCAGGCGCTGTTGTGGCTGCTGAACCATTGTCCTCAGCTTTTCCTCCACTTCTGAGAGGTAATCATCTGAAAGAAAAGCAGTCATGAATGCCTTTTTGAAGGATTTCCAATCCGTTACCTTGACCTTCTCCGCTTTCCACCAGCTCAGAGCACGTCCCTTCAGCACTGTGCTCAAGGTTCCTAGGAGTTCTGCACTAGGAAGGGGCCGGATCTCCAGGAAGTTCTCACCCTGTTCGATAAAGTTCAGCACCTCCGCCGTTTAACAGGAGTCACCAAATGAGGGGAACTCGATGCGGATAGGAGGTCGGGCACAGAATGAGGATGAACCTGCCACTACCGAAGAGGTAAGCACACGAGACGGTTTAGCATACATAGAGGGTTGAATGTCATAAGTATCATTTAGGGGTTTATGAGTGGTAATTTTGTCTCTAGATACTAGGGCTGGGGTCAGAGGTTGATGGACAGTGGAAAATCGGGAGGAATCTGGAGAATAGGCCTGTAATCTGGTGAGTGTGGGAGTACTAGTGAGCCTTATTTTTTTTCATTTGACTTTCCCATTTCGCATCTCTCCTCAGAAAACAATTTGTCACAGCCTTTTCTAATTTTGCCAGCGCATCTGCAAAATAATCCTCCAACCTTGCCAAGCTAGAATCTACGGCCTGCCTGAAACTTGTTTCTCGATTTAATGTACTGTCCATTGACTGTTTGAAATCTTGTTCCATGGTATGTACTTTGTTATCAAGGGCCAATAAATTAACTTTACATTGAGTCAGTTCTGATTGCAATGATTGTACCCTCTCAACATTTTGTGTACAACTCTCATCATCATCATCATCATCATCAGATTGTTCAGCATCAGAAATGTACAATGAACTAAGCATTGAAGTTATTTCAGCCGTAGGATTACGTCTAGTCACAAAAGACCTGGGCATCTCTTGAACATTTGTTAGTTCCATATCATTCTGGCCATATTCAAAAGTAACTAGGTCAACAGCAGTATTAACAACTTCTGTCACAGTATCAGTATTCCCTACATCCATCTTGAAAAAAAGAGAGAGAAAAAAAAAACATAAAAAGAACAATAATAAAGGTTCCCCGTACGGGCCACCAATATGTAACGCTCAGCCTAATGAAGGCAGGATACACCACAAAATCTACGGGTTATACCCTCTATATGATTTACTTTTTTAATAAAAATGCTTTTTGCTCACAAAACACCACAACAAACAAGATGGAATAATACCTAAAAGTGTATTCAATAGAAGCACCAACAATAAATATATACAGTATAGGCAATAAGTCCTGTGAGTGTGTGTGTGGGTTCCAGTTCAGTGTATGTGTGTGCATTGAATCGGCCTCACCGGTAAGCCTTTCAAAGTCCGTGCACTTGAAGAGGAACAGCGCTGTCCTGTGAAGCGATCTCCACGGTGAAATAATCCACTTGTATATTATTTCCACAAAGAGTCCAACAAACACAGTCAATGACAAGCAAAAGGGTGAAGTGCGGTATATCGCTAGTCCCAAGAGAGCAATAGTGGCGTTGCTCTCGAACGCCGACTTTCCGGCTCTTTTAAACGGAAGTAAAAGTCATTAATCCAGCTGATCAGACTGACGTCATGGGGATTCCCTGGAGCTCCGTGAACGAACTCTCGCGTGAGAAAACAGGAACACAACCACATGTCCGGGCAATCAACAGAGGAAGAATAATTATAAAAGAACAGCTGTCTGGTAAGAATTATACAAATACTTCACAGCAATATGAATATTCTTTCCTTATGTGGCCTAGCTACAATAGTATACAGGTCCTTCTCAAAAAATTAGCATATTGTGATAAAGTTCATTATTTTCCATAATGTAATGATAAAAAATAAACTTTCATATATTTTAGATTCATTGCACACCAACTGAAATATTTCAGGTCTTTTATTGTTTTAATACTGATGATTTTGGCATACAGCTCATGAAAACCCAAAATTCCTATCTCAAAAAATTAGCATATCATGAAAAAGTTCTCTAAACGAGCTATTAACCTAATCATCTGAATCAACTAATTAACTCTAAACACCTGCAAAAGATTCCTGAGGCTTTTAAAAACTCCCAGCCTGTTTCATTACTCGAAACCGCAATCATGGGTAAGACTGCCGACCTGACTGCTGTCCAGAAGGCCATCATTGACACCCTCAAGCAAGAGGGTAAGACACAGAAAGAAATTGCGGCGTGGCATGGAGGCAATCAGCCTGTGGCACCGCTGAGGTGTTATGGAGGCCCAGGATGCTTCGATAGCGGCCTTAAGCTCATCCAGAGTGTTGGGTCTTGCGTCTCTCAACTTTCTCTTCACAATATCCCACAGATTCTCTATGGGGTTCAGGTCAGGAGAGTTGGCAGGCCAATTGAGCACAGTAATACCATGGTCAGTAAACCATTTACCAGTGGTTTTGGCACTGTGAGCAGGTGCCAGGTCGTGCTGAAAAATGAAATCTTCATCTCCATAAAGCTTTTCAGCAGATGGAAGCATGAAGTGCTCCAAAATCTCCTGATAGCTAGCTGCATTGACCCTGCCCTTGATAAAACACAGTGGACCAACACCAGCAGCTGACATGGCACCCCAGACCATCACTGACTGTGGGTACTCCAGTGCTGCTTCTCTGTAGCCCAGGTCAGGCGCTTCTGCCGCTGTTTCTGGTTCAAAAGTGTCTTGACCTGGGGAATGCGGCACCTGTAGCCCATTTCCTGCACACGCCTGTGCACGGTGGCTCTGGATGTTTCTACTCCAGACTCAGTCCACTGCTTCCGCAGGTCCCCCAAGGTCTGGAATCGGTCCTTCTCCACAATCTTCCTCAGGGTCCGGTCACCTCTTCTCGTTGTGCAGCGTTTTTTGCCACACTTTTTCCTCCCCACAGACTTCCCACTGAGGTGCCTTGATACAGCGCTCTGGGAACAGCCTATTTGTTCAGAAATTTCTTTCTGTGCCTTACCCTCTTGCTTGAGGGTGTCAATGATGGCCTTCTGGACAGCAGTCTTACCCATGATTGCGGTTTTGAGTAATGAAACAGGCTGGGAGTTTTTAAAAGCCTCAGGAATCTTTTGCAGGTGTTTAGAGTTAATTAGTTGATTCAGATGATTAGGTTAATAGCTCGTTTAGAGAACCTTTTCATGATATTCTAATTTTTTGAGACAGGAATTTTGAGTTTTCATGAGCTGTATGCCAAAATCATCAGTATTAAAACAATAAAAGACCTGAAATATTTCAGTTGGTGTGCAATGAATCTAAAATATATGAAAGTTTAATTTTTGCAGTTTGTTGCTTATACAGACATTTTATTTAAACATATTTCAGTCTATTTTTACTCATCTTAGTAGGCTATAGCAATATAGTTTGGATGTGTTCATGTAAAAATAACATGTTTACTAATGCAGATGCGAGAGTGAATGAACGGCACAGACACGCGCTGTATAACTGTTAGGGGTGTCACGATTCTCCAAATCCTCGATTCGATTACATTTTTGATTCTAAGGTCACGGTTCGATTCGATTCTCGATTTTTACTCTTTTTTTTTTTTTTAAGCACAGGTTGCTGTTGCTCCTAAAAAGCTGACATCAGTTCATCGCAATCTTACACATCTCTGTTATTATCAATAAAGCTGACTGCACAATCTTTCATAATATATAGCCTACACTTTGTTTGTTATAATTAGAGGATTTGCCAGCTTACAGAATTTAGCACTGAACAAAAAGTCCGTTTTGAGGAGAGTCTATCTTAAATGCTTCTGATTGGCCATTGCAAGAAGAAATCAACACATATGTCTGTGATTGGCTAAATCGCTCAACGCTGCAAACATGTTATAAATAGAAACTCTGGCCTGTAAATCGTTTGTATTTTGTTTTAGTTGTTCTTGTTGCTTTTCTGCAACAGATAAATAAAAATGTATTAGTTTTTATATGTTTTATTCATAGATATTTCTAGTTTCTACATTTTCCAGGGTTATTAGATAGTATTATTCCTCACAGCGTAGGGATACAGTGGTAGTAAGAAACTTACTAAACATGATGTGTTTTATAATCCAGCTGGTGGGCGTTGGCATGTTTGCATGGCTTGCCTTAGATAATTTGCGTTTGAATACCGCGCGCTCTCCGTGGGCGTGGCACATTAACGCGTAATGAGGTATAATGAGCTGGAAAGAAAAATACTGACATCTCTCTCTTTTCATACAGATTACATAAACTGAGAATATTTGTTTTTTTATATAAATTAATTCATTTAAAAGAAGAGAGTTCAAGCTTCATTATGGAAAAAACACTCGTGCCTGTATGACAAGTATTCACAGAATTACAGTTAATTTTCGGACGCGTTTCAGAATGGACTTCACTGACAGAGAGAAGGCAAAACTAGCATCATGTTTATTTTTCTTTATTTGACTAAAAGCACAATACTTTGTTTATATTGTGAGTATACACAAAACAAAATGGACACTTAACAGGATCGAATGATGTATAACACAAATATGTAAAATCAAAATCAACAGAGTATTTTGAGTCTCTTTTGCACTGATTAGAAAAAAAGCGAGACTATTGCGCCGGCGCGATAGCCGACCTCAGAGGGTTAACCGACCTTTCAAGCTAGCTGTGGATGCTAGTGATTTTGGTGTGGGTGCGGTTCTTCTCCAAGATGATTCAGTGGGAGTTGAGCATCCTGTGTGCTATTTTTCAAAGAAATCAGAAGCACTATTCTACAATTGAAAAGGAAGCTTTGGCCCTTATTCTTGCTCTGAATCATTCTGATGTGTATGTTTCATACAGTGTTTCACTTATTGTATACACTGATCATAATCCCTTAGTCTTCCTCCAAAGCATGAGAAACTCTAACCAGCGTTTAATGCAATGGAGCCCGTTTTTGCAGGGATATGACCTTACAGTCCGCCACATTCGTGGGAAGGATAATGTTTTGGCGGATGCTCTGTCAAGGTCGTAAGTGCTTGTGTTTGTTTACATTTCATGTACTTGTTGATTTTGCCATAGGTTATCGTACAGCAACATTTTAAGGGTGGGAGTGTTCTAATCAGAAGCTGTGTCCCAATGTGAAGGCTGCGTCCTTCAAAGGCCGTATTTGAAGGCTGATTGGCCGCATTTGAAGGGCGATTGCGTCACAGTGGCGCGACGAAGGATGTCCCAATTCAAAGGCTGCATCTTCGAAGGCCGCATTTGAAGGCCGATTGAAAGAAATATAACACAAACACAATTTGTGTGTTTTATTTTAACCTTAAGGTTAGGTTTTATTATATACAAATAAAACATTCATCAATTATTTTATTATTAACATATTACTATCTTCAGTGAACTCGTTTATAGTTATAATTATAAACACAAATAACACTAATTATCATTATTAGGCTATTATTGGTACATTTAGGCTACATATTTAGAAGCCGCTTTTATCAAAAAAAGGAACAAAGCACTTCGTCAAATGTCAGTCATAATACAGGTTAGACAATAATAATACAGGTCTAAGATTATCATAAATAAACACAAGATTTTGACGCATATCCAAGTGTTTGTGTGGAGTGTGGAGGCACAGGCGCGGACACTTGCATTTTTCTATCAACAGTGGAAACAACTTAAAATACTCTATCATTTCTGGTCATACAGAATATAATAATACATCATTCGCAACTACTTTTATTTGTGCAAAAACGAATGGACACAAAAGTACACGGACCCAAGACTATCAAACTTTTTCTACAAATACATTATTTGAAATATTTAATAATATAAGGTCTGTGTACTTTGCGTCCACTCGTTTTTCTTTTTTTAACCCGTAATTGAAAAACGAAAAATTAACGGTTGTAGGCTGTTTTTAAAACGCAAAGTTGAGCACCAAAATTTGAATTTGAACTGTAACGTTACACACCAAATGCTGCAAAAAAAATATATATATATATTGACGTATTTTCAGATTTTTGTTTATTACGGTTTTCCCCTTTATTAAATATTTGAAATATTCACAAATTAATATGGAAATAAATTCGATTTTACTGGTTTTCTAAGGCTAAATTAGAACCTGGAAATTATATTCGAATTTGTTCGTTTAAAAGTGGACATTTCAAGCTTATATAGAGGCTATATTTTGTTTCAGTTAATTTTTGAGACGCGCTCCAGTTCACAGAGATCATGAAAGCACGCCTGATTGTTTTCTTTTATTTTACAAAAGCACAAAGTTTTCTTGTTATTGTGAGTTTACACAAATAAAATTGTGTATTTTTATACATTTATGTGTACACAAAAAATATTGTGAGTACAGTTTATAAACTGAAAGGACAGATTGCACAACCGTCGCCACGGATTGTTTTGTTTTTTTCCCACAGATGGAGGGTTTTTTCCCTCCATAATACGGGGTTGAAATATATATTTACCATATTCATATTCATATTCATCATTTATATTGTCCATTTATGCTACATAATAAAAAGAATACACTAGCCTACAAAATCGCATCAAGGTAAGATATAGCCTAAGTGAACATTTGAACCTTTATATGTTTATGTATGTTTTCTTTTCTTTTCATTACACTATTTACGTAAATTAACACCCAATTGTAACGGTCACCAGCTGGAGTGCCCTTGAGAGCCACCAGAGGGCACTCCAGATAAGACTATTATCACTCACAAACTACATTTCCCATAACTCACTGCCCGGACTTACCATCACTGATCACATTCACCTGTACCTCATTCACTGATTGCATTCACCTGTGTCTCATCCTGTTAGTCTGTCTATTTATACCAGGTTCATTCATTCACTCACCGCGAAGTCTTGTTTTAGTGTCACACTGCAATTCTGAGCATTCTCCCCATTTTCTTGTCTCTTGGTCTTTTTGTATTTCTTGCCTGTTTTGGATTACTCTTTTGCCTCTGACCCCTGCCTGCTTTGTGTGTTTGTTTGTACGGACTGCCTGCCTGTGTTTGACCTTGCCTGTTTTGGATTACCCCTTAATAAAACTGCATTTGGATTCTCCACCTTCGTGTCTCGGAGCAGTTTCGTGACACCAATACTTGAACAGTTTAAAGTGTAATCTGACAATTCAGGAAGCAGCTTCTGAATTGGGACGCAGCAAACCAGCTCTGGCCATGATCTTGGCTATTAAAGCCGAAAATACATGACTGAAACATCCTCACCATGTCCTCCAGTAAAAAATAAAACCGAAAAATGACAATAGCCAATTCTGGATCCATAGCTGTTTATTCAATTATAACAAATGAATTATCAGGATGGCAGCTGTACTCTCGCACCGTTGCTGGCGCCAGGAGCGGTAATCGGGAACACCTTGTTGCGCAATTAAATCCTGCGAAGGCTACATGGTGTGTCCTTCGAAGGACGAATAGGCTGCATCCCTCGAAGTCTGCAGCCTTCGGAGGATGCAGCCTTCACATTAGGACACAGCTAGTGGCTGCGTTCGGAATCGCATACTCAATGAGTAGGTACTTAATTTCAATGAGTACTTACTTAACGAGCGCTAAAAGAGTAGGTACTTAATGGCCAAATCTCGTTAAGTATGAATGCGATCCGGACATCATTCGCCATGTTGACGTTACATGTGACCTATGACGTTTTCACAAGCGCAACAATTTAAAAGTCATGAGCGACAGGTGCACTAACAGCTGATTGCATCAGTAACTCGACAACTTTACTAGAACGGTTTAGTTCAGCGTTTGAAATGGTTGGCATGTCTGCAATTGTTAGATTAAGGTGTGCACAAAGGAGATGTCGGGCAGCTGCTCGACGATCTCGCTTTTGGAGAAGACTGATGATTTTATTCTCAAACAAAGCAAGTATTACTACTTAAACAATTAAGATTACCCCTGAAAGAATTTCATTACTAGCCTATCCCAACACTTATGCACAATAATTATGACAAATGCTGTGACCAACAGTTAATTATATAACATTATTATAATATATATACATTATTAATTATGTAGTTTTGTAAAACAAGCAAACTTTTGTATTATCATATGACATAGCTATGCATGAATACACGCTAGACAAATGCAGATGATGTAAATACATTTTTATTCATGAAATTCATATTTTATTTACTGACAACAATATGAAACATGAATAAAAATAAGTGAATGAATAAAAGAAATCATCACAATAAATATATACATATACAAGTCAATACCACATGAAACATTGTTTTTGATTGTTTTGTTCTAACAAACTATGATGTATTTATTGCAGGCAGTGAACCCCACATCATACTGCCATCTCAATAGAGCTGTTCCCATTTTGCGGCTTTATCTTGATGAGGCAGCTGACCACCGTGCCCACCTTCGCCTGTCTATGCCGTCCATCAGGTCCCTGATTGCTGCAGTCAGACCTGGATCTGACCTTGGATGGGAACGGGAGATTGAGGTCCTTGTGTTCCTGCACTGGCTGGCCCATGCAGCATCCTACAGGGTGGTGTCGCAGACCTTCGATATCCCAAAGACCTCTGTGCATGACATTGTGCACAGAGTGAGCAAGGCCATCATGGGAATTTTGAGGAGGGTGATCTGCTTTCCGACCGGAGATGACCTGGAGGCAGTGGGAGCAGGATTTGCACAGCTGTCTGGGTCACCAGCTTTCAGCAGAGTAGTTGGTGCAATAGACGGCTGTCATATCCGTATCAAACCTCCAGCAAATAACTCCCACTGTTACTTCAACAGGAAGCTGTTTCACTCCATCCAACTCCAGGCCATCTCTGATCACCGGGGGAAATTCCTTGATGTCTTTGTGGGATATCCTGGGTCTGTGCACGATGCCAGGGTGCTGAGGAACAGCCCTGTGTATGCTGGCAATCTTTACCCACCTGCAGGCAAGTGCATCCTCGGGGATGGAGGCTATCCTTGCCTGAGTGCACCCATCTGCCTCATCACCCCTTACAGAGAGCCGGTACAGAACCCTGTGCAGGCTCGTTTCAACAGCAAGCACTCCCGTGCCCGCAACATCGTGGAGAGAGCTTTTGGGATGCTGAAGACACGCTGGCGCTGCATTTTCTTCAAGGCCTTGGAGGTGAGCCCTGCCTTCGTGCCTGAGATTGTTGCGTGCTGCGCTGTGCTTCACAATCTCGCTCTAGCCAATGGGGACATCGTTGAGCCAGAGGATGAGGAAGACCATGACCAGGCCCTCCTGATCCCCACAACCTTGCAGCAAGAGTGGGAGAACAAGTGCGGGACAATCTGGCTGCTGCAGTGTCTGCTCCAAACATTTATTCATTTACATTTATTCATTTTTAGCTGACGCTTTTATCCAAAGCGACTTACAATTGCTATATTTCAGAGGTCGCACGCCTCTGGAGCAATTAGGGGTTAAGTGTCTTGCTCAGGGACACATTGGTGTCTCACAGTGGATTCGAACCCGGGTCTCTCACACCAAAGGCATGTGTCTTATCCACTGCGCCATCACCACCAAACATCCCTGTGCCGGCTCTCCATGAGCATGACTACCTTTAAAACATTAAGAAAGATAAAAATGTTTTAAAATTCATGTTGTCAGCATTCAGTTTCTTGACAAATGTAATTTTATAGGTTTACAATTACATGCAAATATTTGTTAGAGCTTTAAAACCTTTTGTAGTGTAGAGGGATAAACCAATGAACTGGTTAGAAGAATATTGCTGGTCAATCAGCAAGGCTCTTTACTCCAGGTTTGTCCAGGGTCATTGTCCCTGTAAATAAATGGAGTTAATCACTTTTGATAAAAAATATGTCAAATGCATAAATGTGATTGATATTTGTAAAGCATTTTTTGAACCAGTCATGGGCATAAACAGTCGAAGCTGCTTAGTTTGTCAAGGAATTACTATAATGCAAAATGCATACATAAATTTACTACAATTTATATTTGGTGGGTTAAAGGGTTAGTTCACCTCAACATATAAATACAGCAATTATTTACGGTTTACTATTTACTTATTTAATGTTTTTTATTGTTTAAATACAAAAGGGAATTTTTGTCAAGTTTGTTCTGCTGGTTTCATACAATATCAGTCAATGGAGCCCAACTTTCAGAAGCTTCATGGCATTATTTATTGATGCTTTTGAAGCTTCTGAAAGTCCATTGACTGATATTGTATTAAACCAAACAGTACAAACCTGACCAAAATCACCTTTTGTGTTCAGGAAAACAAAAAACAGAGGGATCAAACAACATCAAGGCGAGTAAATAATGACTATTGAATTATTACTATTATGATTTATTTGCTTGGGTTAAGTAACCCTTTAGTCACTATTTTACTGTGTGTAATTTGTGTAAACAGTCTCAAGTTCAGCTTTGGTCCTGGAGGGCTATTATCCAGCAGAGTTTTTCCAACCCTAATTATACACCCCTGAATCAATTTAAACCAATTAATAACTGACTACTTGAAATTTACTGACAGGTGTGCTGGAACTTAACCCTCCATGACCTGCCTTTAAGATCCTTGCATGAACTCTGTAAACCTTTAAAAGTCATATAATACACTCCAGTAAAACCAGTGTTTTAAAGTGTTTTTTCTTCTTACATTACACCATACATTCACTAATTATTAATCAACGTTTCATAAATATTTAATTTATGAATTTGATTACAATCTTAAAGTATCACTAAATTTCTAGAAGTCTATAATGTACTGTGAATGCCTAGGAATAGTTTGTTTTATATACATATTATTGTACAAAATTCTTAGGCCACCATTTGTAGTTGTTGCACAGTACTGTGTGTATATATATATATATATATATATATATATATATATATATATATATATATATATATATAGATTCCCATTTTTATTCACAAATTTAATTCACATCAACCCAAATGTGCAAAAGATCAGAAGATGTTTTTTGTCAAATAATTTATTTTTTGGCGAGCATCTGAAGAACAGAAAGGAACCTTTCATCCCTTTCGTTGGTTTCTCTTTCTCTCCTTTCCTCTCTCTCGACTGCCTCCCGGTGCCATCTCTCTTCTCTTTCTCTTACTTCTCTTTCTTGTCTTTCCTCTCTCTCTCCTCTCTCCCGTTCTCTTCTGTCCTCCTTCTCCTCCATTTCTCTCCACAGCCTCTCCTCCCTCTCAGCTGCCTTCCGCTCTCTCTCCTCTTCTCGCTCCTCCATGTCCCGGATCAGCTCCTCCACATCTATAGCCCTTTTCCTGGCTCTTGCTGGCTCTGGCCTCACTGAGGATGAAGAGACCACAGCAGCATCCGGCCCACATGAGGCAACGAGGGCAGGAGGAGAGATGGAGGGTCTGCCCCCAATTGCCTCATCCATGGCAGTGTACCACTTCCAGGATGCTGCTGTGGCCTCTCCATCCTCAGTGCTCAACCCCGTCTGCGGACATTTCAGATCCTGCAAAAATGCACAAGCATGATACAAAAGCAGTCATTTTAACAGCACAATATTTAATCATTTAATTTATGTATTAGAAGTAACAAAATGATCTTACTTTGTATTTTTGTTTCAGGTTTTACCTTTTTTTTTTTTTATAAACGCCGCCGTCACACTGCCTTGCAGGCTCTGCTCCTCCACAAAAGATCTGCAGCAAGAGAGAAATCAAGAATGAAAAAGTTATATCTCTGTTTGAAAATACAATAATTGAAATGTACTGCAAATAAAGTATTCAATTGATTTTTTAATATTTCTGTATACTCACTCAAAGCCTTTGATGGCAGCATTACGCTTTCTGGTGAAGAGCGCTTCATGAGCCACTCTCCACCGGATAAGCAGCCGCGTGTGCTCATCCGTCCCTGTAACATCCAGACAAGACTCACGTTACCTCTGTGATTTATGAGCTCAATACTACATTTACATGTTGAGGTTGTTGCTAATAAATAGCTTTTTATCCATCATAAATGTTCAACAATTTTTCAACAGTACTAATGGATAAATGAAATAGATTACTTATGTTTAGTTACTTTATGTAAAATGCATTAAACTAATAAAAACAGTGTTAACAACAGTGAATTCTCCTAAACAATAGTACACACACGTCACTCAGATGTCTATGTCATATCAGTTACACGTAGTAATCTTGCCAGATTTTAAATAAATATTTAGTAATGGTATTTCAGATGTATACGGTTTAAAATGTATGCAAATACAGTTTAAAGACGTATGTGTCCTTATGGAGCTCCTCTATCCAATAAAATGTGATTTACGGCAAAATCACAAATTTACCATATTATATAGCGTCTTTGCACCTTCAACAGTTCAACAATTTACTGTACAGAAAGTTAGTTCAACACATGCGATTTGGTTTGTATTTGTAATACTCACATTTGAAAACACTCTCGTCCACCCTTTCTGTCATGTTTAAGTATGAAATATCTACTTCTTCTTGTTCTTTTTTATATCGTATCCTCTCGCGTGGCCTCCTGGGATAGATGAGTACAAGCTGAAAAACACTCAAATGTCTGGGCAAAAGCAGGAGATCATCCGGGAACTTCTCGCCTACTCTTTTAGGAATACTGATGTTACGAACGTACTGCTTCACTCACGTACTGTTTTCGCCTACTATATAGTAGAAAAGTAGGCATATTCGAACGCACTATCGTCCAAATCTCGCGATAATTAGTACGTCAACCAGGTAATTCTCGCCTACTCTTTTATGAATACTGAGGATTCGAACGTACTTTTTCGCTCGCCTACTCTTTTCGCCTACTATATAGTAGGGAAGTATGCGATTCCGAACGCAGCCAGTGTGTCATTGCAGTTTCCCTGTTAGCTCACCTGCGATCAATCGGTTAATTGGTGTCACCTGAAGTGAGCCACTTAAAATCTAGGACACATGCACTCTCTTTCTCTCTCGTTTTGCAGCCAGCACTGCAATAGCAGTGTTTCTGCCTCTACAGTCCCCTTTTTTCTGTTTATATTAAATAAACTTTCTTTTGATTGGCAGATTTCTGTTTTTGTGTCCTTTATGTTGCATCCCTAGAGCCAGGGTTGTAACTTTAGGTATGTTCACTGCAGAGGTCTGTCATTCAACACTAACAACATCGTAGCTTGATGATCCCGTGAATGAGTGTGGAATCATGGGAGTCGTCATCTTCACCTCCACAACAATGGAATTCAGTACGATGGGAGCAGAAATCATGTTCATGAATGAGTAAGCACACTGTACTTCATTGCTTAGTTGCGCACTGCATATGACTCAGAGCTACAGGGTGTATGCTTCCCTGACCTGACTAAACTAGTTTTTGTCATAGACTGTTATAAAATTGTATCAATACTGTTATCTCTACTCTTATGTTTTTTTTTTCTGTTAATTCAGAACATAATTGGGATTGACTTGTATTTTAAATATACATAAATGTTTCTCAAGCGGCAATAATAATGTTTATAACAGCAAAATCACTAACGTTATATGAAGTCAATAATGTCTCTGGAAACCAATCAAAAATGTCAGTAACACTAACGTACTGAATTTTTAAACTAATTCAATGAAGTCCAAGTACAGTACAACCTTTGCGTTAGACGATAGGTTATACATAATTCTTAACCATATTAATTTATAAAATAAAAATAATTAGTAACTTCTACTAGCTAACGATCACCTGCTTTTAACGAGGCTTGTTGTATTTTAGCTAGCTGGCCCATAACATTTATTTATTAATTAGCTCATAAATTTAACTTACCGAAAAAAAAACAGATCGGTTGGCACAATCTACTGCAGAACAACCCTATGTCGGTGTGAAATAATTAATTATAGAAATTTAGATATTAAATTTAAAGCTCCAATCTCTCTCCAATGACCTATACTAGGACCAGTCATCGGGGAGCGATCGAGGCGCTTTGGCTTCACTTTTCAGGGCTTGTGCAGCACGCTTGGTTTTAAGACTAGTCCCATGGTTATATAACAGATTTTGTTGCCACTAGTCTGATCTATTGCTGTAGGGTGTATGCTTCCCCTGCCAAACTACACTAGTTTTAGCAATAGTTCTGTGATTTATCATGGCTTGGCTTCGCGAACAAAGATTTTGGAAGGCTATCCACGTTTTCTACAGGCACGCTGGTGGCTGACGAGGCCTATGCGGGACAGGCAGGTCCTGCCACAACGACTGCAGGTAAAGGTCTGGTCCAGGATGGGTGCTGAGGGGAGGTGGTTCTTCTTTCTCCTTATGTACTCCATAATGGCCCTGCGGGTATCTTCAAAGAGGGAGGTGGCCTGATGGACTGTGCGCTGCCAGGAGTCGCGATCAGCTGCTTGTGAATGCCCACTGACGGTAATCGATGCAGCAAGCAGTGAGGGACTTCTTCAGGGAGTCTTTGTACCGCTTTTGTGATGCCCCGATGTTGCGGTAGCCAGAGGACAGTTCCCCGTACAGCATGATCTTAGGTAGGCGGTGGTTCTCCATCCTGGAGACGTGCCCTGCCCAGAAAAGAACCTTGAGGACCATGGCCTAGATCAGTGGTTCTCAACTCCAGTCCTGGGGACCCACTGCTCTGCATATTGTGTATGTCTCCCTTATTTAACACACCTGATTCAGATCATCAGCTCGTTAGATCATCAGCTCCATGAACTGAACTGAGTGTCAGATGAGAGAGACATACAAAATGTGCAGAGCAGTGGGTCCTGAGGACTGGAGTTTAGAACCACTGGCCTAGATGCTAGTGACCTCCGCTGACTCAAGGACTTCAGTGTTGGCGACAAAGTCACACCACCGAATGTTGAGGATTGTGCAGCCTGGTGTAAAAGCATCCACTTCTGGAATACCAAAGGAGATCTGGAAGGCGCAACAAGCGGATCCTGTCTTTCTGGAAGCATTGGAACTAGGTGGCAGTCCGGTGTGGGTCCTGGAGGAAGCCATGGAGGAAGGGGAGGCTGTGCGGGCAGGCCCAAGTCACGATGTGGGAGAAAATCAGGAGAGGGGATCAGCCCCACCTGAGGGGAAGGCAGGAGGAAAAACCATTAGGTCTAGTGTGAAAACTTCACTGACCCCGATAAGGTGCCGAAGTACCCCAGTACCACCTCAGGAAGGGTCCCAGGAGGAGCCTGATTTACTGGGGTTCTTTGGGTCGGGGGATAGTCTCGGGTGGCCCATGGATGAGGAGGGGGCGGACCAGACCAGCCCAAGGATGGATTCAGAAAAAAAGGGAGGAGAATTGACAAAGGGCAAGCAGGTCGATCTGCCAGGAACAAAGAAGGAGGTCCAAGTGGCTGTCCGAAGTCTCCACAGGAGACATGATCATTCAGGAGACAAGTTGAGGAATTGGGATCTAACCCCAGAGAGGCAGATCCTTTTCCTGGATGACTCCAGTCTGGGCCGTCCACCCAGAGTGGGTAATGGGAGGATAAAGGTAGATTTCTACACGGGGGCAAATCTGGCCCAGGCCTACCACATCATAAAGCATAAATCTCTGGTATTCCCGGAGGCTCAGCATGTGGTGCTCTCGTTTGGGCTGAACAACAGGGAGCAGGGGAACCCGGTGGTGCTGAGGAAGAGCTTGGAGCGACTACAAGGGGCAGCTTTCGGGGCTTTTCCTAATTCCGTTGTCCACATCCCAATGCTAAATTGGGATAAAGCCTTGCCGGAGCAGGTGATAAGGAACATCAAGGCCATCAATGATGTTATAGAGAAAACAGGCCGCAGTATCACAATATTGACTTGGGACTAATTCAAAACTGAGGCAGACTGGATCCATTGGACCCCGTCAATGGCTGAGGCCATATTCCAGCATTGGTTGAAATATTTAAACTTGTAGAAGGGCCCTCACAACAGGGCCAACTTGTAAATAGAATAAACAAAAAATCTGTGACCAATTTGTCTCAGTGTTTTGAGTTTACACCGGCGCAATTTAGTTTATTAGACGGGCATCTGTCATTTATTCCTTCTTATTTGGTCAAGGCAGTTGATAAGGGATCATTACTGGCGGATTTGGGACAGTTCCATGCCAAAGCACAAAGAGCAGGTTTTTTTTGGACCAAACACGGATATTGATTTTTCAAAGCCGGCCATTGAGGGTTCGGGGTGGGTACCTCCGCCCCACAAATTGTCTGGGGAGATCTGGGATTTCTTTGAAAAAAATATGGAAGGGGTTCAGGTAGCTTTGAAGGGGGCGCAGACCTTAGCCCCTAATCTATCCCCAGAGGAAATTGAAGCATTGGAGGGGTTGTCTCGTAGTTGGGACATTGTGATAAAACCCGCAGACAAAGGGAGTGCAGTGGTTATCATGGATAGAACACAGTACGTACAGGAAGGATTGAGGCAATTGAGAGAGAGCTTTTTACTCTGAGTTAACGGTCCCTATTTTTATAGATTCTGTACCCCGCAACAAAAAAAATCGTGGACGCTTTAGTTGGGACGGGTTTTATTTGTAAACGTCAGGCTAATTTTTAGTGGGGGAATTCAGCCCTAGACCAAGGCAATTTTATTTACTGCACAAGGACCAAGACAAATGGCCTACCCCCTTCATGCCTCCTGGCCGCCCGATAGTGTTGGATTGTGGGAGCGAGAGTTACAGGGTGGCAGAGTTTATTGATTTTTATTTAAACCCCTTATCCACAAAGCATTTTAGTAACATCCGTGATACTCATGATTTTCTTGAAAAAGTCAAGTGTCTAAAAGTACCGCCTGAGGCTTTTTTGTTTTTGCTAGATGTGGAGAGTCTGTATACAAATATCGAACCCCCCTTGGGTTTAAGGGCAGTACGGGAAGGTTTTGCCTGGTTTCCAGATTCCTCTCGAAAAGGGCCTGATTTTCCCTCAATGGGACAGCTGGACTTCAAAATGTTTTTCAAAGAAACAGATACCCTTGCCTTATTGGACCATCACAGCTATCACCCACGACATACGTTTAGGGGTATAGTATTATCACAGCTTCTGAGGTTCAAGAGAATTTGTTCGCAGGAAGACCGCTTTCAGGAGGCCAAGTGCACTTTGTTTAGGGCTCTTCGAGCAAGAGGGTACTCGAGGTCACAGCTAAGGGCAATTTACAAAGAACATTGCCGGTCACAGGCAAACCCAGAGCCTAGGCCTTTGAGGGAAGGAAATATTTTAGTTCCGAATTTATATGAAAATACGAATTTGCGGGACCTGTTAGTCCATACCCGACTTCCCAGGGCCAGGGAGAGCTTACGGCCAGTAAGTGGGCCTTGAACCATTAAAGTTTGGGGTCAACAGAGGGTGTTTTTTCTTCCAAATATTCCACTAAATGCGGAGAATTCTGTTTATGGAATTGAATGCAACAAGTGTGGTAAGCAATATATATTGGCCAGACAAAAAATTAGATCCGGACCCGTTTATACCAAAACCGGTATATAATTCGAAAAGGGTTATTGAACACAAGTAGGCGTTCCTTGGTTGAGCATTTCCAACGACATGGGGTGGAGAGTCTGCGAATAAGGGGCCTAGAACATAACCCAAGCTGGACCTTAAAGCAAAGGTTATACAAAGAGTATCTTTGGATTGAGAGGCTAAACACCAGGATTCCAAATGGCCTAAACGAAAGAAGGATTCGGGAACATAATTGAGCTGGTTGAAGTATGTTTTCCCAGAATTTTGGGGTTTGTGTTTCAAAAAGTGATCATTTACAATTTATAAAAAAGGCTAAAAAATAAAAAAGGAGCATGCGATGATGATGAGGAAATTGGGAGGATTATCCCGGAGTTTACTTCTTAATCTGAGCTCCTTTAAGAAAGTGGAAGTTTCTCAAATCTTCGAAAACTGGAAAAATCGTTTTTTCATTGGACTCCCTTCTCTCTAAAAAAGGGGGAGGGGTTTCCAGTCTTGCTCTAGGAGAATGCGTTGGTAAAAATTGGTTTGAGTAGGAGTAGAAACACGTTCTTAAAAAAAACTTTTTTTTTTTTGGATTACCACGGTTGAAATAAGACCAAGAAAGGATACATCGGGTCTACTCGACCTGGTGGTATCAGGAGTTCTTGCAAGCTGACAGTTGTCCTCGGTAAGGATAATGTCTGTTCGGTATTTTCTTTAGCTCTTAGAGGGAGGGACTGGTAGAAGTTTGAGGTGCAGAAATGTGCATCCGCCAGTCTCTGCTCTCATCCCAAATTGGGTTTATGGGGTCCTGTCTTGGAATTGGAAGGACTTGGCAGCAATTAGTTACTATTTGGACACTTGCTTGGCAGAACTCATTTGTTTAAGTCAGCAGGTCTGACAAAGGGCCCCTAAAATGAGACCTTTCTCGCAGGCTTCTCTCGGGTAACCTGGATACCTTGCGGTGTTAACGAAAGGTTACTTGGGAAAGCGGTAGGTATCCAACACCCCTGGGTCCACTTGGACAGCACGCAGGGATGGTGGCCTGGGGCGAACAGGCCTTAATTGGTGCCCAATCTTCTATGGGTGATTAGCGCCCCTCATGCAACAGTACATCTTGCAACATCATGCTTACACACTGATTGTCCTCTCGGTTTCACCTCTCAATCGTTGTAGAGCTGGAAGGCGAATTGTTTGAAAAAAACCTTAGTACCGGTGGTAGTCCAGAAACTAGTGGTTGGTTCCATTACAGTTGACGTAGGATTGTAGGAGGTCAGGAAGGGGGGGGGGTTGGTTTTTATTTTTTAACCCTCTGGGGTGTTCAAGATTTATCTACACGAGGTATTGCCTGATCGATTGCTGATCCTGATCGATTGCTCCTGTCTGCCTAGCTGCCTGCTGTGTTTTGTTTGCTTCGAGGCTGTAAGCTCCGTCTAAGCCTCGTATTAGCTTTGTATTTCTTTCTGTTTTGAACCATAATTTACAACCATTTCTAGTTGTTTATACTACTAAATACAGCTTAGACAACATCTCAGATTAACCTGACATCGCTAGCTATTGTTAGCACAACACGCTAGTAACTCGCTAGCCTGTTAACGCGCCACCCGTGCGCTCAGTTATTTATTTATTTTTCTCTCACGCGCCTGCGCCTCTGAGTTCATAAAAAGCCCAGGTGAGTAAGAATCAGTCAACAAACACGGTGAGTAATGTCTTGTCCTGTTATTGTCACCTGCACTTCATGTTACATGTTTAGCATAGCCTTCCCCGTCGGCAATATAGGGTTTATATGTGATAAATGCAAGGAGACAGTCAGGCTGACGGAGAAGATTTCAGAATTAGAAACACGCATCCAAACTTTAATTGAGGATAGTCAGTGTGCTAGAGCTTTAGATACTATTTTGGATGCGCCTAGCATAGTGAACTCTTTACATGATTCGGTTCCGGCAGAATTACTGCCTGTGCAGCAAGGCAACTGGGTGACAGTGAGAGATCGCTCTAGTCGCGGATCAAAAAACCACTCTTCCATTCCGATTGCCATAACAAATCGATTTGCCCCGCTCAGTGAAACACCCACTGAGAATTCTGTTGATTGTGCCCTGGTAATTGGTGATTCGATCACACGGAACGTGAAAATAGGGACACCAGCCAACATAGTCCCATGTTTGCCGGAAGCCAGAGCGCCTGACATCAAAGCAAATTTAAAAGTGCTGGCTAATGCTAATCGTAAATTCTCTAAGATTGTTATTCACGTTGGCACTAATGATGTTCGACTCCGCCAGTCGGAGATCACCAAAATTAATATTAAAGAGGTGTTTGAACTCGCAAGTACGATGTCAGGCACTGTAATCTGCTCTGGCCCCCTTCCTGTTCGAAGGAGTGATGAGATAGTTAGCAGATTGTCATCACTCAATGGCTGGCTGTCTAAGTGGTGTCCGCAAAATAATATAGAATTCATAGACAATTGGAAAAGTTTTTGGGGCAAACCTGACCTGTTGAAAAGAGATGGTATTCATCCCTCCTGGGATGGTGCTGCTCTTCTCTCTAGTAATTTGGCTCATAGTCTTAGAGACAAAACATGACAATCTGGGGCTCAGGTCAGGAAGCAGACAAACTGGCTAAACTGACCGTCTGCTAGCGGCCTCACGTCACCAAGGTCAGATAAATCCCATCACATAGAGCCTCTTTCACCTAGATATCATCATATAGAGACTGTGTCTGTTCCCCGAATTTGGAAATCCAAAAAACGTCCAAACCGATCTAAGGTTAAAAATGTAATTGATATTCAACAAATAAAAAATAGATATAATACATATGAGCAAACGATAAAGCTTGGGTTGCTGAATATTCGATCCCTTACTTCAAAAGCGCTCATAGTTAATGATATGATTTCAGATTATAACCTAGATGTGCTGTGTATGACAGAAACCTGGCTAAAACCAAACGATTACATTACTTTAAATGAGTCCACCCCCCATGATTACTGTTATAAACATAAACCTCGTCTGAAAGGCAAAGGGGGAGGTGTTGCTGTAATTTATAGTAATATTTTCAAAACCACTAAAAAATCTAGTTTTAAATATACTTCTTTTGAAGTGTTGGTGCTTAATGTAAAAATATATAATGTAAACGATAAATCAAGTTTGAGAATTCTGCTGGCAACTGTATACAGGCCACCAGGGCATCATAAAGACTTTATCAAAGAATTTGCTGACTTTCTATCAGAATTAGTATTGACTGCAGATAAAGTTCTAATCGTTGGTGATTTTAATATACATGTAGATAATGAAAAAGATGCATTGGGATTGGCATTTAAAGACATTCTTAACTCTATTGGAGTTAGACAACACGTGTCAGGACCTACTCATTGTCGTAATCATACTCTAGATGTAATATTATCACATGGAATAGATGTTGATGCTGTTGAAATTCTGCAGCAGAGCGACGACATCTCAGATCATTATCTAGTCTCATGTAAATTACATTTAGCCAAGGCTGCAAAGCCGACTCCGTGTTACAAATATGTTAGACCTATCACTTCTGCCACTAAAGATTGCTTTATCAATAATCTTCCTAATCAGTTTCATCATCTCAGCATCCCAGATAGCTTAGCAGAACTAGATATTGCAGTATAAACGTTTAACTCTCTCCTTTCCAGCACTTTAGACACAGTTGCTCCGTTGAAAATAAACATAATCCTAGGTATTTATTTGAAAAAGTGGCTACACTAACGAAAAAGAAAGCTTCAAGCCCAGAAGTTTCCAAGAAACACAGCAGTAATGACTTTATGAACTACTTCACTTATAAGATTGATAATATTAGGGACAAAATTATAACTATGCAACCGTCTACTACAGTATCGCATCAGACAGTGCAGTGTAGTCTCCCTGAGGAAAAATTTGATTCATTTGTTGCTATAGGAGAGGAAGAATTTTGCAAACTCGTTAAATCATCTAAATCGACAACATGTTAGACCCTATACCGACTAAACTATTGAAAGAGATGCTTCCAGAAGTCATAGATCCTCTTCTTAACATCATTAATTCGTCTTTGTCTCTAGGATACGTACCAAAAACCTTTAAGCTGGCTATGATTAAACCGCTTGTTAAAAAAACGCAACTTGATCCTACAGAATTAGTCAGTTACAGGCCGATCTCAAATCTACCTTTTCTATCAAAGATATTAGAAAAAGCAGTATCCTCATAGCTATGTTCCTTTCTTGAAAGAAATTGTATCTGCGAGGATTTCCAGTCAGGATTTAGACCGCACCATAGCACTGAGACTGCTCTCATTAGAGTCACAAATGATTTGCTCTTATCATCCGATCGTGGTTGTATCTCTCTATTAGTGTTACTTGATCTTAGTGCTGCATTTGACACCATTGACCACAACATTCTCTGGGATAGACTAGAAAACTATGTTGGCATTAGTGGAATTGCATTAGCATGGTTTAAATCATATTTATCTGACCGCTATCAGTTTGTAGCAGTAAATGAAGAGATGTCTTATCGATCACAAGTTCAGTATGGCGTACCACAAGGCTCAGTTCTCGGACCGCTGCTTTTTACTCTGTATATGCTACCTTTAGGAGATATCATTAGGAAACATGGAATTAGCTTTCACTGTTATGCTGATGATACTCAGCTCTATATTTTTTCCAAACCTAATGAAACTCACCAATTCACAAAATTATCGGAATGCATAGTTGAAATGAAAAATTGGATGACTAGTAATTTCCTACTACTAAATTCTGAAAAAACAGAGATTCAAATTATTGGACAAAAAGCTTCCACACGTAATAACCTAGAATACCGTCTAACACTTGATGGCTGCTCTGTTAAGTCCTCGTCGTCGGTTAGGAACCTGGGTGTGCTCTTTGATACCAATCTTTCATTTGAAAGTCACGTGTCTAGTGTCTGTAAAACCGCATTTTTCCATCTTAAAAATATATCTAAATTACGCCATATGCTCTCATTGACAAATGCGGAACAATTAGTTCATGCGTTCATGACATCAAGGCTAGATTATTGTAATGCTCTGCTAGGTGGTTGCCCTGCACGCTTAATAAACAAACTACAGCTAGTTCAAAACGCAGCCGCTGGAGTTCTTACCAGAACCAGGAAGTATGACCATATTAGCCCGGTTCTGTCAACACTGCATTGGCTCCCTATTAAACATCGTATAAATTTTAAAATATTGCTGATTACTTACAAAGCACTAAATGGTTTAGCTCCGCCGTACTTGAGCGAGCTCTTAACGCATTATAGTCCTTCACGTCTATTGCGATCTCAAAATTCTGGCCAGTTGGTAATACCTAGATTATCTAAATCGACTGCTGGCGGTAGATCCTTTTCCTTTTTAGCACCAAAACTTTGGAACAATCTTCCTAACATTGTCCGGGAAGCAGACACAGTCTGTCAGTTCAAAGCTAGACTAAAAACACATCTCTTTGACCTAGCATTCACATAACACTCTATAGACTTTTATAATTCAATACTAGGCTGCTTAGATTAGGTCAGCCAGAACTGGGAACACTTCCCTTAAATCCTGATGTACTCGTTACATCATAAGAAGAATGGCATCTACGCTTATATTAGTGTCTTTGTTTATCCCGAGGTTTTGCCGCAGCCTGCCGGATCCAGGTCGTTTCCAGATCTGACGAAGGACCTTCGCCTGGACCCGATGACAATGCAGTGCTGAAGTGCCAACTAGCCTCTCCCTATGGAGGATCCCTATACCACTCTACAGATAAAGCCTAGTTGAATTTTTGGGTTCGCGTACCTAGCCGAAGTGATAAGATAAGATAAAATTCTGCATCAAAATTTATAGACAAGTAGTTTGTGTAGGCATGGTTTGTAAGGAATTCCAAACCTGCACACATATATTCAAACGTACATAACTATAGAATCAATTCTTAATGCGCATGTGAACGCCATCAGCGTCTATCACAGGTTCACATTTAAAGTCTGTTTAGAGAGAACGGTGTCGTCTTAGCGGCCCTTAATTTAATGACAAATGATCATTTAGACGGAAGTGAATCAATCAAAACTAACTTTAGCTGGAAAAAACATTATTCAAGAACCACTATTAAACTATTAAACTATCTCTGTTACCTTAAATTATATGTTTATCTCTGTACAGCTGCTTTGAAACAATCTGCGTTGTTAAAGGCGCTATATAAATGAGGATGACTTGACTTGACTTGACTTGGGGTTTAAGGTGTTTTTGGGGTCCCTGAGATGTTTTGACATGCCCTGACATTTGTGCTTTTTTCAGTTGCTTATAAACATATTAATGGAAAATTTGTCATTACACTCTGTTTAGCACAAACAGGGCTACCATAATATGTGAGACACTTTTGTTTGGAAAGGCAATATTCGGGTGGGCGTAAATGGGCGTGGAGGAATCATGAATAATGCTCTGATTCACTCCTGAGAAGACAGAAGACCTGCATAATGAGCCGCATAATGAGCTGCGTAATGAGCCTTTCACACAGGTGTGTCACTGGGTACCAAAGAATGCTTTCAAAAGAAGAAACATTTTTTCAAGATGTTTCCAACTCTAACTTTGAACCAATTCTATATTCTAATATAGAATACACTGCTGTTCAAAAGTTTGGGGTCGGTAAGAGTTTTAATGTTTTTAAAAGAAGTCTCTTCTGCTCACCAAGGCTGCATTTATTTGATTAAAAATACAAAACAAACCCAGTAATATTGTGAAATATTATTTCAATGTAAAACAGCTGTTTTCTATGTGAATATATAGTAAAGTGTAATTTATTCCTGTGATCAAAGCTGAATTTTCAGCATCATTACTCCAGTCTTCAGTGTCACATGATCCTTCAGAAATCCTTCTAATGATGATTTGATGCTCAAGAAACATTTCTCATTATTATCAATGTTGAAAATTTTTTTTATGATTCTTTGATGAACAAAGATTAAAAACAACAGCATTTATTTGAAATAGAATCGTTTGTAACATTATAAATGTCTTTACTGTCACTTTTGATCAATTTAATTCCTCCTTGATGAATAAAAGTATTTTATTTTATTTATTTCCCCCCAAAAATAAAATAAAAATTCTTACTGACCCCAAACTTTTGAACGGTAGTGTTTAATGTTACAAAAGATTATATTTCAGATAAATGCTGTTCTTTTGAACTTTATTTTCATCAAATAATCCTGAAATAAAAATGTAAATAACTGTTTTCAACATTGATAATAATGAGAAATGTTTCTTGAGCATCAAATCATCATATTAGAATGATTTCTGAAGGATCATGTGACACTGAAGACTGGAGTAATGATGCTGAAAATTCAGCTTTGATCACAGGAATAAAGTATATTTTAAAATATATTAAAATCAAAAACTGTTATTTTAAATTGTAATAATATTTCACAATATTACTGTTTTTTTTTGTATTTTTAAGTAAATAAATACAGCATTGGTGAGCATAAGTGACTTATTTTAAAAACATAAAAAATCGTACCGACCCCGAACATTTGAACGGCAGTGTATATATACACTCACCTAAAGGATTATTAGGAACACCATACTAATACTGTGTTGGACCCCCTTTCGCCTTCAGAACTGCCTTAATTCTACGTGGCATTGATTCAACAAGGTGCTGAAAGCATTCTTTAGAAATGTTGGCCCATATTGATAGGATAGCATCTTGCAGTTGATGGAGATTTGTGGGATGCACATCCAGGGCACGAAGCTCCCGTTCCACCACATCCCAAAGATGCTCTATTGGGTTGAGATCTGGTGACTGTGGGGGACATTTTAGTACAGTAAACTCATTGTCATGTTCAAGAAACCAATTTGAAATGATTCGAGCTTTGTGACATGGTGCATTATCCTGCTGGAAGTAGCCATCAGAGGATGGGTACATGGTGACCATAAAGGGATGGACATGGTCAGAAACAATGCTCAGGTAGGCCGTGGCATTTAAACGATGCCCAATTGGCACTAAGGGGCCTAAAGTGTGCCAAGAAACATCCCCCACACCATTACACCACCACAACCAGCCTGCACAGTGGTAACAAGGCATGATGGATCCATGTTCTCATTCTGTTTACGCCAAATTCTGACTCTACCATCTGAATGTCTCAACAGAAATCGAGACTCATCAGACCAGGCAACATTTTTCCAGTCTTCAACTGTCCAATTTTGGTGAGCTCTTGCAAATTGTAGCCTCTTTTTCCTATTTGTAGTGGAGATGAGTGGTACCCGGTGGGGTCTTCTGCTGTTGTAGCCCATCCGCTTCAAGGTTGTGCGTGTTGTGGCTTCACAAATGCTTTGCTGCATACCTCGGTTGTAACGAGTGGTTATTTCAGTCAAAGTTGCTCTTCTATCAGCTTGAATCAGTCGGCCCATTCTCCTCTGACCTCTAGCATCAACAAGGCATTTTCGCCCACAGGACTGCCGCATACTGGATGTTTTTCCCTTTTCACACCATTCTTTGTGAACCCTAGAAATGGTTGTGCGTGAAAATCCCAGTAACTGAGCAGATTGTGAAATACTCAGACCGGCCCGTCTGGCACCAACAACCATGCCATGCTCAAAATTGCTTAAATCACCTTTCTTTCCCATTCTGACATTCAGTTTGGAGTTCAGGAGATTGTCTTGACCAGGACCACACCCCAAATGCATTGAAGCAACTGCCATGTGATTGGTTGATTAGATAATTGCATTAATGTTATAATGTCAATTACTATGTAATTACATAGTCATACCTGGAAACAAATTCAAATAGGTTATATGGGCCATTCTACAGAATTTGTTCAAAGTTAGAGTTGGAAACATCTTGAAAAGAAAATTGTCTTTTTCCATAAATTTCTTATAAAGTTTTCTTTTTTAAAGTAGGCCAATACATTTTATCATACATATTTTAAAGTTAAGGATTCATTAGTTTGATATAGCTTACATTGGAACAAACACTATAATAACATCTTAGTTGATGAGTTTATTTTTGATAAAACATACTATATATTTAACATATGAGCAGAAACTGGCTAACAAAAGCTTATTTGATATTTCAGAATAAAAACTTTATAATCTATCCAAAACTACGAAATGTTGTCTTTTATATTTCATCTGTAACATAGTAAACAACAGCGCCCATCTGTGCCGTTAATTCATTCACACACAGAAACGTGGTTCAGATTTAAACAGTCTTTTTGCGTTTACAGACACTATTCCATATTGCAATTAGAACAAAGCAGAAGAATAAACTTACTATTCACAATTCTCGGCTAAATCCGTTGCTTCTCGAAATGAAAATAAACCAGCACATGTTCTGAGGTAAACGTCCCAGGATTATTCATCACAGCCTCGCAAGACGACATAGTACATTAATCTGACGATTAAACTTGGTGTGTTATCGAGTTCATGTGGGCGTTTACACGTTTGCGTGTTGACTCAGATCATTTGCGTTTGAATAGCGCGCTATCAGTGGGCGTGTCAAATTAGCAGATTAATGAGCTGCGAGAACGATAATGAGAACGGCTGACATCTCTCTCTTTTTATATAGATTACATAAACAGAGAATATTTATTTTAGTTTTGAGTTAGATAATTTAAAAGTACAAACTTAAACTATTATAAAGATATATTGCTCATGCCTGGGAGAATAGTATTCGCTGAGTTTTGTTTAAGTTTAGAGACGTGCTCCAGAAAAAATGTTTACAGAGACGAAGAGGCAGAAAGCACACCCTGTTTATTTTCTTTGTTTTACAAAAGCACAATATTTTATTTCAATTGTAAGTGGACACATGAAAAAGTAGACATTTAACAGTTTATTTTTTTATATTTCTTAAGTCTGTATGACCAAAAATGACAGAGTATTTTAAGTCTATTTTGCTGCTATGTGAAAAAAATCGAGCAAAACGCGCCGGCGCGTTTACCGACCCCAGAGGGTTAACAAGGGTATCTAAGACAGGTTTAGAAAAAACGCAAACGGTAGTTAGTCAGGAATATAATTTATTTGGGTTTCCAAAATAGGAATCTAAAAATAATATATGTACAATAAATGAAAAATATCGGTCAAATTCCAACCAGAACCCACAATGACTCTTGAGGATCTAGTCTAGCCCAACTAGCAATTGTTAATAAGACACTAGTCTTGGACTGATCATCCAGGATGGGCCGCCACAGGAGAGGGTGTCTAGTGTTCGAAGGGCGGAAACACCCGATGAGCCTGAGGTACACTACTGATGAGAGTGTCTTGAATATTTCCCTCACACATTCCTTGGGGGAATAGGGGATGAAAAATCTTGGGATTTGACATCACTTTATCAATTTAGATTTAAGCCTGTACTAAACCTACCCTAAACCTACCCATAGTAAACCCTATGGATTTTAAACCTAGTCTTGTTTAAGTTTGGATTTTGGCATCGCTTTATCAATTTAGATCTAAGCCTGTACTAACTCCTACCCTAAACCTACCCATAGTAAACCGTTTGAATTTTGGCAATCGCTTTATCAATTTAGATCCAAGCCTGTACCAGCTCCTGCTCTAAACCTAACTATAGTCAAGTCAAGTCACCTTCATTTATATAGTGCTTTTAACAATATTGACTGTTTCAAAGCAGCTTTACAGTGATAATAGGAAATTAAAATAACAGAGATTTAGGCTTTACAGCAGCTCTAGAATAAAGTTATTGTCCAGCTAAAGTTAGTTTTGATTGATTCACTTCCGTCGCAACGATCATTAGTTATTAACTTAGGGGCCGCTAACACGATACCGTTCTAACAGAAAATTATTTAATGCGATCTGGCCGTTCATTTGCATAAAATAGTGCCTGGTGGCTCTGAGAATTTTTTTTATCGCTTCCGCGTAGCCACGCGAATCGGAATTATCCTGGCAACGTTTTATCAGTACAGAGGTAACGGGAAGGAGGCCTTCACAAGGGAGAGACTAGTTGACACTTCAGGACTGCGTTGTCGTTGTGTCCAGGCGCAGGTCCTTCATCAGATCCGAATACGGCCTGGATCCGGCGGACTGCGGTAAACCTCGGGATAAACAGAGAGACAAATATTAGCGCAGACGCCATCCTTCTTATGATGTACAAAGTACATCAGGATTTATGGGAAGTGGTTGCACAGGACGGGAAGCCTCCAGGGCGGAGCTGGCAGCTCGAGGGACCAGGGTGGAAAAGGTAGCGGGTGTGGCCACGGCTGAGCTGTCGGACCCTCGGGCGTCCAGGGCGGAGCTGTCAGACCCTCGGGCGTCCAGGGCGGAGCTGTTGGACCATCGGGCGTCCAGGGCGGAGCTGTCGGACCCTCGGGCGTCCACGACCCTTCAGGCGGCCACGACGGAGACGACCCTTCGGGCAGCCACGGCGGACAAGACGCCTCGGGCGGCCACGGTGGTGAAGACCCTTTGGGCGGCCATGGCGGAGACGACCCTTCGGGCGGCCATGGTGGAGACGACCCTTCGGGCGGCCATGGCGGAGATGTTTTTTCAGGTGGCCATGGTGGCACTGGGAACCTCGTCTGAGAGACCTCAGCGGTCCCCCTAGCAGGTATACTGTGCCCCCCCAAAATTTGAATGGGGAAATTGACAGGAAAGGGGGGGGTCTGGCAGCAAAGAGGGTCTTGGGCTGGGCAGGACCAGCAGTGAAGAGGGCTTTGAGCTAAGCAGGACCAGCGGCAAAGGAAACTCTTGGCTGGACAGGACTGGTGCAGGATCAGTGGGCTCTGGCGCAGGATCAGTGGGCTCTGGCGCAGGATCAGTGGGCTCTGGTGCAGGATCAACGGGCTCTGGCGCAGGATCAACGGGCTCTGGCGCAGGATCAACGGGCTCTGGCGCAGATCAACGGGCTCGGTGCTGGACGGGACCAGCGGTGAAGGTTCGGTGCTGGACGGGACCAGCGGTGAAGGCTCGGTGCTGGACGGGACCCGCGGTGAAGGCTCGTGCTGGACGGGACCAGCGGTGAAGGCTCTGTGCTGGATGGGACCAGCGGCGAAGGCTCTGTGCTGGACGGGACCAGCAGTGAAGGCTCTGTGCAGAAGGTGGAAGTAAGACCTGGGACTGAGGACCGGAGAAGGAAAGCTGATTTTAGTGCTGATTGCACGGATTTGAGGGTCGGATCCGCCATTTTTGCCCCCAGGTCCCTATTGTTAGAAGCTAGCTTCTGGGCTCGGGGCCACGCGGGAGTCTCAGGCTGAACAGCGGGGAAGCGAGGAACCCTTGGGGCTGGCTCTGGCGGGCCGGCGACTGAATTCCGGATGATGACGGGTGGCGTGGTGAATAGAGAGTGAGCTGGGTTGATGGTTGCCGTGACGTGACGTGCAGGCTTGGGAAGACTGACGTGGATTTCGGGCTGGATGTCTCCCACGGTGAGTGAGGAACCACACACCCACAGCGTGCGGTCAATGAATTTGACAAAAGGGAGGTGGAGATCTCCCAACAGCAGTATCTTGACGAGAGTATCGTCCATCCCACTCCAGAACTCATGTGTGAGAGATTCCTCATCCCAATTCGGGTCCTGAAAAAGATGGAGATAAATCCTTGCGTAGTCTTCTAGAGACCGGCCGTCTTGTGGAACACAGAGTTCGTGATTCATCTTTTGTTGGTACGGTCAAGCTTTCTGTCAGGATACAGGCACGGAGACAGAGGTAAGTAAATCCAAACACAGTTTTATTTAATGTGACACAAGTGCAAAGGTGAGTATTCAAAGTTCAGGTGCAGATTCGCTGATCACTACGTGCGGGGAAGATTACAGGTGAGCAGGTCCTCTTTAGGTTAGTTGATGTCAAGCAGTCACAGTTCATTAATACTTGTCTTTTCTCTTTGAGATGCAGTCACAAGCAAGTAAAACTCAGCGTGAACACAGGAAGCTCAGGTGAATACCAGATCTCGGGAAACATGGATTCAGACAGGATTTCTGGAGACAGCGGAACAAGGATACAGAGGTTAGTATTTCACAGGTGAGTATACATTACTTAGCGGACACTGGATGCATCAGAGACTTCGGAGACAATGGGTAATGGTCTTTTCCTGTTGGAGGCTTGACCTTGAACTGAGGCTGTGGTGAGTATTTTATAGAGCTTGCTGATGAGGCTGTTGATTGTGAACAGGTGCAGGTGATAATACTCAGGGGAGAGTAACTGCAGGTGCGCCAAAGAGGATTCTGGGGAATGTAGTGCAGAGATAGACGGTGAACGTGACAGATATGATCATGAATCGCCAACAAATTATAATATTACCCTTAACGGGAATATTTTGCCAACGTATCTGTATGGACAACTAAACACATCTGATTATAATCAATCATCCATACAGGGAGGCAAAAATAGATCAATTTCTATATCAATAATCAATCACAACGTGTTATAATTAAATCTCAATATATCAATTGTCTAGAATACATTTACATTTAGTCATTTAGCAGACGCTTTTATCCAAAGCGACTTACATTTGAGGATTAAACCAAGCGAGTCATCGTGGAGAGGCAAAAACAACGCAAGATGTGCTCAGAATACAAAGTTCAAACATTGCTCAGAGTAGCATAAACCAGACAAGCGAAGATTTCAAGAAAAAAAAAAAAATTTTTTTTATGTTAAGTGCTCATGGAAGAGATGAGTTTTCAGTTGTCTTTTGAATGTTGTCAG
This sequence comes from Gila orcuttii, assembly GCA_026230005.1. NCBI lineage: Eukaryota > Metazoa > Chordata > Actinopteri > Cypriniformes > Leuciscidae > Gila > Gila orcuttii. Next base: position 80,385 of record JAPDVR010000017.1, on the reverse strand, counting down.
GGATTCTGCATTCCGGACGAGGGTGGGGAGATCATTCCACCAGCATGGGACCATGAATGAGAATGTTCTGGACAGTGATTTTGTGCCTCGCTGTGATGGCACCACACGAGCCGTCACTCCTTGGCCGATCGTAGGCTTCTGGTAGGGATGTAGACCCGTAGGAGCGAGTGAAAGTAGGAGGGAGCTGAGCCAGTGGACAATCTGTAAGCAAGTGGCAGCGCCTTGAACTTGATTCGAGCAGCGAGTGGTAGCCAATGCAGGGAGATGAACCGCGGAGTGACGTGGGCCCTTTTGGGCTCGTTGAAGACAAGACGAGCCGCAGCATTCTGGATCATTTGAAAGGGTTTAGTTGCACATGATGGAAGACCAGCTAGAAGAGCATTGCAGTAATCAAGCCTAGAAATAACCAGGGCCTGGACAAGAAGTTGTGTTGCATGCTCAGTTAGGAAAGGCCTGATCTTCCTGATGTTGTGCATTGCAAACCTGCATGATCGAGCTGTCTTTGAAATGTGGTCTGTGAAGGTTAGCTGGTTATCAAAGATTACTCCAAGATTTCTGACTGACCTTGATGGGGTGATTGAGGATGAGTCTAGCTGGATAGTGAAGTCGTGCCGAAGAGACGGATTGGCAGGGAGAACGAGAAGCTCAGTCTTTGCCAGATTGAGCTGCAGGTGATGTTTCTTCATCCATGCCGAGATGTCTGCCAGACAGCTAGAGATACGTGCAGCTATTGTGGGATCGTCTGGTTGAAATGAGAGGTAGAGCTGGGTGTCATCAGCATAGCAATGGTAAGAGAAACCATGTGCCTGTATGATGGGTCCCAGTGATGTGGTGTAAATGGAGAAGAGGAGGGGTCCAAGGACTGACCCCTGGGGAACCCCTGTGGTCAGTCGATGTGCTTTGGATACCTCGCCTCTCCATGCGACCCTGAATGACCTACCTGTGAGATAGGACTCAAACCAGTGGAGGGAAGTTCCAGTGATGCCCAGTGATGAGAGGGTGGACAGAGGGATCTGATGATTCACAGTGTCGAAGGCAGCAGACAGGTCTAGGAGAATGAGAACTGATGATTTGGAAGCAAAGACTACAAGTGGAGTGCTGTCCTCAGGGAAAGAGGACAGCAGCACATCAGGCTCCTCAACAAAGCTTCCCAGTTGACCTGGGGGGCGATAAATGACTACAATCTGGATCTTAAAGGGAGTTGTAAGTGTAATAGCATGATATTCAAATGAGTTGTTATTGCATAGAGAAGAGAGAGTTGAGTATTTCCAATTGTTAGAAATGAGAATACCAGTCCCCCCACCCCTACCAGACTGGCGAGGGGTGTGAGAGAAAGAGAAGTTGTTAGAGAGAGCAGCAGGGGTTGCTGAGTCTTCTGGACGGATCCAGGTCTCAGTCAAGCCCAAGATATTAAGAGTTGAAAGAGATGCAAAGGCAGGAATGAAGTCAGCTTTATTGACTGCTGACTGACAATTCCATAGACCCATAGAAAGAGAGAGAGGTGTGTGTGTGGATGAGAGAACGGGACGCAGATTAGCAGTATTGCGCTGCCTTCTGTGCGTGATGAGAGTGCGTTGTCGAGAGACAACAGGAATGTATTGAAAGCACATGTTGATTAAGGGAAAAGAGTACAAGTAGGAAAGGAAAGGGAGAAGAAGATACTTAAGTGCTTAGCTGGTGTCGTTGCTCGGTGGAGTCCCACAGGTAGAGTCGATGGTCTTTACCCGAGTCGGTCTTCACACGAGAAGGCTGAGACACTTCCGCTGCCGCTTCCGCGACAGCGCGCACACTACATAGATATAATGCGCTCAAATTACTGAGTTAGGACAGCTGTCTCTGACCAGCAATTAACACAGCACCCTCGAATAATCCGAAAATGTCAAAGATCGAAACTAGCTGTTGGCCAGTGACTCACTTAAGTGCTATGCAATTTAAACTGCAATAATATCCAGACGCGGCTCTTATAAAAAGTAGCAACGCGTCTAATTAAAATACAGATTTGTGAGAAGGTAAAAAATTAAAATAACCACAGAATCGAAAATAGCCCTAGCTTGACATAAATACTAAACTGAAACAACAGGAGAACTGGATATTAAGAAAAAATCTACTTGCGCGCTCTTGTCGACTCCACAGACTTGACCGCTGCCCTGGCCTTGTCCTGAATCTCCTGAATAGATCGATTCTCAGGATAACTCTTAATGGAATTAATTTGTTATCGAATAATCTGTTTGTCCAGCAAACTGACCGTACAATCTTTTATCAAATTTGAGATTTGAGGAGTTATCCTTCTTATAGACTTTCAAGAAAGACTGTTTCTCTGGCCATGAAAAACAGCTTTCTCGTTCTATAAAAGAAAATATTATTTAAAGTATCAATTGTAAAGCTGTAGCTTTGACTTCGTAATATGAGCAAGAGACAGAGTCAATAAATGAATATACATGGATTTAATAAAGAAAACTACGTATATCGGTGACTAAAATTACATGGACTAAATGTATATACAGCAAAATAAAACAACAAACGATGAAAGAGGATGAGAGTCAGAGAGTGATAGAAACAGGGAGAAGATGAGAGAGATCACGGAAGGATCACAGAATGGCAAATTACCTGGACAATTAACCTTTGAGAGACAACACAAGGAATCACAAAATCACCCTAAATGGGGGCAAACAACCGTGGCAGCTTTTAGATCTTGATATGAAATAAAATACTTGCACCTATAGCTCTCTTGTGTTGCTGTCTTAAGGAGCGCGTGTGTGTGGTGGTCCTTTGGAGCTGCGCGCGTTCTCTTGGTTCTTCGGAGCGCACGTCTTCAGAGGAAGTTTAAATGTCCATTGAAAGTAAAATTAAGATAATTCAGGCTAAGTTCATTTCACTCGTCAGTGGAAATGAACAAAGGAGAATACGAAAAGGGAAAACAAAAACTTAACAAAAGAAACAAACAAAAGAAAACAGAAGACGAAGACTGAAGAGCACAAACTGAAAAGGAAGCTGAAGAGACAAAAACTGAAGAGACCTGAAACCGCTGGTCAATGACTTAAACCCTCTGAGGTTGGCTATCGCACCGGCGCGATAGTCTCGCTTCTTTTCTTATCAGTGCAAAAGAGACTCAAAATACTCTGTTGATTTTGATCTCACGTGTTATTGTTATACATCATTCGATCCTGTTAAGTTTCTATTTTTTTTGTGTATACTCACAATATAAACAAAGTATTGTGCTTTTAGTCAAATAAAGAAAAATAAACATGATACTAGTTTTGCCTTCTCTCTGTCAGTGAAGTCCATTCTGAAACGCGTCCGAAAATTAACTGTAATTCCGCGAATACTTGTCATACAGGCACGAGTGTTTTTCCATAATGAAGCTTGAACTCTCTTCTTTTAAATGAATTAATTTATAGAAAAAAACAAATATTCTCAGTTTATGTAATCTGTATGAAAAGAGAGAGATGTCAGTCCTTTTCTTTCCAGCTCATTATCTTTGCCACACCCACGGAGAGCGCGCGGTATTCAAACGCAAATGATCTAAGGCAAGCCATTCAAACATGCCAACGCCCACCAGCTGGATTATAAAACACATCATGTTTAGGAAGTATCTTACTACCGCTGTGTACACAGCGTATCCCTACGCTGTGAGGAATAATACTATCTAATAACCCTGGAAAATGTACCAGAAGTGCTGGCAGTTTCATGTCGAGTAGCAACGGATCCAGCTGATGTAGTAAGTCATTTATTCTTAAGTGCTTTGTTCTAATCGCGATATTGCATAGTGTCTGTAAACCGCAAAAAGACTGTTTAAATATGAATTGCGTGTCTGTGTGTAGACTAAATGATGAATGAACGACATAGGCGCGCGCGCGTTGTTTAATTCAGTTATACAGCGCGTGTCTGTGCCGTTCATTCACTCTCGCACCTACATTAGTAAACATGTTATTTTTACATGGACACATCCAAACTATATTGCTATAGCCTACTAAGATGAGTAAAAATAGACTGAAATATGTTGAAATAAAATGTATGTATAAGCAACAAACTGCAAATTAACATGCTAGTATAATATCATAAACACGATATGTTACAGACTAAATATGAATGTTTAGACAGGATTTCGTGATTGGTTTTGGATAGATTATAAAGTTTTGACTGTAAAAAAAGACTACTGTCACATTAAATAGGTAAGCTTTTGTTCGCCAATTTCTGCTCATATGTTAAATATACTATAGTATGGGATGTTTTGTCAAAAATAAAGTAGGTATATTGAATTATCAACTAAGATGTTATTATAGTGTTTGTTCCAATATTCAAACCAATGAAACTTTTTTAATACGTATGATAAAATGTATACTTTTTACAAAGAAAGAATACACTTGAAATATTGTTCAAATTGTAATTGGTTACAATTTCTAATTGTAATATATATATATATATATATATATATATATATATATATATATATATATATATATATATATATAATTTCTTTTGTCCGAGGTCGCATTCTTTGGTACCCAGTGAAAGGCTCATTAATATGCAGCTTGCACATTATCCGGCCTTTGTCTTCTCAGGTGTGAACACGCCTCCACGCATATTGCCTTTCCAAACAAAAGGTGTCTTATAAAATTTAAATCAATGTATTGTTTTGTGTAAATGATTAGGCAGGATGATTTTCAGATCATTTTGAAGCGAAAATTCTAGGCAACAACACCCATTAGTCAAAAGTCTTGTGGACACATATTTAGTATGTGTTTTGTGGCCTTATTTCAGACACTTTAAGTTTTAGTTTTTTCAATAACCATGCATAAACAATATTCTCTCAAAAATACAAACATGTACATACATCTTGCTCACATATTATGGTAGCCCTGTTTGTGCTAAATAGAGTGTAATTACACCTTTGCAATTAATATGTTTATAAGCAACTGAAAAAAGCACAAATGTCAGGGCATGTCAAAACATCTCAAGGACCCCAAAAACACCTTAGACCTCAGAGGGTTAAAGAGGGTCCGAGTTCACACCTCCCGGAGTGAACTGACCAATCGACTTGGAGTTCTGTGAGCGGGAAAGACCTTTTCTTTGTCTTGTCAAAGGCTCATTTGCGTAGTTTATGATAGTGTTAAAATTTGTCATTTCGACTCCCGAAAATGGAAAACATATATTCACACATTTTACTGTATGCTCATATATATTTCTGGCTCGGTCAGACCGAGAGGATTCTGAAGGTATCAAGAACTGCACAAAAACGGCATAGAAATACAGAGATACATCTTAATGCATAATTACAGGCACTTAGAGTTCCACCGGTACACTAGGAAATCATAACTAGACTAATTTGAACTGGGAAACATGCAAACACACAGGAATATATCGTATACAGTTGGCACTGGCTAGTTTAATGTAAAAGTCCGTGTATGTGTGTGTGTGTGTCATGTCTTTGCTTCGGCCACCTGGCATTCCTTTCTTGCCGGGGTGGGGGTGTTGAGCGATACGAATCTGTTTGAAGCTCGGACATCGCTGGTTTTATGGCTGTTTGTTTTAACTGCGCACGCCACAAAAGTGTCAATGGATGCAATTAGATGCAGACCTTTTGGCGCTAGGCTTGTGAATTATAGGAATTATAGGATAAAAATCAAGGGTTAAAAGCTTTCCTAAAACTCAGAATGGTTAAGTGCTGTGAGACTGTCCAGATACGCCACACTGTCTCAGTACTATGATACGGTCTAAATCCTGACTGAAAATCCTCGCAGATATCATTTCTTTCTAAAAAGGAACATAGTTGTGAGGATACTGCCTTTTCTAGTATCTTTGACAGAAAAGGTAGATTTGAGATCGGCCTGTAATTGACTAATTCTGTAGGATCAAGTTGCGTTTTTTTAACAAGTGGTTTAATCATAGCCAGCTTAAAAGTTTTTGATACGTATCCTACTGACAAAGATGAATTAATGATATTGAGAAGAGGATCTATGACCTCTGGAAGCATTTCTTTCAATAGTTTAGTCGGTATAGGGTCTAACTGTAACGAAACTGCTCCGAGACACGAAGGAGGAGAATCCAAATGCAGTTTTATTAAGGGGTAATCCAAAACAGGCAAGGTCAAACACAGGCAGGCAGTCCGTACAAACAAACACACAAAGCAGGCAGGGGTCAGAGGCAAAAGAGTAATCCAAAACAGGCAAGAAATCCAAAAAGACCAAGAGACAAGAAAACGGGGAGAATGCTCAGAATTGCAGTGTGACACTAAAACAAGACTTTGCGGTGAGTGAATGAATGAACATGGTATAACTAGACAGACTAACAGGATGAGACACAGGTGAATGCAATCAGTGAATGAGGTACAGGTGAATGTGATCAGTGATAAGTGATGGTGAGTCCGGGCAGTGAGTTATGGGAAATGTAGTTTGTGAGTGATAATAGTCCTATCTGGAGTGCTCTCTGGTGGCTCTCAAGGGCACTCCAGCTGGTGATCGTTACATAGCCCTCCCCTTTAAGGAGCGGATTCCAGACGCTCCTCAACTTGTCCAGGAGGGAGGTGGAGTGGAGGCGGACCTGGGGGCGGGATGGAGGGCCAGGCCCGTGGAGCGGAAGAGGACCCGGAGACTGGAGCAGGCTATGGAGGCGACCAGGGCGGAGCAGGCTGTGCAGGCGACCAGGGCGGAGCAGGCTGTGCAGGCGACCCATCGGGCGGCCAGGGCGAAGCAGACGACCCATCGGGCGGCCAGGGCGAAGCAGACGACCCATCGGGCGACCAGGGCGAAGCAGACGACCTATTTGGCGACCAGGGCGAAGGTGAAGACCCCTCGGGCGGCCAGGGCGGTGAAGACCCCTCGGGCGGCCAGGACGGTGAAGACCCCTCAGGCGGCCAGGGCGGTGAAGACCCCTCGGGCGGCCAGGGCGGCGAAGACCCTTCGGGCGGCCAGGGCGGAACAGACACCGGCTCAGGAACAGCAGACACCAGCTCATGAACAGCAGACACCGGCTCAGGAACAGCAGACACCGGCTCAGGAACAGCAGACACCGGCTCAGGAACAGCAGACACCAAAACTGTAACAGTCACAAGAACAGACACAAACACAGAAACAAACACTGGCTCTAGCGCTGGAACAGGCACTGGCTCTGGAACAGACATTGGCTCCGGGACAGGAACAGACACTGGCTCGGGAACAGGAACAGACACTGGCTCGGGAACAGGAACAGACTCTGGCTCGGGAACAGGAACAGACTCCGGCTCGGGAACAGGAACAGACTCTGGCTCGGGAACAGGAACAGACTCTGGCTCGGCCATCTTGTCCGTAGACACTGGCTCGGAGGCGGCCATCTTGTCCGTAGACACTGGCTCGGTGGCGGCCATCTTGTCCGTAGACACTGGCTCGGAGGAAGTGACGTGAACAGTCTCTGGATCAGCAGAAGTGATGTTAACAGTCTCTGGTTCGGCCATCTTGTCCGTAGACACTGGCTCGGAGGAAGTGACGTGAACAGTTTCTGGTTCGGCCATCTTGTCCGTAGACACAGGCTCGGAGGAAGTGACGTGAACAGTCTCTGGTTCGGCCATCTTGTCCGTAGACACTGGCTTGGAGGAAGTGACGTGAACAGTCTCTGGATCAGCGGGCTCTGGCGCAGGATCGGACGGGACCAGCACATCATGGGACTCGGAATTGGGCTCATGGCCCATCATTGATGTGTGTGTAGCCCACACACACAGAATCGCCGCAGACATCACAATCAGCGCTGTATCTTGAGTGGACTCACGTGCGGTGTGCTCAGGCTCTGGCGGGCAGGCGACGTGGGTCTCTGGCTGGACGGTCTCTGGCTGGACGGTCTCTGGCTGGACGTGGCTGACGTGAAGCTCTGGCTGGACGTGGCTGACGTGAAGCTCTGGCTGGACGTGGCTGACGTGAAGCTCTGGCTGGACGTGGCTGACGTGAAGCTCTGGTTCTGGCTCGGCAGGACTGAACCCTTGAACGATGGCCCTCTTGGCAGCGAGTGCTGACATAAGCGGGGGATCGGCCACGCTGGAAACCAGTCCTGTACTTCCATAGACCGATCCAGTGGCTGGCTTGATGGTTATCAAGACGTGATGATTCCCAGGCCAGACAGGCGAGACGTGAACTGACTTTGGTTGGGTGGACTGGACGTGGAGCTGTGAAGACCCTGAACTGGACGCGGCCAGCGGTGAGGGCTCTGGGGGTACTGTGAGCTTGCAGGGTGTTTCATCAGCCAAGCCCACAGTAAATGCCGTACCGCTCAAGGAGAGGGCTAGGTCGACATACCCTTCTAGGGTCCAGCCGTTATAGTCCTCCGGCATCAATTGAGCAACGTCATCATCCAGCCCACTCAAAAACAGGTCCATGAGCTGGGTGTCATTTAACGTTCCCAGAATCAAGATGGGAGCCACGTGAAGGGGGAAACACGAAGGGTAAAATCCACGATTGAAAAATCTAGTAACGATGGATGGGGAAAAGGCAGAATTCACAATGGAAACAACGATGGATTGATAAAAGATGGTGGAGTCACAGAGGATTGTGGGAAAAGAGGATTGGGAGGTTACCAGAGGATAGAAGGTGCAGGAATATAGATGATTTTGAAAAAATAGGATCATTAAGGTTTACGCTGCCTTGCGGTTACATTTACTACGTTAAGTGTGATGTCTGTTAAGGTTATCATATTCTTAGAGGTGACGATTGGTAGAAGCTTGGTGCTCAGGTACCCGCCAATCTAAACCTCGTGACATTTGCCCTTTTCGGGTGCCCCGGGATACCTTGCGGTGTTAACGAAAGGGTTACTTGGATAGGGAGGTATGCATCCAACCTCTCTGGGTCCGATTAGACAGCACCTAGAGAAGGTGGCCTTGGGTTGAAGGGCCATAACTGGAACCCAGTTTTCTATTGATGATTAGCATTAGAGGTTCTGTAATAATTGGTTGAGATTGTTGGGGATGGTGGGGAGGCACTTTGTAGTTTTGAGTATGAGATGGGTATCATAAGGTTGGCAGTCCAGACAAAACAGGATTATCATGAGGTAGCAATTGGCTTGGAAGGCTTTAGATGTTTTCAGGACACGCCCAGGACTGATCCCCTTGGGTGGGCCGCCTCAGAGGAGGGTGAATGGTGTTTAAAGAGCCAAAACACCCAATGATCCTGACGTACATGTGTTCCTTGGATGATTCGGAATTAGGCAGTTGGTCCTATGATCAGGTTTTTTTTGAGAGGGAGTTTTTTTCATAAACTGGGGGCTGTCCCTGTTCTTGAGGCAATCATGGAGAATATTTTGGGGGGTGGGCTCGGTCAGGGTTTCTGGCTTGCAAGATGGGATCTGAGTGAGTCGGGTATGGCCAGGAGCTGGATTCTGAAAATGAGAAGCCAATTAGGATTAAACTTAAACTTGGACATAGTAATTATTGGGATAGTATTTTTGTGGATATGGGTGGATCGGCCTCATCAAAAACATGCGCTGGCCAGTGCATTTCTGCGTCCTTCCTAATCTAAACTAGATGACCGGGAGAGGTTGTCTGGGAGAAGGCGTTGTCTTTTCAAAAGCCTAACCACTACAATCCTCATCACTGTAATGTTAGACTTTGATATTTGATACAGTGATATGCAATTTAAATGATAAATAGTACTGACACATCATACATGTACATGATTTATTATGCTGATAAAAACCCTCACGGAAAACACATTGCAGTAATACAAATTTGGGGAAATTTGTACTTAAAAAATGGACTTTACTTTTTATTTGTTTTCTCCTGATTTTATGCTGCAATGTGACCTGGATGCTTCATCCATCATTAGTGAAACTATATAGATCAATTTTCCCACATTAGCCATCATACAACATGAGCCTTCCATTATACCTGCAATTGCACTTGTGCCGGTCACGTAATACATGCTCTCTACATTTGTCTCTCACTGCTTAGACTAATGCAAATATTACAGATAAGCTGTCATTATCATTCTCAGAAAACAAAGCATGGTACATCTGCAGGGGCTCTGACCCCTATTAGTGTTGGTTATTATTTTCATAGACCTCTGCCATTAGCTGAAATTGAAAAGCTCACCTTAGTTTAGTTTCATTACATTATTTGCTCCACACTCTTCTCGTGGAGCTTTTGAATTAGGCAATTTCACATACAATTACACATGCTATTTCAGGGATGTTCAACTATACTTTAAATTCTAAATATTTTTTCTACATGCCATGAGTTTGAATTTTGGACATTCACATGGTTAGCTACACATTGTGCTGTGTACTTTTATATACTGTGTACTATCCTTATTTAATAGGCAGGATGCATTTTAGTTTTAGGTTTTTTTTAGATCTGTTGAAAGCTATAGATAAAAACACAAATAAACTGTGAAAAGTATCTTCTAATTCACCGGACCATACAAACCTGCAAGAACAATCCCAAGCTATGAGACGTGTTATTTCTGTGCCAAATTGCATCATCAAACACAACTGCAAAAAATTATTTTTCAAATAGGTTTCCTCCGACATCCACCTCATCTGTGATTTGTCGAGCAACAGATTTGTCCTGCCCAGAGGTCGCGTTAAACTAAATTTTTCGGAATTTTTTTTTTTAGCTGTGATGGAAAAATCTGCCGTCCATCATTTTGACACATTACACTGAGAGTGATTGTACCTTGTAAGTGTAATTCTCACCCCTGTCCACTTGGCGGCAGGTGCACTCTTGCTGAACATCAAGTTAATGGTCAACGAATGGCTTATCTGAGTTGCGTGACATTGTTTACAAGCTGATTTATTGACGTCTTTCTGCGGTTGAAACGTTGATTGAGCGATTACATGAGAGACATGATACGGATTTCAATAAATTGGACTGTATCTTTCTACATATTTTCTAATGTTCTTTCATGTTTATTTCGTTCTGTAAAGAGGAGGGGATGATCGCACTCACTCGCACTCCACTTTCGCTTGAACTCAGGCGCTACAGTGATCTCTCGCACCACATTAAAGAGCGCCAAAACGGTATTTATGTTTGAATTTTGTGATAAAATTGAGATAATTTGAAAGCTGAGACTTTGTTTTATATCAAAAGTAACAAAGCACAAAGCTTATTGTGATTTATTGGACAAACATTCATGATGAATCCTGAAAAGTTGAACTTTCTCTTCATAAATAAATGCATAATCTAGCCAATATGGTTGTCCTGTAAGTTTGTGAATAAAAGTTAAAATGTGAACAAAAACAGAGCCTAATAAATGGCTTATTATTATTGAAATATGAATATTAAAATGACAGGTAATAGATTATTACAACATTTTTACAACCCTGTCCCTGAAGTCTAATGCGACCTCTGGTCCTGCCCCAAGACTCAAGCCATTGGTTGAGTTAATGTTGATGCTCAGAACAAACAGAAATATATGACAGCCTCACAGAACCAGAATTCCCTTTCGTTGTCACTCCGAGTTACGTCGGATGACGACGAATGGGGTTTCGCTTAGAAAGCCTATCAACTTTGAGTATTACAAAACGAGCCAATGGCAAAGAAATGCCATGGGTCTGCGGAATTTGCACTTCACTGAGCTGCGCGCCGCCACTAACCTTGCTCTCCGAGCGACGAAAGTGGGCGTACGCTCCCTGGGTCAGGTGATGCTCACCATTCTGTGGCTGAACCATGTGCTAAATGTCGCGCGGACCCGTCTGTCCGACATTCCCATATCCCAGGTCGGCCCCTTCGGCGGTGCGGTTGAGGGCTTGCCCAACAGCTCTCAGCCGCCCATGAGCAGACTGATGTTGGTTCTGTCCCGACGGCCACGCCGTCCGCTCAGATCTCTCGGTCAGCCCACCGCCAAAGGCGCCCTCCCGCGGCTCCCACCCGTTCACCCGGGCCGGCTTTGGAGGCCGCGGTCGGACGCCACAGCCCTCTCCAGCCCCGCCCCCCGCTACACGCCGGGTTAGGCGGCGCTCTTGAGAGCGGCTCCTCAGAGATGGGACTCAGTTCTTTCCAGGAGTTGGTAGCAGGACCACTCCTTTCCCCGGTGGAGGGCCGGGGAAGAATCCTTATTCTCCAAAGAACTGACTCTCCCGTCTCTGAGCACACAGAGTTCTCAGACGACACAGAGTGCCGCCCACTAGCCGTGCTCTCCTCGTCCCCCTCTGTCCCAGAGGTGGTTGGCACGGCGTGCGTCCACGGACCGCTTCGCCCCTGTCCCCCTCTGTCGCCAGACCCCTGGCAGAGCAGGCCCCCGCGGGACGACCAGCCGGTTGCTAACTGTGCCCCCACACCGGGCCGCTATGCCGTCCACGTCGAGGCCAGTTACTCCGCTTCGCTGCCCCTCCGGGGGGACGCCTGTCGTTCTCATGATCCCGCTGGTTCAGTTCCTGGGAGCCTGGTTAGAGCTTCCCCGTCTGTCCCGCTGGATCGCGCGGACCATCAGGCTCGGCTATGCGATTCAGTTCGCACGGTCTCCTCCCCGCTTCAGGGGAGTCCGCTCCACTTTGGTCGGTGGCAATGCCCCCATCATGAGAGCAGAGATTGCCACCTTGCTGGCGAAGGGTGCAATCGAGACTGTCCCTCCAGCCGAGATGAGGTTCGGCTTCTACAGCCCCTACTTCATTGTCCCCAAGAAAACCGGTGGGTTACGGCCTATCCTGGACTTGCGCGTGCTGAACCGCTCCCTTCACAGGCTGCCGTTCAAGATGCTCACCGCCAGACACGTTTTCGAATGCATTCGGCCCCAGGATTGGTTTGCAGCGATCGACCTGAAGGACGCCTACTTTCATGTCTCCATTCTTCCTCGACACAGACCGTTCCTACGGTTTGCTTTCGAGGGGCAGGCATACCAGTACGCGGTCCTCCCTTTCGGGCTAGCCCTGTCTCCTCGCATCTTCACGAAGGTCGTCGAGGCTGCCCTTGTTCCCCTTCGGGAACACGGGGTTCGCATCCTGAGTTATATCGACGACTGGCTGATCCTAGCTCACTCTCGAGATCAGGTTTGCGAACACAGGGACCTAGTGCTCCGGCACCTAGCTCGTCTGGGCCTTCGGGTCAACTGGGAGAAGAGCAAACTCTGCCCCGTGCAGAGGATCTCTTTTCTCGGTATGGACATCGACTCGGTCGCCATGTCCGCGCAGCTTACGAGCGAGCACGCGCAGTCACTGCTGACTTGCCTGAGACAACTCGAGGGCAAGAGTGCGGTTCCACTGAAACACTTTCAGAGGCTCCTAGGGCACATGGCATCTGCAACCGCGGTCACGCCGCTCGGATTGCTTCATATGAGACCGCTTCAGCTTTGGCTTCGCGACTGAGTCCCGAGGTGGGCATGGCAACAAGGCACGCTCCGAGTACCAGTTACTCCGACCTGCCGTCAGTTTTCTCAGGGCGGGTGTCCCCCTGGAACGAGCTTCCCGGCATGTTGTTGTCTCGACAGATGCCTCCTCCACGGGCTGGGGCGCCATGTGCAATAGACATGCTGCTGCGGGCTCCTGGATAGGACCCCAGCGGCTATGGCATGTCAATTGCCTCGAGTTGTTGGCAGTACGCCTTGCCCTGCACCGCTTCCGGGCGTTGCTCAGGGGTCAACGCGTACTAGTCCGTTCAGACAATATGGCTACTGTAGCGTACATCAACCATCAAGGTGGTCTACGCTCCCCCCGTATGTCACAACTCGCCCGCCACCTCCTCCTATGGAGTCTGAAGCATCTGAGGTCGCTTCGAGCCATTTTCATTCCCGGAGCTCTGAACTGTGCAGCCGACGAGCTCTCACGGCTTCAGCCCCTCCCTGGAGAATGGCGACTCCATCCCCAGTCGGTTCAGCTGATTTGGGACCAGTTCGGGGACGCACAGATAGATCTGTTTGCTTCTCACGACTCGACCCATTGCGCCCTGTATTTTTCGCTCGGCACGGATGCACTGGCGCCCAGCTGGCCGCCGGGCCGCAGATATGCGTTTCCCCCAGTGAGCCTTCTTGCGCAGACTTGTGCAAGGTCAGGGAGGACGAGGCAGGTCATTCTGGTCGCGCCGTATTGGCCCAACCAGACCTGGTTCCCCGAACTTGTACTCCTCGTGACAGCACCTCCCTGGCCCATTCCTCTGAGGAAGGACCTTCTTTCTCAGGGACGGGGCACCCTGTGGCACCCTCGCCCCGATCTTTGGAGCCTCCACGTGTGGCTCCTGGACGGCTCGAGGTAGGTTTGAGTACCCTTCCACCAGCGGTGGCGGCTACCATCACTTCCGCTTGAGCGTCGTCCACGAGACACGCCTATGCGCTGAAGTGGAACCTCTTCGTCGACTGGTGCTCTTCTCACCGAGAAGACCCCCGGATATGCTCGATCAGCGTTGTGCTTTCCTTCCTTCAGCAGGGGTTGGAGCGAAGGCTGTCTCCCTCCACCCTTAAGGTCTATGTTGCCACTATTGCCGCACACCATGACTTGGTCGAAGGTAAGTCGGTAGGGAAGCACGACCTGGTCATCAGGTTCCTGAGAGGAGCGAGGAGACTGAATCCTCCTCATCCTCCTCTCGTTCCCTCTTGGGACCTCTCAGTGGTTCTAACTGCCCTGAAGAGTGCTCCCTTTGAGCCCCTGCAATCAGTTGAGCTTAAGTTCCTGTCTATGAAGACAGCGCTCCTGGTTGCACTGGCCTCCATCTAGAGGGTAGGGGACCTGCACGCATTCTCCGTCGACGAAGCGTGCCTAGAATTCGGACCGGCTTTCTCTCACGTGATCCTGAGACCCCGGCCCGGATATGTGCCCAAGGTTCCTACCACTCCCTTTCGGGACCAGGTGGTGAACCTGCAAGCGCTGCCCCCGGAGGAGGCAGACCCAGCCTTGGCACTGCTCTGTCCAGTACGTGCTCTCCGGGCTCTTGGGCTCTAGCGCATGGCGCCTCGCTAACAGACATCTGCAGAGCTGCAGGCTGGGCGACACCTAACACATTCGCCAGATTCTATAATCTCCGAGTGGAGCCTGTGTCCTCTCATGTACTCGCTTCAACCAGCTAGTACCGGACCCGCTCAGGTGTCTTCGCTTGCTCGCCATTCCACTCCACGGACTGGATACGTGCGATATTCTCCTCAGGTGAGCTTCCCCGTAAGCCCTGAGCTCCTCCAGCACTCCTGACGTCGGCGCCAGTGTCTATTGCCTGCGCGTCGGCTAGGTGCCTCCCGTGTGCATGGTCCCTCCCCTGAGCGACCCCCACATGTGTATTTCCACTGTAAGCCTCTCTGAGCATGTGTCTTTCCCTTGGCAAGCCACCTTGCCACCCCTGGGGTTGAAATATTCCACCTGCGGCTGGACACCCCAGTGTTCCCCATATGCATCCTTCGGGTCATATGTGTATTCTCTAAGTCCCCCCCTCTCTGGGTTGGCATTAATTGCATACTTCCCCTAGCTTGGGATATGCTTCCCAGTGTACCTTGGTATTCCTGTGTTAAATGGAGTCCTTTGTCCAGTCTATGACAGGGATCTCGATTTACGCAGGGCACTGGAAGACAGCTGAGAAGGTGGCGTGATTAGACTGGTAACCCCATTCGTCGTCATCCGACGTAACTCGGAGTGACAACGAAAGGGAATGTCTACGGTTACGTATGTAACCCTCGTTCCCTGAGTAGGTGGTTTTCTTTTCAGAGAAACCACCAACAGATGGGTTACTTATAGTGTCCTCTGCATAGCAAACTGGGAGAAGAAAAAATATTTTAACAAAATCTCTTCTCATTCTGACAAAACCAGATTCACCCTCTGCACATCTCATTATTCAGGAGATGCATAATAAGTGGACTCTGCGTTTGTTAAGAATTGCTCATGGTTTAATTGCCTTTTTGTCTCTATACTGTGACAAACTGCAGCTGTCAAATCCTGATGCCTGAACAGATCTCAATACGCTATTGAAGCACTATGTGCTCAATATTGTCTCCTCCATCCCTCAAATCTTAGTGTTTGCAGAGTAATGTCAGAGTATTCAGACTATATGTCAGAGAGTACTCATGGTAGAGTATTTCCATATTGTGCTATATTTTAAGACATCCCATTTCATTTATAACTCTTGTTGCATTTATGGAAAATCTTTTATTTATTTAATATATTTTTATTCAGCAGTGTATGTTTGAATTAATGAATGAAGCATTTATATAGCACTTTCATATGTACTACTGTACACCCAAAACACTTTAAAATCATATCAGGGAATCTCTGGTCAACCACCTCCAGTGTGTAGCATCCACACACAGACAGCCAGAGAGAGACAGAGAGAGACAGAGAGAGACAGAGAGAGACAGACAGAGACAGACAGAGACAGACAGACAGAGACAGACTGACAGAGACAGACTGACAGAGACAGAGACAGACAGACAGAGACAGAGACAGACAGACAGACACAGACAGACAGACAGACAGACAGACAGAGACAGACAGACAGACAGACAGACAGAGACAGACAGACAGACAGACAGACAGACAGACAGAGACAGACACGGGTTCAGTGGATGGGGATTATTAGTAGGCCATGATTGGCAAGGACCAATGGATGGTATTTGTCCAGGACACTAGGGTTACACCCCTACTCTTTACAAGAAGTGCCATGGGATCTTTAATGACCACAGAGAGTCAGGACCTCAGTTTAACATCTCATCTGAAGGATGGAAGGAGGGTAGGAGTGTAGAGGAGGGTGGCAGAAAATGATGAATACTAAGAAGCAATAAAGGTCACAAATCAGTGGCTTCTATGTAAATTTGGAGTGAGATTCTCTTCATTCTAGTCTGGGACATTTTTTGAGACAACATGCTGTCACAACGTCCACTGAAGGCAAGTTGAATTAAACCCATGTGCAGGTTATTCGTTTTTTCAAATTGCAATGCAGCGCCAATGCAGCGCCAAGCGTGACGCAAGTGTGTTTTGCTAGTTTCAGTCCGACGCAGTTTTAATTTTCACGTTATTTAAATAACAAATGCATTTGCTCCCATCTGTGGACCATGGGCTGCTGGTCTGAAAACCAGGTGTGTGTTCAGGCACATTGTTGATGTTGCTATTTTGAGGAACTGAAATAGACTGAGCCATTGACCAACTGAAACCTGCTCTAAAGTCAAACCTGCTCTGGCGCAGTATTTTTTTTGTTATTTAAAGTCGTCACCTATATTTATATAGCGCTTTTTACAATACAGATGTTTCAAAGCAGCTTTAATTAATAATTTAATAATTTGTTACATTTATATAACGCTTTTTCTGGGACCTCAAAGCGCTTTACATGGAAGGGGGAATCTCTTCAACCACCACCAATGTGCAGCATCCACCTGGATGATGCGACGGCAGCCATATTGTGCCAGAACGCCCACCACACACCAGCTAGGGTGCTAGCTTTACAGAGATAACAGGAAAATAATGTTGTAAATGGACTGCATTTATATAGTGCTTTCACAGACCCAATGGCCACCAAAGCGCTTTACATATTTGCCTCACATTCACCCACTTATTCACTCATTCATACACCGACGGTGGTGTCAGCCATGCAAGGCGCCATCCAGCTCGTCGGGAGAGGCTGGGGTTAGGTGTCTTGCTCATGGACACCTCGACACTTGGTCAGGTGGAACCGGGGATAGAACCACCAACCTTTCGGTTGGTAGATAACCTACATGAACCACTGAGCCACTGCAGCCATTGTAATAATATTGTTAAATATAAAATTAAATGTCCCCAACTAACCAAGCCAAAAGCCAATGGTGAAGAAAGGCGACAGTGGTTTGTGGCAACAAACTATTTGATGTTGTAATTGGAACGGAAGAGCTGTGTTTTGTCCCGCGACTACAGCGCCTCACCGTCACCCAGTTGCCCTGCTGCACGGGCTCTACAGCCGGAACCGAACAATGTACAGTGTTCTCTAAGCTAATCGCATCCAAAGTAGTATCTAAAGCCCTTGCACTTTTACAATTAACCTCAATTAAAGTTTGGATGCGTGTCTCTAGTTCTGAAATCTTCTCCGTCAGCCTGACTATCTCCCTGCATTTATCACATGTAAATCCTGTGCTGACAGAGAAGGCTATGCTATACATGTTACATGAAGTGCAAGTGACAATAAGAGGAGAAGATGACATGACTCACCGTGTTTGTTTGACTTACAAATACAAACAACTGTGGTGAGTATCAGTCAAAGGCACGAGCGCGTGAGCAAAAAACACACTCTGCTAATTACACACACACAAACGAGCAGCAGCACACAAACTAGCCAAATCACAAATAAAAGTATTACAATGTAAAAGATTAATATTGTGTACATAAAGATATGGTGAATCCGGCTTGTCCCATAGATGGTCTTGCTTTAACCTTGCGCATGAGCAGATCCATTTGCTCTGTGGAGAAGCGTTCAGTCTTTCTGCTTGCAAATTCCCTCATGTAAATAGAGAATCTGCCATGGCACGAGCTCAACTGGCTTTTAAAGGGAATGGGAGATGAGACTCTGATTGGTTTATTGCACGTTACGCCCAAAACACACCCATTTCTCATTGAGAGAATAGGGATAACACTTTTAGACCATGCGCCAACCTTTTGCGTCTTTAAACTAGCAAAAGTGGATTTGGACACCCTAAATGCACTTGCGCTTTAGACCATTCGCTTAGATCAGTGTTACTCATTGCGCGGCTCGCGAGCCTCATGCGGCTCGCCAAGCTTTCATTTGTGGCTCGCATGGCGGTAAATAATACAGTGAAATGATCAAGCAGTCACTACAAGTATTTCATAAAAACATTAAAAACGAAGTAGGACTATAACATAACCCGTTAAAAACTCAAAGTGTCAGCTCTATTTTCAAATAATTTTGATCGGATTGAAAGGGGTGGTTTATCGAGAGAACATGTAAACACTCTATCGATTGAAAACCGAAACTGAAAGGACGCCGTATGTCGCGCTGAACGCGCTGTTCTTATGATGAAAGTGTCGAATAAACGAGTGTCCCGTCGTTCTATAATTCTCCTTTCACTCAGTATCTGTGAAGTGAAGCAAGACAACGGCTCACCAGTCCTTGTTTCAGATTCTCATCCACAGACGATTGATTTTGGGCATTTTTACTGCGTGAAATAGGCTATAAAAACAGCACGGCATAACGGTTCATCATAGTCTCCAAATTATGACCAGAATTTGATAAATATTAAGTCTGCTGTTTAAAACAAATAAAGAACCAATGTAGGAAAATGGTTATTACGCAACAACAGCGGGAAACTTTGTATATTTGTGCAGTGTGCGAATGTCAAAAAACCTATTCCGATTTGAATCTTTTGACTTATAAACGTGCACATCACCCCGATCATACATCATATCCCGATGTTAAGCATTCATGTAAACTACAATACATTCAGATTAATTAATCAGAATGAATTCAGACCGATTGAAACAAAAGTTGTGCATGTGAACATATCCAGTCTCTGCGGAGTTGCCAGTTATGGCGGTATTTCCAGCTCTTAACGCCGCATGTGCCCTTGGATGATTAGATACATGATGGGCTAATAATGTAGAAAAAAATAACTTAATGTCATTCTGGGATGAATATATTCTGGAAATCCTGCTTTTTTTGTCATTTAGGGAAATCATCTTGTCTCAGTTAGAAATTTGACTGGTAAATCATTAAAAAAAGGTATTTATTGCATTGCATATTGTATGTTCAGGGGTGACAGATTAATAAACAGACATGGTATTTATGACTGGATGTAACTTTTTATACTTTCCTGTAAAAATGGCTCTCCTACTGACTTTGTCCTATCAGTGCGGCTCTCATGAAAAAAATAGTGAAGACCACTGGCTTAGATCCTAAAATAGGGCCCTAAAACTGGAACTTGAGGCTCACTCAGTGAAACCATTCACTCATGTAACGAATGATCACTTAGATATCAAAACTCAGAAATTCCAGGGGGTTATTTTTTCTTTCTCAAAACACTGTTAAGTGATTTTCATTACATGAGAGTAGATGTTAAAACTTCATGCTGATTTGTACTCGGCTTTCGCCAAGATAAGCAACACTAAGACGTAGCTTTACAGTAAACTATGCTTCTCCCTCCATTTACGCTTCTTTCCATATGGTGGTGTGACTCCCCTTCTGTCCGGCGTTAACGGCTGCAGTGTACTTGGCGCGTCAGCACACACGACGGCTGCAACTACAGTGTGGTCTCCCTAGTGGACCAGCACGACAACCGTCTGGATTGAGCCGAGTAGGGGACATCTCTAGGGTCTTCAAGTGGGCACCTTCCGTCCTCAGTGTTTTGTCGACTAGCCCACGACACCTCAAGAGGGCTCGACAGTGACTCTGGCGTCCCAGAGTCACCCCCCCCGTCTCCCACTCAACTCAGCCCAGCTTACTGACCTCTTCATCCCCCTTGAAAACGAGATGATGCATCTCAAGGGGTTTATCCTAATAAATAAATTTTGAACATCCCTCCTGCTGCTGAGACCTAACCACAATCTCACAATCTCTCCGCTACCCAACCATACGCGCCAACCCGTTTGACTAAGGCTGTCGAGCCCCACTGGTGCGTTAATATGCAATTCCAGTGGCAACGGTTCCGTATGGCATACCACCTACCGCAAAAACACAATATCTGCCCAACCACCCGTCATTCACGCAATATACACAGGAACGTAATGACTGTAAATACTATACAACCTACACAAATAAACCAACAGACTCTTCAAGTTTTTCAAGAATTCTACGAAACCGTAGCGTGGCGGCCTGTACACAGCCAGCTAGAATCTTTCCGTCTCAACCACAGCCAGTTGCTGCTCCTTTCTGCTGCTTCAGATAAGTTCTTTACTGTGCGACGCAACTCTTGGCCACTGAATCCGACGTCTCTGAGGAACCGGGTTGTAGAGTGTGCCACAAAACCTCGACAACCCACTTCCACTGGATAAACTTGGACTCTCCAGCCTCGCGTTCTGCTTAAGTGGCCAGATGAGCATACCGCAGTTTCTTCCTCTCATATGCCTCATCTACCGCATCCTCCCATGGCACTGTTAACTCTATCAGTTGAACAATGCGTGCTGATCCAGACCACAAAACAATATCTGGTCTTAGGTTAGTGGTGGCAATCTCAGGTGGAAAAATAAGCCGTTGATCAAGATCAGCCAGCATCTTCCAGTCCCTAGCAGCTTCCAGTTGTCCTGGGCGAGAATTGGTGTTAACACCTTTTCTTGGTGGATGCTCGCCTGGGTGGAGGAATATTGTCTTCTGCGTGTAATGTTTTGCTAGAACAGGCGGCAACTTATTGGTCATACTACAATTGCCTTCCAATGCTAAAGCTAAACATCGCAGTACTTGGTCATGGCGCCAAGTAAACCGACCTTGGCTAAGAGCCACCTTACATCCTGTAAAAATGTGCCTTAATGTGGCATGTGATGAACACAAAGGACAAGACGGATCCTCTCCTACCCAGAGGTTTAGGTTCTGCGGTGATGGGAGAACATCATACGTTGACCTAATAAGGAAACTGATCCTACTCTCTTCCATTGACCGAAGGTCTTGCCAGCCCATCTTGCGTTGTTCCACACTCTCCCATCTCATCCACTCTCCCTGCTTGGCCTGGGAAATGGCCTTTATACACCTCATCCTCTCCTCCTGCTTTCGCACCTCGTTGACTACCAGATTCCTCCTTTGAGCTGGACCTGCCTTGTGCCATTTAGGAGGAGCTAAACTGAGCCCAAAACCATGCTTCCATGCTGTACCTGTCCCACGATATCCCCAATTTAAAGGTCAGCCTTTGCCTCTACTACAGCTTTCTTTGCTGACCACTTTCTACCAGTTTTTAACACAGGGGCTGCCCCCTTACACATTTGTCGCGTGACTCTACTAAGGTCATTTCCAGTCTGACCTTGGCACATTTAAACTCCTCGGTTAAAGCAGAGACTGGCAGCTGCAATATTCCTTTACTATAAAGTCCCACTCTGCTGAGGCAGCGTGGAACTCCCAACCATTTCCTAATGTATGAACTTATTAACGCTTCCAGCTTATCCACTGTTGTCAAAGAAACCTCGTACACAGTCAGTGGCCACAGCAACCTCGGCAGTAGACCAAACTGAAAGCACCAGAGTTTTAGTTTGGCTGGAGTTTTAGTAATGTCACATGGAGCTCCTTCCTCTCCTTTTTAGCTGACTGAATTCGTTGCCAGATAACATTGATGTGTTCTAAGCATCCTGAGAACCCTGGAATGCCCGCTTTTTGAACTGAAGTGTCAATGAAGCCATTCTTTAATAGGTAGGTGGACAATCTCTGGGAAATAATGCTGAAGAAAATCTTACCTTCAACGTTTAATAGTGATATTTACATATATGTATATTTACACACACACACACACACACACACACACACACACACACACACACTCACACACACATATATATATTGTATATGCATACAAGCTACAATATAGATTGTTTCGCAGCAGCTTCACATTGGTAACAAATTCAAATTCTGCTGTAAAGCAGCTCTAACAAGCCAATAGTGTCATTATTCAGCTGAAGTCAGTTCAGGATTGAATAAGTTTAGTTCCATAACTGTGTAAAATTCAGCAGTTCTGTATATATGGTGTATTTGTGCACATGTACGTGTGACAAACTCCTGTAACTGATAGTAGTGTTTTACATTTTTCACTTCTGTGTGTAGTTTGGCGTTTATGTGGCTAATCTTTTGATGTTTGTGTGTAGAGTTACTATGCAAAAACACCATTGTAACACAGTTTAGAAGTTATGAGGAGGCAGGAACCGGCAAACATTCAAAGACTTTAATGACAAATACAAAAAACAAAAAAAACAAATACAAAATGAAAGTAAAAGACAGCAGCCCCTGACAGACAACTGCTGTCACATATAACAAAACAAACACAACAGAAGTCCAGGGGTCTGTTCTTCGTATGTCGCTAATTCAGTTAGCTGGATTTGATTGTTAGCGATTTGGCATGATCTTGGATTGTTTGGTTCTTCGACGCTCATCCTGGACTTGCTGTCATAGCAACAGGTGCGTAAGCTTGAACCTGCTCGTGAGCAGGCTTATTTCATGTTAACAGGATTAGATCCCGGCTTTATAAGCGAAGCTGATACGGGAAGTCCTTTAGCGCAGCGCGATAGTGTAGGATAGCCTACTTTCTGAGATATATATTTTTTCTCGTGAAACGATCGTGAGGGTGTCATTTACATTATTATTTTGTTGGAAATGCACATTAATGTTCGGGCTTTAACAACAGCACAAAACGTTTGCATTGCCCTAAAATTCTTTGTGAGTGTCTCTTTCCTTTACACTATTGGAGATGCGGAGGACTTGATGAAAAGTGCTGTCTGTTGTGCCATTCGCAAAGTTTACCTGGCGCTCAATCAGTTTTTAGGGGGGGGGGGGGTTTGTGGCATTTGCAAGCCACTTAAGACCCAAGATTGTAAAGCAGGGTTGTTGTTTTTTTTGCCAACGCAGGTATATTATAATTTTTAATGAAGATCATGCAATCATGACCATGCCGATTATGACTTGCAGTATGTCCCTCAGGCTTCACTAACGTGATTGGTGCCATAGACAGCACACATGTTCCCATCAAGGCCTCAATGAAGGGGATTTTGTGAACAGAAAGGGGGCTCACAATGTAAATGTGCAGCAAGTTACTATTACAATTCTTAATATTCCAGATTAGTAATATTATATGATGGCCAGCTTCGAGCCAGTGTCTACGGACAAGATGGCCGCCTTCGAGCCAGTGTCTACGGACAAGATGGCCGATCCAGAGACTGTTCACGTCACTTCCTCCGAGCCATTGTCTACGGACAAGATGGCCGAACCAGAGACTGTTCACGTCACTTGTGCTGATCCAGAGACTGTTCACGTCACTTCCTCCGAGCCAGTGTCTACGGAAAAGATGGCCGCCTCCGAGCCAATGTCTACGGACAAGGTGGCCGGTTTCCGCCGGAAAAGGTTCCTTCCGGTCCAGACAGGTCTGTCTCTCTTTCTGGCTTTTTTTTCGGTTTGGTATCACTCAACTGATCCGATACAGAACGACCGACCCAAATGAATCCAGCAGCACGGATCTCGTCTGATCTCCCCAGCATGTTCCGGGAGTTCGCTGGACAAATCGCGGCCTTGGCCCTGAATAGCCAAGATTTATTCCAGTACACCTGGGGGTTTGCTTCACTTGCTGCCTCCTGCTCCCTGGGTGACGAGGCGATCAAAGTATGTTACCGGCTGGGGGCTAAGGAGGTCAACCCGAGGGAGCTCCCCGATTTATCCGGTCTGAACTGGAGAGAGGCGCTCTCCGTTTGTGAAGAGAGCTTCATCCCAGAGTACTTCCAGCCAAAGCTTCACGTCAGCCACGTCCAGCCAGAGCTTCACGTCAGCCACGTCCAGCCAGAGCTTCACGTCAGCCACGTCCAGCCAGAGCTTCACGTCAACAACGTCCAGCCAGAGCTTCACGTCAGCCACGTCCAGCCAGAGCTTCACGTCAGCCACGTCCAGCCAGAGCTTCACGTCAGCCACGTCCAGCCAGAGCTTCACGTCAGCCACGTCCAGCCAGAGCTTCACGTCAGCCACGTCCAGCCAGAGCTTCACGTCAGCCACGTCCAGCCAGAGCCCTCACCGCTGGTCCCGTCCAGCACAGCGCCCTCACGGCTGGTCCCGTCCAGCACAGCGCCCTCACGGCTGGTCCCGTCCAGCACAGCGCCCTCACGGCTGGTCCCGTCCAACAAAACACCCACACCGTGACAGTTAACATGATATTTTCGGGGGGAAATGAGCAGCAGTCACTAGCAGTGCAGCACCCGTAGGCTACAGTTTAGAGGAGTGCACGTTCAATGGGGTGAACGGGGAAAGCATGAAGCTTACTTGACAACATCAGTTCATATATCAATATCGTAACGAATAGAAATAACCTTAAATAATGTATGGTTATCTGCATCTTTCCGTCTCTTATGTATAGTTACTTTTAAACATGAAAATCGCATTCAGCATGACACGCAAGCAGATGCCGTGGTAATGAACAACCTGCTTGTTAAAGCGAATGTATAATCCTGTATCTGAGGCAAAATTACTAAATATGCAGCGCGAGTTATATATTTCTAACTCCAAACAATTAGCCACTGAACCAGCTTATAAAATCTTCTTCAAGGCTGTGCTGGTTGCATTTGAGTTAACTTACAGGTCATGGGGTTTCTCAGATTTCGCTTTAGACCGGTATAAGCATTAGCCTCGATAGTAGTCGTGTCTCCTTCATTGCGTATTTTTATATTTTTAATATATCCCTCCACTGCATACTGTGTAACCCCTTTTGCCTCGATATGGAGGATATTGCGGAGGTATTGCTCGAAAAAAGGTCACTGACACGCACGGGTATACCTCTTCCCGTCATGGCAATCTATGGCGCTGGTCGTGTTTGACCATTTGTTTGACGGGCGTGGTAACAATAACTAGGGGGCGTGGCTTTTGCGAACGGTCAATTGTTCTTTGTAAAGAAAAGCCAGTTATCAAGTCATCTTTTGCCTCCAATAAGAGATATTATGCAAGGTCAGCAATAGTACTCTGTGTGAAATAGTGTATTAGCACTTGCTCTGAAGTTTCTTATGACGCAACATTTTCTGTTGAAGACTCCTATTATATAGGGAACGAATATCACCCTGTGTCATTTGTGAGATGTTTGTGTCACACATGCCTCATGCAACAAATAAAAAGGAAAAGATGGCTATACACTGCCCACCTCTGTGTCTCCTCTGTGCAGACTCTTCTGTAGGTCTTTCTGTACATGTGGACTCCTGCAACTCATATTGCAGTCAGAAATAATAGGCACACAAGTATAAATTAAGTAAAGTTATTTATGCACTTGCAGGTTTACTTCCTCCAAAGGACAGTCGTCTGAGAAGGTTTCTTCACTGTCCAGTGCAATGGAAACAAATGGGTATTACAAAGTGTTGCACTTTCTTCCCTTTTGATGTAAAGTTAGAAAAAGTCTACTTACTGCACATGCTTCAGCCAGCACTTGCTTGGGAACAGATAAGAGTGTTGGTTTAAAACTGCACAAAAAAGAAAAACACAATGTCAGTACAATGAACTACACTGGGAAAAAAATTGATTAACTCATGGCAAAATATTTTTACATTAAAATAAGTTTATCCGTTTTCACTTTCACAAATCAAAGCAATGTATCATTACTCAAGATTTAACAGTTGAAATGACTATACCAGCCAATTTGGATTATAGGCCTACTTAATTTAATGCAGCAACAAATTCTTTTACAGTGTACTAAGAGAATTTAAATCTCATTTACCAGTAATGAAGGAGTTGCTGCTACTGGTCCCTGGATGTGGGTCTGGAAGAGCTGAACGCAGGGATGCCCTTCACAATTGGTCAATTCACATTCAACCCAAGGGCCAGCTCTTCTACCAGGGTGCAGAAGCTCCTGTTTTTTTTTTCCTGTTTTTTTTTTTTTCTCAGCCATTTTCTTGGTTGCTTTTATAAACAGACAACCATTTATTTAACAGTGACTTTTTAAAAGAGACTAGTAGGCCTATAAGTAGGCCTAGTAAAAATTACCATTATGTAGAATATACTTGTACTTCACTTTCACCATGTTTTAGTGTGGTGACTCTGACATGACAATGAACAAAGTAATTATGAAATGATTAAAAAAATATATACTGTAATAAGTTATAAAAACATCTAACATGGCCACCACAAAAGCATTTAATTTGTCTGCTACTTTTTGCCAGCTCTCTCTCCTGGCTTTTGCACACTTTGAGGTGTTCCCTGGCGTTTTAACCTGTTAAGCTGCAACACCACTTTTGAAAAATCCCCAGAAATGGCATACCCAAACTAAAACAGATACAGTTCATGAACCCTTTGTACTAAAAGCACAAGTATGATCTCATTTGAAAGCTGACACCTGGTAGTTTATTGTAAATGTAGAATTAATTATTGTCATAATGAAAAAATATTATAAATAGCTTCAAAGTTTTGTAAAGTTATTAGAAATTTATTTTATTAAATATCTTCATAAAAATAATATTGAAGTTGGCATTGTATCAATCTATGAATGCACTGCAGCTGAAGCCACATGTCTGACCATGTTATATTTAAAATCTGAAGATGACAAGTCTAAAACTCTGTATTTAGTTAAATGTTTTTCAAGATCATGTCATATGACTTTATTTTGATTAGACTCTAAAATGCAAACTGATGTTTATTCTCATGTTCTAAGCATCTATTCAGTCTATTGTCGAGCAATAAACGAGCCCCATTCAGTCTCAGTCTCCCCTGCACATATTCACACCTCTCCGGCCTGTTCATGGCTCTAAATATGTTTTTCTTTTGTCTTCATTATAATTAATAACGACTGGCTATTCACACTGTTTCAAACCCTAATTTCTTTTTTCAAAGTTCTCACTTCACATTTGAAACTGTATCAAATGACCTTCTTGAAAAAAGAAACATTTCAGTTAGCATTCCTATTTAGAAAAATGCATAAAAATAACAGCTAGGTGGCAGGTGCATCTGAGGGCTAGCTAGCATGTTAGCTTAGCACACCATCAATACACGACAATTTATGAGATTAAAACCATGTTTTTTTCTCCAAACTTACTTTATAGAGCAAGTCGAGTGTTTTAAGTAACCTTCTGTGATCTGATTTGGCTTCAGATAAAAAAAATCAGACAGTAAATATATTATTTTATAGTATTCTGCACAATGATAAAGTCTATATCTATTAGCATTACATTATAAATATAATCTATTATTATGAAAATACCTGACATGGGTCGAAGAACACAGGTAAATCAAATATCATTGCAATCATGTTTATTGTCTTCAAAACCTCTTTATCTGCATGTTACAGCGATCTCTGGAAGCTTTGTATGTGTGTCAGGGAGTTCCTGGGATGTCACATGATTATGGCACTTCTTCATGTGTTCCATATATGGACTGCATGTGCAGACGGCGCCCTCAGGCTGCCAGTATGGATTGAAAACACAGTACATCAGAGTATTCAGCGCTCATAATGATTACATCGGCCAATTTGGGTATAAATTCAATAAATATTATTCCTGTCTATATAAATCTGATGTAAACCTATGAGAATCTATCAATATTTCTCCAAATCTGCACATTTTTGAGCTAAAAGCCCTGAGGAACGTGGTTTTGTGAAGCGCTGTCATGACGACCTCACAGGAGTTTTTTTCTGAATGAGAGCGGCTGACGCGCATAATTCATATTAAAGGTATCGACTCATTTTTTGATTACATAACTCCTGACACAAATTAAGACATAACTGTCACTATACGTTTCTCAGAATACAATAGTGGTCAAATACTGAAACTTAAGTCTTATATCTTTTTAATTATGTATAGTTTGTCAAGGTAATAACTTTAAATCTGATAGTAACTTTAAACTATTTAAACAAAAAAAAACCTTCAGTGTGCCGGTGCTCTGGCAACAGTTAACAGGTTAATTAAGATTTCAAATTCAGCATAACCTTCAAGCAATAACTCTTGCTCTGCTGCGGAGAAAAACTGAGCGTGCTCTTTGTCCATGGTGAGCAGCCAATAGCAGCGTTGCTGATCAATGTTTCTACTATCGATACATATCCCCTTTTAAACCAGCACATGAATGCGCAATTATCTCAGATAACTCAATCCAGCTATACTAATCATAACCGTTGTGATGAATCATAAAAGTGTTTGAAGAACCCAATTATCCGGATCATGATGAGCACGATGATATTATCTTGTATGTCTCGTTTGATCTCGGATGTTTTAAGCAACGTACGAAGAACGGGCCCCAGGCCTGGCCTCTCTCGATCTTCACGATCGGTGCTCCTCCTCTTTTGCTTCCGCTCCTCCATGAGAGATACGAGACCGGTGCGTCGCGCAGGTGTCGCTGATTATCAATCACACCACCGGCTTCGCGCCATTCTCCCACGTCCCTCGGCCTCGTCCTGCTCGCCACATACCCCCATCACCCCTCGCAGGCTGGGGGCTACACCCGAGACAGCGCTCTACTACCCCCCACCCCGCCCCTCCTACGGGAGGGACTGGACACTGCGGCTGCGGTACCTGGGGGTATGGACAGACGGAAAGGAGACGGAAGCATGAGGAGCGACAGAGACAAGAGAGGGGAGAGAGGAAAAAAAAATCTTGGTCCGGTTCCCACCAGCTGGGCGATCTTCTCCGCGGCGCTGGATAGCCCTCGGTGGACGGCTCGACACTCCTCCGCCGCCTGGTGGATGGCGACGGCTCCTCCGGGTTTGGGCAGACGGCAGGAGTCCCCGTTCCCTGCTCCTCTCCGTCATGGTAGATGGCAGCAAGCTTCGGCCCACGGCGAGCGGCGGTGACTCCTCTGCTCCCTCACAGACGGCAGCCGCCCCTCCAGCACCCCCCCCCCCCCCGCCCCCCCCGGCAACTCACTCCAGCGCACTGCCTCCAGCGTCCATGGCGATGGACTCTGCTCACCGTGCTCGATGGCACCGCAGATTCCCCACAGCAGCTAGGGCTCTCTGACAGTGAGTTCCTCCTTCTTCCTGGGTTTTGGCACCAGTGTAACGCAGTTCAGATTTTATGGGAAGAAGGAGGCGGGAACGGGTGAACATTCAAAGACTTTAATGACACAAAGTAAAACAAATACAAAAAAGTAAAAGACAGCAGCCCCTCACGGATGAGTGCTGTCACATATAACAAAACAAACACAACACAAGTCCAGGCCTGGCCTCTCTCAATCTTCACGATCATCGCTCCTTTTATGCTTCCGCTCCTCCGTGAGAAATACGGGACTGGTGCATTGCGCAGGTGTCACTCATTAGTAATCACGCCACCGGCCTCGTGCCATTCTCCCATGTCCCCTCATCCTGCTCACCACAACCATTTTTGGAAGAGTTAAAATAGTTTTGAATGAAGTTTTTGCACTTTTGCAAGAGATGTGTAGAGTTTCAAGAAATGGAGCCATAGTTTTAGAAATTGTGTGTAAGCAATTTATAAAACTGTAATACAAAATGAAAAGTTAACCAAAACAAAATGATAACTTGAAACATGACTTGAAGCAGAAAATCCAAATCCGAATCCACAAGCTCTGATGACGACACAGCTGTTCCATGATTGGCTAAATCCACAAGCTCTGATGACGACACAGCTGTTCCACGGTTGGCTGAATCCACGAGCTCTGATGACGACACAGCTGTTCCACGATTGGCCGAATACACGAGCTCTGATGATGACACAGCTGTTCCACGATTGGCTGAATCCACGAGCTCTGATGACGACACAGCTGTTCCACGATTGGCCGAATCCAAGAGCTCTGATGATGACACAGCTGTTCCACGATTGGCTGAATCCACGAGCTCTGATGACGACACAGCTGTTCCACGATTGGCCGAATCCACAAGCTCTGATGACGACACAACTGATCCACGATTGGCCGAATCCACGAGCTCTGATGACGACACAGCTGTTCCACGATTGGCTGAATCCACGAGCTCTGATGACGACTTAACTGATCCATGATTGGCCGAATCCACGAGCTCTGATGACGGCATAGCTGTTCCACGATTGTCCAGATTCACCACATGAAAACTATCACGTGTGTTTCGTGTTTATTCTCACACCTTCAGTTCCACAAATGGTCACAATTATTATTATTTTTTTTTTTACAGTAAAAGCTCTTTTCATGCACTCTAAAAAATCTTGGGTTTTTTTCTACCCAAAGCCTGGGTTGAGCCTTTTGGGTATTTTGTTGCGTTATTTTTTCAGTATTTGGGTAGTTTTTGTTTTATCCAGATCCTGGGTCAGACGTAACAACCCAGTGTTTGGGTAGTTATCTTGTGTTACCCAGATCTTGGGTCAGACATAACAACCCAAGGATTGATTGATTATTTATCGTGGGCTTTTTGCGACCTCTTCAGTAGAGAGCAGTGCAGCACTGTCAAAATTGTGCATGTCTTAGGTAAAATACAGGTTTGTGAACATTTTATTTTATATATAAATTCGTTATTGTGCTGTATATCGTTTAATTTTTATGCAAAACAACATTAGTCATTTATTGACTAAACTTAACAATAAAAGACATGAACAAGAAATATAAAAATTCTTTTGAATCAGTCAATAGCACTACAAAGGTTTCGTTGAATTTATTTTGGCCAAAAATTGCAGTAGTTGATCTATAATTGTCCTGGGTCTTACATTTGAAAAATACATAACCCCAGAATAATTTCCTGGGGCTCGTTCTTCGTACGTTGCTTAAAGCATCCGAGATCAAATGAGACATCCAAGATGATATCATCGTGCTAATCATGATCCGGCTAATTGGGTTCTTCGAACACACCTGTTGTTTATGATTAGTACCGCTGGATTGAGTTATCCGAGATAATTGCGCGTTCATGCGCTGGGTTAAAAGGGGATATGTATCGATAGTAGAAACAATGATCAGCAACGCTGCTATTGGCTGTTCAGCATGGCCAAAGAACGCGCCCAGTTTTTCTCCCAAGGAGAACAAGAGCTTTTAATGGAAGGTTATGCCGAATTTGAATCTTTAATTAAAACGACAGGGAACACCTCGAAGTCTGCAAAATCCAGGAGAGAGGGCTGGCAAAAAGTAGCAGACAAATTAAATGCGTAAGTGCTGTCCATGGTAGATGTTTCTATCACTTTCTACAGTATGTATTTTTGCATTTTAATAATTTCATATTTATTTTGTTCTTTTATGTCAGAGCCTCTGCGGGACCCACTAGAACATGGGGACAAGTAAAAGTGAAGTACAAGAATATTCTACAAAATGGTAGCCTTTAATTCTTATACTGTCTTTATTTTAAAAAGCCACTTTTTTCCTCTTTTTAAAAGCCAATGTTAAATAATGTGTTTGTCTGTTTATAACAGCCACCAAGAAAAAGGCTGAAAAAAAAAAAACAGGTGGTGGTCCTGCACCACCACAATATACCCCAGCAGAGGAGCTGGCCCTTGGGTTGAATGATAACCGACCCATTGTGGAGGGCATCCCTGGGGGCAGCTCTTCCTCAGACCCAAAGCCAGGGACCAGTAGCAGCAACACCTTTATTACTGGTAGGCTAAATGAGTTTTCAATTCTCTTAGTACACTGTAAATATAAATGAAGTATAATCCAAATGGCTTGTACAGTAATTTAAATCGTTTGTGAAAGTGAAAACTTCTAAACTTTTAGTTAATATAAAATATATTGCCATGAGTTATTGATCACATTATATTTTTTACAGTGTAGTTAATTGTAATGACAATTTTTTTTGTTCCCCTCTTTTGTGCAGTTTTACATAATACACCAACACTTTTACCTGTTCCCAAGCAAGTGGTGGCTGAAGCATATGCAGTAAGTTGTGTACTTTTTCTAACTTGCATAAAGGGAAGAAAGTGCAACACTTTGTAATACCCATTTATTTCCATTGCACAGGACAGTGAAGAAACCCTCTCAGATGACTGTCCTTTGGAGGAAGAACCTGTAAGTGCATAAATAACTTTACACTAATTTGTATATACTTCTGTACCTATTCTTTCTGTCTGCAATATGAGTTGCAGGAGTCCACACCTACAGAAAGGCCTACAGAAAGGCCTACAGAAGAGTCTGCACAAAGAACTGATACAGAGGTGGACAGTGTTGTACTTTTACTTTTTACTTTTGTTGCATGAGGCATGTTTTGACCCTTTTTCTTTCACAAAATGACACAGGGTGACATCCGTTCCCTATATAAACGGCATCTTCAACAAAAAATCGAGTATTTTGACCTGAAAAAACACAAATTAAGAGGAGAAATTGAACTTGACAACTTGAAAAAGAGAGAAATTGCACTAGAGATAGAGTTGCTTCAAAAGGACCTTCAGAGTAAGTGCTAATACATCATTTGACACATAGTAGTATTGTTGACTTTACATAACTATCTCTTATTGCAGGCAAAGGATGACTTGCTGGCTTTTCTTTATAAAGAATTGTTTAAATAAAACTCCAGGAACTAAGCATTTTTGTCTTGTCTTTTATTACACATTCAAAAATGGTGTTCCACAATTCTGTCCCGTGCAGCTCTGCCACTAGGTTGGTCCAAGTGCACTGGCTGGAGGTCATCATCAGGCTGCACCCCCTCCACAGGGGTCCTCTCCTTTCTGATAGTGGCAATGTTATGCAATATGGCACATGCAACAATTATGTCACAGGCCCTGTCAGGTGCAACCCTCAGACCCTTCAGACACTGAAATCTTTCCTTTAGTTGCCCAAAGGTCATTTCAATGCGTGCCCTTGTCCTGGCTAGAGCTGCATTGTAACGGGTTTGTGGTCCAGGGTTTGGGTCAGGGAATGGCGTCATGAAGTACTGCCTGCAGGCATAGCCCCGGTCACCAAGCAGGACCCCGTCAAAATTCCCTGTATAATGGAAAAATGCAGTTTTGTTAGGCTCAGCATAAGTGTGTGTAATACTGTGAGCTTGACATTTATAAGTTCCCTTACCACGTTCAAATAATGTGCATAAATGTGACTCTCTGAAAATTCTTGAGTCATGCACTGATCCTGGCCATTTTACTTCCACATTTGTTATATGGAACATAGAGTCACACACCATCTAAGAGATTTTAGTCAGTCAACTGCATACTTTTTGATTACATTCATTTTTTTATGTAATATATTACTAATTAATCTGGAATATTATAAATTGTAATAGTAACTTGCCTGCACATTTACACTGTGAACCCCCTTTCGGTTCACAAAATCCCCTTCATTGGGCCCTGGTGGGGCCTTGATGGGGACGTGTGTGCAGTCTATGGCACCAATCACGTTAGGGAAGCCTGAAGGACACATACTGTTAGTCATACTTTTTGGCATGGTCATGATTGCATGTCATTAACAATTATAAATGTACCTGCAATAGCAAAAAAATTCTGCTTTACAACCTGGGGTCTTAAGTGGCTTGGAAATACCACAAAACCCCCTAAAAACTGCTTGAGTGCCAAGTAAACTTTGCGAATGGCACGACAGACAGCACTTTTCACTAAGTTCTCTGCATCTCCAATAGTGTAAAGGAACGTGCCACTCGCAAAGAATCTCAGGGCAATGCACGCAGTCTGTGCAGTTGTCAAAGCCCGACTCCTCCGTGTTGAACATTTAATGTGTGGTTCCAGCAAATTAATGATGTAAATAACACCCTCACGAGAAAAACGATATCTCTAAAAAATTACACTGTCGCGCTGCGCTAAAGGATCCAGTCTATCCTGCAATACGCGATTAATTCGAAAAGCTCTGCGAATTATCCTCGCACCTTCCGCAACAGGTTGCTGTCGTAAAAATGGACAAGACATGGCTACGACAGACTTCCCGTATCACCTCCGCTTATAAAGCCGCAATCTAATCCTGTTTACATGAAATAAGCCTGCTCGCGAGCAGGTTCAAGCTGGCGCACCTGTTGCTATGACAGCAAGTCTAGGATGAGCTTCGAAGAACCAAACGATCCAAGATCATGCCAAATCGCCAACAATCAAATCCAGCTAACTGAGTTAGCGACGTACGAAGAACGAGCCCCTGATCTCACTTTATGAGCAACAACAAATGTATGCAAATTTATCAACTGAAAGTATCATTTTGGCTAGCATTTCTTTTGTAAAAATGACGTGTAACAGCAGTTTGGTTAAATATAAGAGAATAGTACAGTCATGTTGGTCCTCGGAGCCATATGCCCAAAACACCATGTGCACTGCCTACGGGAATGGAAGCAAAGCATGCTGAAAATAAAAGCAGTAGGGTTCATAAGACCTGATGTGAATGTGGTGTTTAGCGTCATGTTAATGCACTCGCCTCGGGGATCAGGGTTTGAGACCGACTCAGAGCAGGGCGGTTAGGATTGGAGTGTGAGTTTTGCCGGCGGAGCAATGAGAGGGGTGTGCTTGTTTGGGTTGATTTAAAATTTTAACATTGTCCAACAGCATTTTTGAAATACCGATAACCCCACCTTTAACACATTTACCCCCGGTTTCACAGACGAGGCTTGAGTCTAGTCCCAGACTAAAATGCATGTTTCGGCTGTTTTAACTGAAAGCATATTTTAAAATATGTCAGTGCCATTGTTCTGTCTCAAGGAAAGATTTTTTTTTTCTTCTATGGCACATTTATAAAAGCTACTTAAATGTCTTAATTTAAATAAGGGCTAATCCTGGCTTTATTTCAAGTCCTGTCTCTGAAACCAGATTTATAGCTAATAAGCTTAAAGTCAAGGAAGAATGCCTGCTATTCATCTGAATTAAACTACTTGTTTGGTCTTACACAAATGCTGCAGAATACAGGTAAATAGAGTAAATATGCCAAATGTATGCTCTCTAATGGCGGCTCATTTATGCTAATGTTATTTGAAGTAGTGTTCAATCCTCTCATCTCTATTGAGGGAACATGATATGGGTCTGACCGTGTATCAGAAACACAAATTAGAATATTATATAAAACGTCAACATGTTTTAAAACCAGCTGCATGTCACGATGAATGAATGACAATGGTTATTTGTTATGCTGTCAGTATATTGACATGTTTAGAGAGGATGATATTTCTGTGACACTATACATGATCACACTAGACTTTCAACCATACATTTTTCATTGTTAAGGCGAGACACTACATGAAAAAACATGCATGAACATGTTTATGCATCGGACAATTCTGAAATGTTTGAGATATGCAAAATACACTATATATGTCACGGCGGTCTGTAGACAGACTGAAGAAGCAGGTAGATGAAGTATTGACGCAAACTTTAATAATAATCCACATACAGAGCAGGAAAACACACCTTAACATAAACGGAACTAGACAGAGAATGATTGTGAGGGTACAACTTAAATAGGAACTCAAACAAGATGATTGATTGAACACATTTGCTGTAACTGTAATTTTTACTTCTAGAAAATATTCACATCATTAAAATTGCACTGTAATGTCACTTGGCGCTGGCTTGGCAGAACTGCGGGTCGTACCACACAAGTCGTGTACGTGACCATTCAGCAAATATAGTTATAGGCATCAAAATATTTATATGCCCTCAGTTTCTCTTTATGCTCAGTTTCTCTATCAGGTAGGTACAGATGTCAGGCCACTCACCCGGAGGTTGCGTTAAAGTTAATCCTGTCAGATCCTCCATCATTGAGTGAGCGTGTACGGGTCGGCCAATCTGGTTCTGTCCATTTAAATTAACTTTTGCAAATAACAATCGCGGTACTAGACAGTGAGTGACCTTACACATTAAGATAAAATCGGATTTTCTCCTGTCATTGTTAAAAAACAAGCTAACAAAACTTGCAAACTCAAACGTTAGTGAAGCAACCAGAAGAATCGTTCTGCCTCCACCTAAGCTCCGCCCACAAAAAAAGTGACCATGTTTACTAACTGAAAAGGGGTCTATAAACAAAAGAAAACAGGAACTGAAGAAATACAGACTAAAAGTCCATGAACTAAACTAAACTGAACATAATGGAGACATACATTATATCTATCTATATAAATATATATATATATATATATATATAGCTATCAGAATTATATTTCTTTCGCTTCAAACGCATTGTTCACAGTATAGATTCTCTCATTTTAAAAGTGCTGTTTGGGAAACTCATTGTCCCTTTCTTTGATCTTCGGTTTGCTTCAATAAACGCATGCTCTTCTTCTAAGACCCAGTCAGCCTACTGTCTCTTCTTAAA
Source organism: Gila orcuttii (assembly GCA_026230005.1). Taxonomy (NCBI): domain Eukaryota; kingdom Metazoa; phylum Chordata; class Actinopteri; order Cypriniformes; family Leuciscidae; genus Gila; species Gila orcuttii. The sequence continues at coordinate 43,781 of JAPDVR010000017.1, read as the reverse complement.
GCAATGAAGCACAACACCAACACAGCAGCTAACAAGGACAAAAACAGACATAAAGCCCGTTTTCCTGAGAAGCATGCTTTCTCTTCTCAAGCTCACTGAATTTGAAAAGACTTTGTAAGCCACTTGAAAATCTCATTAAGCTTGGGTGCTATCTACACTTTCAATTTATGCAAATAAAGTCAGTGATAAGTGTCAGATGAACTCATTGGTTAGTGAGTACATAAATTGAATAGATTTATATGACTATGTCTTAATTTCTAATAACTAAATGGATAAATGCTCATTAAATTAATAATTATGTATATACAGGTCCTTCTAAAAAAATTAGCATATTGTGATAAAGTTCATTATTTTCCATAATGTAATGATAAAAATTAAACTTTCATATAATTTAGATTCATTGCACACCAACTGAAATATTTCAGGTCTTTTATTGTTTTAATCCTGATGATTTTGGCATACAGCTCATGAAAACCCAAAATTCCTATCTAAAAAAATTTGCATATTTCATCCGACCAATAAAATAAGTGTTTTTAATACAAAAAAAGTCAACCTTCAAATAATTATGTTCAGTTATGCACTCAATACTTGGTCGGGAATCCTTTTGCAGAAATGACTGCTTCAATGCGGCGTGGCATGGAGGCAATCAGCCTGTGGCACTGCTGAGGTGTTATGGAGGCCCAGGATGCTTCGATAGCGGCCTTAAGCTCATCCAGAGTGTTGGGTCTTGCGTCTCTCAACTTTCTCTTCAAAATATCCCACAGATTCTCTATGGGGTTCAGGTCAGGAGAGTTGGCAGGCCAATTGAGCACAGTAATACCATGGTCAGTAAACCATTTACCAGTGGTTTTGGCACTGTGAGCAGGTGCCAGGTCGTGCTGAAAAATGAAATCAGATGGAAGCATGAAGTGCTCCAAAATCTCCTGATAGCTAGCTGCATTGACCCTGCCCTTGGTAAAACACAGTGGACCAACACCAGCAGCTGACATGGCACCCCAGACCATGACTGACTGTGGGTACTTGACACTGGACTTCAGGCATTTTGGCATTTCCTTCTCCCCAGTCTTCCTCCAGACTCTGGCACCTTGATTTCCGAATGACATGCAAAATTTGCTTTCATCCGAAAAAAGTACTTTGGACCACTGAGCAACAGTCCAGTGCTGCTTCTCTGTAGCCCAGGTCAGGCGCTTCTGCCGCTGTTTCTGGTTCAAAAGTGGCTTGACCTGGGGAATTCGGCACCTGTAGCCCATTTCCTGCACACGCCTGTGCACGGTGGCTCTGGATGTTTCTACTCCAGACTCAGTCCACTGCTTCCGCAGGTCCCCCAAGGTCTGGAATCGGTCCTTCTCCACAATCTTCCTCAGGGTCCGGTCACATCTTCTCGTTGTGCAGCGTTTTTTGCCACATTTTTTCCTTCTCACAGACTTCCCACTGAGGTGCCTTGATACAGCACTATGGGAACAGCCTATTTGTTCAGAAATTTCTTTCTGTGTCTTACCCTCTTGCTTGAGGGTGTCAATGATGGCCTTCTGGACAGCAGTCAGGTCGCCAGTCTTACCCATGATTGCGGTTTTGAGTAATGAAACAGGCTGGGAGTTTTTAAAAGCCTCAGGAATCTTTTGCAGGTGTTTAGAGTTAATTAGTTGATTCAGATGATTAGGTTAATAGTTCGTTTAGAGAACCTTTTCATGATATGCTAATTTTTTGGAATTTTGGGTTTTCATGAGCTGTATGCCAAAATCATCAGTATTAAAACAATAAAAGACCTGAAATATTTCAGTTGGTGTGCAATGAATCTAAAATATATGAAAGTTTAATTTTTATCATTACATTATGGAAAATAATTAACTTTATCACAATATGCTATTTTTTTGAGAAGGACCTGTATAATACATACCCCTGGTTTCACAGATAAGGTTTAAGCCTAGTCCAGACTAAAATGAATGTCAGCTGTTTTAACTGAAAGAAACTTGCTCTGAAATATCTTAAAATAAGATTCTAATAAAATAGAAAGACAAATCTGAAGTGTCCATAGTTCAAGAAACATTTAAAAAACATCTCGCTATCTTACAGCAATCTATTTCTTACCATTTTCTCACTTTATCATGATATATTTAATCTATTGTTTCTTATACATAGGAAAACGTCTCAGGTTACGACTGTAACCTATGTTCCCTGAGAACAGGGAACGAGACAATACGTCAACGACGTTATGGGGAACGCCTCAGGCGTGACAGGTGTCTGAAATCACTATCAAATCACGTCAATCATATTGACCGGCGACAGCCCGTGAATCATTAGCGTGAATGATTAACGTGCGACCTGGAAGTATAAAAGGGCGCCTTGCAAACATGACAAATCACCTTATCGTCTGAAGGGACTGTACGGTAGGCAAGCCCCGAGGCATGGCAGGGAGACGTATTGTCTCGTTCCCTGTTCTCAGGGAACATAGGTTACAGTCGTAACCTGAGACGTTCCCTTTCGAAGGGAACTCAACAATACGTCAACGAACGTTATGGGGAACGATATACCAACGCCGCCATGCTAAAGGGAGTGCATGCCAAGTGGCAGTGACAACTGTCAGAACCAGCAACTTCAAATGAATCGCTAGAACCACTCACCCTCAGGTCACACTGGGCTGTGAGTGACAGCATTCCCTACGGTCATAGCCCAAGCTACAGCCTCACAGGAAAAACCTTCATAAACATGGTTAAATGAAAGGCCTACCAGGGCCGGCTCCAGGCCTGGAACCACAGCTTCCAATTAAAAGGGGTCCCTTCTAGGGAATGTGGCTAGGGAACCCGAAGGAACCCCAGCCAATCACTATTCAGGGGAACATACTCACCCCGAAATGCCACCAGGACGGCCTGACCTGGCGTCAGTACATAGACACTTAGTCTGGCCACATCCTGTCTGTCCGAAGACAGAACCTCTGGACAATTGCCTTAAGTAAGGCATCCAACCCGAAGGACTGCGAAGCTGGCAGTGAACCACTCGGCCCGGATCTCAGAGACGGGATATCCCGGAGAGTATGACTCAGCATAACGCTTTCCAACCCTTGCTAGCGAGGGGAGTTTCTCTACTCGATCCACGGATCTACCCAGTGTCTGTGTTTCAAGACACTGAGGAGGCCTGTGAAGGCCTAAGGGCTGATCTAACTGGGAGGCCTCACGAGAGGCCTACGACCGTCTGACCAGACTCAGGAGGCCGCATGCTCATAGTGACCCTCGGTGAGGGGAGCACAAGGTCCGTCTGGTAGGCAAACCAGGCTGTAGGCAGGAAAGGTTCCGGGAGGGAACCAGTAGCAGAGAATAAACACTTTAGCGAGCCAGGGTGCAAGCTCGCCTTCAGCAGCTGCCTACTAAGGCTAGCTGAGACTGATAGCAAGAGGCCACTAGCTTCATAAACCCAGCACCATGGGGAACCATTCACAGGGAGGCCTGGAGAGGCCTACTACCTGATAACCACAGTATGTGGGGAGCTCACCTTCAGGGAGGCTTGGTAAGGCCTACTACCTGATAACCACAGTATGTGGGGAGCTCACCTTCAGGGAGGCCTGGTGGGGCCTACTACCTGACAGCCACAATATTTGGGAGCTCACATTCAGGGAGGCCCAGAGAGGCCTACTACCTGATAGCCAACGTAAGTGGGAATTCGCCTTCAGGGCGGCCGGGTGAGGCCTACTACCTGATAACCACTGGTTGCTATGAGCCCTGAGTCCAGGTGATAGTACAAGGTGGCCTGCTAAGGCCAGCCAGCTGGGGACTCGCCTATCAGGGAGGCCTGGTCGGGCCTACTAGCTAATAGCAAGTCATATTCTGCTATAAAGTACATTGTTGGGAACCGTACTACACAAGCATAATTTACTTTTGGGCTTCCAGTAGCGCTATAAGGTATGTCCCACAATGTTGGGACTCACCTCCGAGGAGGCCTGTTTAAGGTTAGTCAGGGGCCTACCATCTATGCATGGGCGTCAGCTCAGGGCAATGCTCTGGCTTCAGGGGAGCGTACTTCGACCAAAGAAGAAGTGAAGCTTACTTCATACTCGACCCGAGCCATAGTGGTGCGAGGTAGGATAAAACAGAACTGGGAGTGAAATGCTCAGACCTACCCTGTAATCACAGGGGAATACTCACACCTCACCCTGAGGTTACCAGGGTGCGGGCCTGCCAGCGGCTCCAGGGGTGACAGAAATGTATCTGTGCCCAACCTAGGGGAGTGGGGCTTGAATGAAAGCCAACCACCTACAACCTACGCTCGAGCAGTAGCTCAGCGAGGTGAGTGAAGCCTAAACTGGCGGCCTAAATCCGTAGGCCAGTTCTGCACGGCAGGGTCAGGCAGGAAACCCAGTCTTCTTCGTGAAGTGAAAGACGGCCTAACCCTGCTCAATAAAGACTTCTATACAACGGAGGCCTGTTTGAGGCCTACCATGTCCTTATAAACCATCCTCTGCACCACGCTGCATTACTCTAGTCACCCAGAATGCAGAGAAGCGGGCGGGCCTTGGCCTAACGACTCCCATGGGAGGAGGCTGTTTATACAGGGATGCTAGAAACCTACATTCACAAAGTGAAGGGTCAGAGGAAGAAATGCTACATTTTTAGCAGAGCGCCTCTATTATCCCTGGCACAGCCTAGGCCAGCTACAGAGGCGGCCCTGGTGAGGGCCAGCCTGCAAGCATAGATCTATCTGAGGGCTCGGAGGAGCCACAGCCTTACTAAAGAATATAGTCTGTATTATTCCATACAAAGGGCTGCAGAATCGCTCAGCCTAATGAAAACCCAAACAGAGCTCAAGGGGCAAAATACTCAGGAAGAAGTCAAACGAACCCGTGGGCCAGACATAAGATCTATCTGAAGCTCTAGCGTCAGTCAACACTCTAAGTAAAAAATTCTAAGAGAGAGACCAACTACTCTACCATGAGGTGGCTAACAGCCCGAAGGCTAACATAGTTATTGTTCTGGCCACCTAACGGGGAACTTCAGGGCCCTAATAATCCAGGAAACTTCTCTTACCTTATTACCTTGACATGACCCCATAGCTCTATACAGGAAACGAGGTCTGTAGAGAGATACATTTCGGAATTTTAATTCACAAAAAAATACTCTTAAAAAGACCAGTCAGCTCACTTGCGGCGTGCGGAGTGAAGACTCGCCAGATAGTTCTTTATGAACCTGGGGTCCACCACTTTACATGCCTGAAAGAGGCGTTTCTACTAACCAAGCCTAGGCGGGCCATTGGAACATCGTTCTTATCATAGGCCCAGCCCCAGGGCTGATGTAATGAACGTCTGGGGAGTCAGAAGACTCCCAGAGGGCTGGATTTTTTTTTTAATGAAGCCCTCCGGGGAGATTATCCATCAGCGACGCTGTGTGCGCTTGTGCTGGATAACCTCCCTCAGATCCCTCTTCTTGTGGGAGTCACGCCTTTTCTGGACCCTGTTCCTCCACGGAGGGGGCGCACGAGAGGCGACACTGGCTCTCTGGCCCTGTCTACGGTCCTCAGACCGTGAAGGGCCAGGCCCTCCCGCCTGCCTGGGCGTGGAACCGGATCTCAGCAGTATGCAGGTCCTAAAAGCAGCTGAGCACGCCTTCGCCTCCCTGAACTTCCCAAGCACCGCCTCCACGGAGGGGCCAAGGAGTTCAGAGGGCGAAACCGACGAATCGAGGAGAAAGGCCTTCTCTTTCTCCCCGACGTCGGCCAGGTTTAACCAAAGATGTCTGTCCGTGGCCACCATCACCGCCATCGACCGACTGATCGCGGCAGCAGTTTGTTTGGTGGCCCGGAGCGCAAGAACCGTGGTTCGGCGCGGCTCAGTAACCGCCTCAGGGGACATCCCTGCCCCCTGGTCGAGATCCTGCAGCAGGTCGGCCTGGTATGCCTGCAGCACCGCCATGGTGTGCAGGGAAGCACCAGCCTGAACCGCTGCCGTGTATGCTCTGCCATTCAAACGCGCTGTTGTCTTTAGATGGCAGGGTTGGAGCTCTCAGTGTCGACGCCTGCCCAGACACGAGATAGTTCGCAAACGACTCATCAAATGGGCGGCATTGACACATACCCATGCTCTGCGATCCCCTCAACATCAGCGAAATTAACCCGCTGATGTCGGTGAATACGGGCAGAGTATGGGCTCTTCCATGCCCTCTCGATCTCCATGTGAAGATCAGGAAGGAATGGAAGGCTCACCTGAGCTGGTGGTGTATGGCCGGGGAGAAACCGATCGCCGAGGCTACCGCGAGTGGTCTCTCCTCTAGCGCGTTGCCATGGCAGCTACAGACTGTTGGCGGCGCGCTCCACAACATCCACCAGATTTGCATACACGGGGCAGGGTGGCTGAGAGGGTTCAGGATCTACCTGATTATAAACCTCCCCAGCCATCTCCTGCTCGAGCAGCAACTGCAGGAAACCGTCGGTAAAAAATCCTCATCATCGACCTGCAGTTCGCCCTCGTCAGCCGTCGAATCATCTGAGAGGTTTACAGCACTCTCAAGATGATCGACGAGCTCTATCTGGACCCATGATGCAAGTCGCCGCTCTGCCTCGGCACGAGCGGGACCACAAGGACCAGACATTGAACCCCCTTCACTCGAGAAGAGGGCCAGACGAGAGCGGAGCGTTTTAAGAGAAAAACGCTCACAGTTCACACAGAGGATTCCCTCGAGAACCTCCCGTGCCCGCTCTTCTCCCAGGCAGGAAAAGCACACTCGTGTGCTGTACATTTCATTTTCTTACCGTTTCATTGAGTAGCGTTTTCAAACAGACAGTCCCTGAAGACGATGAGATGATTTATCATGTTTGCAAGGCGCCCTTTTATACTTCCAGGTCGCACGTTAATCATTCACGCTAATGATTCACGGGCTGTCGCCGGTCAATATGATTGACGTGATTTGATAGTGATTTCAGACACCTGTCACGTCTGAGGCGTTCCCCATAGCGTCGTTGACGTATTGTTGAGTTCCATTCGAAAGGGAACATTTATTATTTACTACTTCTTTACAGAAGTCTATGCTAATACACTGTAAAACACACACACACTAGTTATACTAGACCACAACTTGTCTTTCGAAAATCATATTTCATATGTTACAAGAACAGCCTTTTTCCACCTTAGAAACATTGCTAAGCTACGTAATATGCTATCTGTTTCTGATGCAGAAAAGTTAGTTCATGCATTCATGACCTCGAGACTAGATTACTGTAATGCTTTATTAGCTGGCTGTCCTGCATCCTCAATAAACAAGCTACAGTTAGTGCAAAATGCAGCTGCTAGAGTTCTTACTAGGTCAAGAAAATATGATCATATAACAGCAATTTTATCATCTCTACACTGGTTACCTATTAAGTTCCATTTCATTTACAAAGTATTACTACTGACCTATAAAGCCCTAAATGGTTTAGCTCCTGTGTATTTAATGGACCTTCTATCGCCCTACAATCCATCTCGTTCTTTAAGATCACTAAATTCGAGGCTTCTGGTCATTCCTAGGATATCTAAGTCCACTAAAGGAGGGAGGGCGTTCTCACATTTAGCTCCTAAACTCAGGAATAGCCTTCCTGATATTGTTCGAGGCTCAGACTCGCTGTCCCAGTTTAAAACTAGATTAAAGACGCATATCTTTAGCCAAGCATTCACATAATGCTTACCTTTTATACTACTGTTGAATCAGATCGAATGCATTAATATTATGAACAGCAGCTATGCTAATTATTTCCCATCTGCTTTTCTGCTGTTAAGCAGAATAAAATTCTCAATTGTAAATAGCGTTCATCAGCTCCAGTTTGTATCCAGCCTCACAGAGACTTCAGATGCCCCAAGACCTGCGATGAGATGACTAAACGCCTGTGTTATATTATGCCCTAAATTAATACATGATTAACTAACTGTAGAGATGAAAGCGCTATGCAAATAAATTTGAATTGAATTGAACACACACACACACAATCTGTAATAATCTTGCTCAGACACACAGTTACTGTAATAATACATCGATACATCAAGGTCACCACGATATCAACTTAATAACAGCGACTCAAGGTCACACATAAACACAGCCGAGGCTTTACTTGCTTTGTGCTCTCTTAATGTTTTAAAGCAGGTTAGCAAAAGGTCACAGTTCGTAATGGATTTCTGCTAGGTGCTCTTTGTGTATCAGTAACTTCATATTTCTGTAATAAAACACAAAGTAAGGCAGCTCTCAGCGAGGGGAAATTACTCCAACTTCACATGCACAGCAAACAACCAAAATGCAAGAGATAATAGAGCTGTGTGTGTGTGTGTGTGTGTGTGTGTGTGTGTGTGTGTGTGTGTGTGTGTATTTCCATTTCCACATGCTTCCAATCAGTGCTCTTTATTTCTGTCTGCACCTCAACCCCGCTGACCTTTGCAAAGACCCCTGGCTTTGTTTCACATGGCACACACTGAAATAGAGACAGAGCGACACGCGTCATAATCTGAAAACCACTCCCACACCGGGGGGAAACAATCCAACGGTCTCCATTGACTTTCCAGTGTAAGAAGCTGCCTCATTTCTGACTTATAACAGAAAAATAAACAATGTCTAAAAGCTGCTATGTGACAAGGTGTACAGGAAACAAGCTAAAAAAACCAAGAAATATGTTTTTATAAGCTGTCGACCCAAAAAAAACAAGCGTTTTAAAACGACACGAGTCAGGCATGGGAATACAGTACACGAATCAGGCATGGGAAAACAGTACACGAGTCATGGGAACACAGTACATGGGATGGGAATACAGTACATGTGATGGGAATACAGTACACGAGTCAGGCATGGGAATACAGTGCATGGGATGGGAATACAGTACATGGGATGGGAATACAGTACACAAGTCATGGGAATACAGGACATGAGTCATAGGAATACAGTACATGGGATGGGAATACAGTACACGAGTCAGGCATGGGAATACAGAACATGGGATGGGAATACAGTACACAAGTCGGGCATGGGAATACAGTACACAAGTCGGGCATGGGAATACAGTACACAACTCATGGGAATACAGTACACGAGTCATGGGAATACATTACATGGGATGGGAATACAGTACACGAGTCAGGCATGGGAATACAGTACAAGAGTCATGAGAATACAGTACATGGGATGGGAATACAGTACACGAGTCAGGCATGGGAATACAGTACATGGGATGTGAATACAGTACACGAGTCGGGCATGGGAATACATTAGACGAGTCGGGCATGGGAATACAGTACACGAGTCATGGGAATACAGTACATGGGATGGGAATACAGTACACGAGTCAGGCATGGGAATACAGTACACCAGTCATGGGAATACAGTACATTGGATGGGAATACAGTACACGAGTCATGGGAATACAGTACATGGGATGGGAATACAGTACACGAGTCAGGCATGGGAATACAGTACATGGGATGGAAATACAGTACATGGGATGGGAATACAGTACACAAGTCGGGCATGGGAATACAGTACACGAGTCATGGGAATACAGTACATGGCATGGGAATACAGTACACGAGTCGGGCATGGGAATACAGTACACGAGTCATGGGAATACAGTACATGGGATGGGACTACAGTACACGAGTCAGGCACGGGAATACAGTACACGAGTCAGGCATGGGAATACAGTACAGGCATGGGAATACAGTACACGAGTCGGGCATGAGAATACAGTACACGAGTCGGGCATGGGAATACAGAACAGGCATGGGAATACAGTACACGAGTCGGGCATGAGAATACAGTACACGAGTCGGGCATGGGCATACAGTACACGAGTCGGGCATGGGCATACAGTACACGAGTCGGGCATGGGCATACAGTACATGGGATGGGAATACAGTACATGGGATGGGAATACAGTACAGGGGATGGGAATACAGTACACGAGTCGGGCATGGGCATACAGTACACGAGTCGGGCATGGGCATACAGTACACGAGTCGGGCATGGGCATACAGTACACGAGTCGGGCATGAGAATACAGTACACGAGTCGGGCATGGGAATACAGTACACGAGTCGGGCATGGGAATACAGTACACGAGTCGGGCATGGGAATACAGTACACGAGTCGGGCATGGGAATACAGTACACGAGTCGGGCATGGGAATACAGTACACGAGTCGGGCATGGGAATACAGTACACGAGTCGGGCATGAGAATACAGTACACGAGTCATGGGAATACAGTACATGGCATGGGAATACAGTACACGAGTCGGGCATGGGAATACAGTACACGAGTCATGGGAATACAGTACATGGGATGGGACTACAGTACACGAGTCAGGCACGGGAATACAGTACACGAGTCGGGCATGGGAATACAGTACACGAGTCATGGGAATACAGTACATGGGATGGGAATACAGTACACGAGTCAGGCATGGAATACAGTACACGAGTCGGGCATGGGAATACAGTAGACGAGTCGGGCATGGGAATACAGTAGACGAGTCGGGCATGGGAATACAGTAGACGAGTCGGGCATGGGAATACAGTACACGAGTCGGGCATGGTAATACAGTACAGGCATAGGAATACAGTACACGAGTCAGGCATGAGAATACAGTACACGAGTCGGGCATGGGAATACAGTACACGAGCCGGGCATGGGAATACAGTACACGAGCCGGGCATGAGAATACAGTACACGAGTCAGGCATGAGAATACAGTACACGAGTCAGGCATGAGAATACAGTACACGAGTTGGGCATGATAATACAGTACACGAGTCGGGCATGATAATACAGTACACGAGTCAGGCATGGGAATACAGAACAGGCATGAGAATATAGTACACGAGTCAGGCATGGGAATACAGTACAGGCATGGGAATACAGTACACGAGTCGGGCATGAGAATACAGTACACGAGTCGGGCATGGGAATACAGAACAGGCATGGGAATACAGTACACGAGTCGGGCATGAGAATACAGTACACGAGTCGGGCATGGGCATACAGTACACGAGTCGGGCATGGGCATACAGTACACGAGTCGGGCATGGGCATACAGTACATGGGATGGGAATACAGTACATGGGATGGGAATACAGTACAGGGGATGGGAATACAGTACACGAGTCGGGCATGGGCATACAGTACACGAGTCGGGCATGGGCATACAGTACACGAGTCGGGCATGGGCATACAGTACACGAGTCGGGCATGAGAATACAGTACACGAGTCGGGCATGGGAATACAGTACACGAGTCGGGCATGGGAATACAGTACACGAGTCGGGCATGGGCATACAGTACACGAGTCGGGCATGAGAATACAGTACACGAGTCGGGCATGGGAATACAGTACACGAGTCGGGCATGGGAATACAGTACACGAGTCGGGCATGAGAATACAGTACACGAGTCAGGCATTTGCCTATAGCAAGATGTAGCCTCATTACCTCTCAGCAGAAAGGGGATCCTCATGGATACACATCAATGGACCACTTGCACTGAGCTTCATGACGCACTTCCGTTTTGAAATAGTACATCTCACTTATTTCCGGTCATGTATATTTCCAATGTACTGTAGTCATTGAGTTGACTAAACACCTAAAATGAGTGTCCGCAAAGATTTAAAAATTCGGACATTTTTATAGACAGGCGAAATATATTCTGATGTTTACTGTGTACAGAATTTTCCAAACTCATGGGAAAATTAAGTTTTAATCCAACCCAAGCTGATCTGAGAAAGCAGCGGGTTTTAAACATCCGCCATTATTTCAACACAGGGTGTCAGTGCTCGTCTAAACTAGTGGCCGTGACGCTGAAGTGTATGAGAACAGATGAGTACATCAGTACTAACATTTATTTATTTGAAATAAAAATTAATCACTATTCGGTCTCATTTTTTATTGTCAATCTTTTTACTATTTACATGTTTATGCCCAAAATGGTTAATTAGGATTCAAAGTCATTCTCCTCTATGCTGTGTGCGTTACAGTTTAAGATTAATTAAATTCATATAGCCTATTTTACATTGTTACAGGCACCTTCTGAACAGCTGAACGCTGTTACCGGAAACTCACGAGATGTAATAAGTAGAAGTAGTTGTGCAAGTAGTCCATTAGCTGTCAAAGAAGGCACCAGTGTGAATTCAATATTACACATTGAATGCAATTACATGTAAAGTATAATTTATTATGTGCAAAAAAATGTCTAGCTTAATCATATCAATCATCAATAGAAGGAACAGTGAGACTCTATCATCAAGCAACTTATTTTTTTATAGCAACAAACAGAGTAGAATATACCCTCATAAAAACAGTATTTTCATTTAACAAAGTTCTTACACATGAATTATAAGAATTAGGACAAATGATTAATCATCATGTAATTCAAAACATTTGGATAGGATATTCCATTTTATTTGGTTGAATATAGGTTATATTACTTTGTAGATTACATAGGCAGGTTAGTAGGCAAAAAAATATGTGAAACTCGAAGGCAAAAAATTAAGGTTATTTTGTGTTGATACTGATTGTCTTCTTTTACATCTAAACGCATTGGCATGCTGTGAATATTCTTGTTTTGGTTGATTGAGAAGACAAACAGAGACAGAAGAAAACAATGATGGTGATATAGTACCATCTGCTGGTACAGCAAGCAAATAACTTGCAATCTCTCATACAGAAATCTCATACTGTCTTGATCTCTGACAAATGCAAGACAACAGGGTAATATAGTGCAATGCTCTTTGGATGTGGATTTCAAAAGAAGTAACTCTTTTATAAATAATGAACAATATTACATTGGATACACAGAATGAGGTAAATACATAAGTGCAAATTGCATTTCACTTTTGCAGGCATGAAGATTCAAGTATTCTGGGAAATATTAAAAAAATAAAAACAACAAAAAACTGTATCCCTGAAATAGAGAATCAAATTGTACATACATTTCCAGCATGCACCTGTTTTGCTTTTTACAATTGCATGTATTGCATTTCTAGCTGATTTTCAACATTCAAATAGGAAGGAGGAAGGGTAAAGACTGAGAGAATAAGTAATAAAGTTAAACTAATATAAAATCTACCCTTGTTACCTTGTTTGATTAAAAAAGGACTTAAATGCAACATTTTTACATCAAATCTAGCTCAAAGTGCATCACGGCAGAAAGTAAAAACATTAAGAAAGAGATAGGGACAGTGACATTACCGTGGTGTAAAAACAAAAAATTAATTATACATCAACTTGTAGTTTTTTTTTTATTCATGCAGGTTTCATATAGTTTTGAAAAACTTATGCCATTCTCACTCATTTTGAATAAATTACAAATAAATTAATAGACAAAAAATGAGTGTCAAAATAAAAACAAGTAGGAAAACAATTACAGAGTCAAACTGATAAAAGTAAAAGCAGAATTGAGGCAGATTTCACTCAGATCTTCTCAATCTCTAGGCATTCTGGTGGATCAGTCAGACTTTGCGATTGTTGACTATATTTAGGACGTCCATTAGCTGTGTCTTTCTTATTCCACTCCTCAGTGATCTCTGCCAGTGTCCTCCCTTTGGTTTCAGGTAAAGTGAAACTGATAAAAAGACAAGCAGCCACACAAACAGCGCAGAAGGGAATGAAGCAGAATTGTCCCAGGCCATTAACTATGAATGGAAACGCCATTCCTATGATGAAGAGACAAAGCCACATCATGGATCCGGCAACCATGTAAGCTGCGGGACGTGTCAGTTGGTCAAAGAGCTCGGCTGGGAGGATCCCGGTGACTCCTGCGGGACCCATGCCAAAACTGAAGATGTAGGCGAACACGCAGGCCATACTCAGATAGGGCATGCCGACCACTTTGCCCTCCAGCGAGAGAGCGACAGTGAAGACCACCGCCCAGCAAGCCATGAACAGATACCCGCCTGCGAGGAGTAACCTGCGTCCAACACGCTCGATCAGGAGATTACAGGTCAAAGCGGAAGTGAACTCACAGGCACCCGTGCCGATTGTGACATACTGAATCTTGTCCATTGGAATACCGGCTTCCTGAAAGATATAGGAGGCATAGAAGTAAATGGAATCATTTCCACACAGCATCATGGCACTGCTGGCAGCCATTACAATGCAGAGCTGCCTGCGAAGACTTCTGTCTCGGATCAGTTCCCACAGTGTCTTGGCATGGGCATCACCCGCTCCTGCCCGCTCCTGGAGAATCTCTTCCATCTCTTCAGTGAAAACACTGCACGCTCTGAGGCGTTTCAGGGCCTGACCGCACGCCTCTCTGTCCCTGCGGTCAATGAGCAAGTAACGCGGGCTCTCTGGAAACCAGGGCAAGGTGATCAGCTGTACTAGTCCGGGGAGAGCATTGCTTGCCAGTAGATAAGGCCAGAGAAACTCACCTCCCAAAACTTCAGTCAGACCCATTATCTGGCCCATCAGGATCCCTAGAGCAGTGAAAACAGCCGAAGAAAAGGCAACGGCACCTCTCAGGTTCTTAGGTGCACTTTCTCCGAAGTACATGGGCTGGACGTTCATACTAATACCAGCGTTTACCCCCACAAGCAGACGTGCCAGAATGATCATCTCAAAGGACCCAGCTGAGCGACTGCTCAGAGCCAGGACTGCACTCAGAAAGAGAAAGCTGTTGTTCAGCAGCAGGGAACCCTTCCGTCCAAACTTAATAGCCATTGGGCCAGCAAGCAGGGATCCCAAAAGTCCTCCGAGTGAGTAAATGGAAACAATAAAGGTCCATATCAGTGTCACCTGACTAGGCTCAAGAGCTGTACCCCATCTCTTCATACAGGTCTCATTAATGAACATCTGAACATAAGATGTGGGTGCATTAATGATAGAAATATTATAGCCATACTGAAAAGTGCCACCAATGGCTGCAGAGCACACAGTTAATGCAAGAATGCATGTGCATCCTCCTTGCTTCGTAGTTTCATTCATTTTTAAAATAAATAAATAAATAAATAAATTCTTATTTATATAGTCAAAAGAAAGAAGTAACTCATGTAAATATCTTTGCCATTATTGACCAATTATAAAAATACCTAGCAGGAAAACAGGCACGTGCAGTCCCCGGTGATCTCTTGTCATTGAAATGTGTGATGCAGCTGGAGCACTTCCTCAAATGACGTCAGTCTGTCACTCTTTCAAAATAAGAGTCCTTTTGTGTGCAATGTAATTACAGTTCCAAAGAACACTGTAAAACGACCCTCAGGTGAAATACTCAATAAGCCTTTCTTAAACTGTAACACTTTAAATCTTCTGACAGTGATCTTGAAGTATTGATATCATGACTGCAGTTACGCTCAGATCATAAACTGGGGAACAATAGTCCATTAAATACGTGGAAGGGAAGAAAAAGAGAGGAGAAAAAAATAGGAAGGGACTTTCAGAGAGACTACTTTCCTAATGTTTGCTTGGTGATACAAGTTTATGTGCTGAATAATCCTGCATTTATATTACACTGTTTCCCATTGCAGGTACTCTTCAACACGTGGGTTCGAATCCAGCCAAAGACCTTGTTCATAATATTTTGGATTGAATTAAATAAACAAAATTGTTGAATGCATACTTTTCCCAGGTTAATAAAACATATGAATGCAATTTATTTGTTGTCTTTTTGATATTCTTTCTTTAATAATAAAATATACCATATTGGTATGTAATATATTATTGTGCACTGATGAAGAATTTTGTTTGGGTACATTCAGTCACTAGTACATTTGTTAGTTCAAGTTAAACGTGCAACTCATAAAACTCATATAACAGTAACATACAATTGATCCTTTTATATTATAATTGTTTTATTGTGTACTGATGTATTATGACAGATAAAGTGAAAAAAAAGATCACCTGCCAATTATTTAGTTTTACCAATATGCCAACAGAACAGTAACAACTATTACATTAAACATGTAAAATGCCATGTATAATGAAAGGTAAAAAAACTAGTTAAATAACATTAAACACAACCATTGACAATTGTAAAGTGGTATTTTAACAACGGTTCACATTAACCTCGCCAACCCAGAGCTCTTTAAGGCTACGTTCAGACTGCAGGCCAGGGCCCGTATGTATAAAACCTCTCAGAAATGTTCTTAAATATAACAATCTCAATCTGTTTACTGACTCTGACTTAGTCTCCATTATCTCTAGTGTGTAATCTTGGCTTTATTTTTGATTCACAGCTGACATTTGTGTCATGAAGGTGATGGATGAACCCAATTGCAGACAATATGCAAACACACAAGGTTTATTTATAACAGAAAACAGGGAAAACAAAACCCACGAGGGGGTAAAACAGAGGTAAGGATGGTTGACTAACAAGCAAAACAATAACTAGACTGAGAACTGGGATATACTACATACAACTCTTTAGACAAAAACTCTTACTTGACAAGGAATTCTCAGCAATGGTACAAACACAGGCAGGTTACACATTTGATTGACAATGAACTGACACAGGACAGAAAACATGAGGGGATAAAATAGGGAACACTAATGACGAGGACAGGTGAAACTGACTAGACAATAATGACAAGACGAGGGTAACAAGGGGGCGGAGTTACATAACGAGACAACACAAGCACATGGCCCAAACAACAGACCATGCGCTTGTACACAAAACATGGGTCTGACATGATCCTGCCACAAGACTAGGAAAAATCAATGACATGATGGCAGAATCATGACAATTTGATGGCAATATTAAAATGTGTCGAAAGCTGTGTTTTTTCCACCTCAGAAATATTGCCAGACTTTGACCTTCTCTATTACTGCCTGATGCAGAAAGGCTTATCCTTGCCTTTATTACGTCGAGGCTTGATTACTGCAATTCACTTTATTCTGGTCCACTTTATTCCTGGTCTTATTAAGGAACTTAAGTATATTCAAAATTCAGCCACACGCGTACTGACTTACACAACTGCTCGTCAGCATATTTCTCTGGTTCTTTAGTCAAGTCAAGTCACATTTATTTATATAGCGCTTTTTACAATACAGATTGTATCAAAGCAACTTTACAGAGATAACAGGAAAATGCAACAAAGTTTGTTTCCAGAAGAAAATAGCGTCACATATATGTGACCTAATACCTTATTTGTTTATCAGTCAAATGTAGTTTTACTTTTCAATGTAGTAGTTTTATTTTAAAGCATTATTTTACTTTGTCCATTTTTTAAACGTTGTTCTTTCTTAGAATAGCTTAGACAAGACCATAAAGTTCACAAGCATAAAAGTTGCATGTCTCGGATTATTCCTCCTTTGCATTCCTTTTCACCTTGTGTTTGTATTTATGCTGTTGTGCTTTTATGCCTCTGCCAGTTTTAAGCCCCCTGGAAAACTAACTAGAAGACTGGGTCTACTAGCGCAAGTTTACTGATAATGGCTTCAGATAAGGCACTTAATTAAAATTAAAGTAGATAAAATTTAAAAAAAAAAAAAAAAAAAAACACATTACTGTTTGACAAAAAAATCATTGTTGTTTGACATGCATTACTAACCCTTGTCAGTACTCTCACACCAGCCAATCACAGTGCATTCCCTCACCTGAGTTCTGATCACACACACCTGCACCTCATCACCTCCACTACTTCTACACACACTTCATCCCAGCTCATTGTCCAGTCTTGTTTTTATGATGACGACTAGTCACCTTGCCTTAACGTTGAACTACCTGATATCTCCAGCAATCCTTCTCCAGTCTCTATTCCAGTGTCATCTTCAGCTTCTCATCTCCATTCTCCTCTGTGTAGATTTTCCAGTGTCTCGTTCTTCCTCCGTGTCTCCAAATCCACCGTTGTCCTGAGTTCCTGTCATTCACTGTACCATCTACCAGTCATCTCACCTGTAAGAAGAAACATACCATTCACTGCCAGCATCCCACTCTCCAAAGTATCATGTTTTTGTTTTAACACACTACTGTGCATTTTGTTTTAGTTTAATTTTTTCCTGATTTGTTTGTAGTCAGTGGTCATATTATTTTTAGGAATTAAATCATTATGACAGATTTGATGTGAGATCATGAGGAATGTTAGATCAATTCATTGGTTTATTCTAATTTCTTCATGAGGCAGTTGAACTTTGATTTGCATTGAAATTAAATTATGTAGGGTCTTTTTAACCGTAGTTTTGAATATTATGATAAAATGCTTTTACAAATTTAGTTAAAATAACTCAATCAGCAAAATACATTGACTTAATAAAAATGTTCATTACTGGTAACAATATTACATTTATTAAGTTCTCAAATGCTTTATCGAAAGTGACTTTTTTTTCAACATTTCATGCATTCCCTGGGAAGTAAATTTGACTGGCTTTGCTATCATTGTGTTATATAATGTATAATCATATAATGAAGTATTATGCCTAACATCATCTTTATTCCATTGAAAGAATTCATGAAGGTTTGAAACAATGAGATGTTTGTTTCATTCTAAACTGTATCCAGTGGAAATCCATACAAAAACATGTTCAGTTTATAAGAACGAATTACATGGATTGATCATATGATTTTATCTAAAGTGACTAGCAAATGTGTAACTTCACAAGCAATGAGTCTTAAAATCCAACAATAGCCATAGTACACAATGCCAAGTTTAAGATGTAGAATTACACAAGATTTTTTTTTTAAATAAATACATAGGAGTCATAGTAAGTGTAACGTGGGAACAGGAATGAAGCGGAGAGCGAATCCAAATGCAAGCACAAATTTAATTAAACAAACAGGTAATCCAGGGTAATCGACAGAAACTCAGAACAGGAACAAGGAGACAGCTACAGGCAACATAACAACATCAAAACAACTTCAACGACCGACAAACCACAACTGACACACAGAGGTATAAATACACAAGCTAAACAAGATAACAAGGGGGCGTGGTTAATCCGAGACACCTGGGGAGACTAATCAACAAGACAAGGAACACCTGGGGACAATAAGCAAACAAATAACAAAATGACAAGACACATGGCAGGATCACATGACAAACAGGGAATCACATGACAGACAGGACAAAACCCAGACCGTGACAGTAAGTGCCTTTGTTTATGGTTGTGAATTAGTTAAGTATTTGCAGAAATGGTGTGTCTTTAGCTGGTTCTTGAAAGCCGTGATGGCCTCAGTAGATCAGTGTGAGGTTGGGTTGTTTGTATGTCTATCAATGGTTGTGCCCATGAGCATAAATGGCCACAAGCTGAAGTAGTAGTAGTAGTATATATTTATTGTCCCTTTAGGGAAATTCTTTTTCACATTTCCAGAAACGTTTTGCCTTATACATGTGTATATTCACGGCACATATAGACATACATATTTCATACACAGTAGACATTTGACATAGCCATATATGGGTTAGGGTTAGGATTTTTGTAAGTCCAATCGACAGGTCCCGAAGGACCTGAAGACGGTTATGCACTGTCCATCCGTTCCGCTGACCGCTTTGCGATGGTGTGGGACCAGGAAGGATCCCATCACAGACTCACCCTTGTTACATGATTTTTTTCTCTTTTTCTCATTTCAGGTACCAGGATCACTCCCAAGACTGGAAGGTCAAGAGGTCAACCCAAACGGCATCCACGCCACAATGAGGCCAAGGATGACGTTTTACAGATGTGGTAATGTATAAGACTTTATAATATTTATTTTTTTATTTTTTTATTTATTTGTTTATCTATTTATTTGATCAATTATCTGAGTGTCCGGGGTGTTCGTGAGCGGGCTATTTGGCCTCGTGTTGTTTTACCAGAGGCCGTTTTGTCCAGGGTTACTCTGGGTAGGGTTGCTCTGGGTAGGGTTAGGGGTCTGTTAGAGGCTGGTCAGTCCAGGGATAGAGGGTTAGGATGGGTAGGTTTAGGAGCTGAGAGGGGTCATGTGTCCTGGGCTACTGATGTATAGGCGGTTGTGACGGTAGGTTTTAGGGTTAGGGGAAAAATAATCCAAGATCTGGGGCCCGAAGGCCCCAGAAATGGTTAGGCACTGGCCCACCTTCTACTGACCACTAAAGGTGGCCCGACGTCCAGGAAGGAATCGTAAAAAGGCAGTGACCAAAGAATCCCCACAACTGTGTGGTTGTCTCTCCAATACTGGTATGTATATAATATATAATTTAATACAATGATGATAATAATAGTCATTATAATGTTAGTGACCACAACTACCACAATCTACCCAAACTGTCTCATGTTCTATCATCCTAATTGTGTTTCAATGTAAAGGTTTTTAATCCCTACATATCTAATTCTTGTATACCTGTGAATTGTTGTCTCTGTTTTACCATTTCTCTTACAGGGCCGTGTTGGCGGACTGACCAGAATCGGATTCCAAGAAAGCGTGGTAAGTATTGTTGAATTTGTAAGTGAAATGATGGTTATTTTTGTTTATTAAATTTTATTTTTATTCTCTAACAGGACAATTGTAGCCCTTGAGGTCTGGGTCCTACCAGGCTGCTCACGGATGGTGTACCCTGCAGAGGGCTCATCAGCCCAGGATCACAGGTAAGTGGGGTAGGTTTTAGTGGGTTGGCCGGTGTGTAAACCCAATGATGGTTATTGTTGTTTATTGGAATTTAATTTCAATTTTTTAATTTTTTAACAGGGTCAGGGTAGCCATTAGGGGCTCTTTCCTGCCGGGCTGCTCTCACAGGTAAGTGGGGTAGGTTTTAGTGGGTTGGCTGGTGTGTAAATCAATGATAGGGTTAGGGTTAGGGTTAGGGTTAGGGGAAATAAATACCATAAACTGTCCGAAGACAAATTCAGGTTAGGCACGGTCCGTCGTTCTACTGGCCGCTCCCCGAATACAAACACCAAAGTGAACCCAGCAATGTCCTAGAGAGACATGTATAATTATAAAATAATAAAATGGAGGGCTAACTCGCCATGTGCTAAATCCAATAGGGCTATATTGCCGAGGTTTACGCCAGAAAGGGTTAATTTTGCAGAAAAAACGAGGGTAGGTTTTAGTGCAGATGTGTGGAAGGGCACAAACACGATTTTCCAACGTCTGTATGGACATTGGAGAGACACTCAACGTCACAGTGGACGGAGAAAAAATTAATTTGGCTCATCAACATCACGACACTCAATGATGGAGGCCTTCTGAACCAACTCAACGCCTATATGGGCTGAAGAGAAAATTTTCCAGAGCTGTTCAACATCATCCCCACTCAAAATGATGGCAGCTGTACTCATTTTTACGGTATTGTGTCATTCAGGTACTCTCGCGACGCGTTTCGAACTTTCCCAAGGTTCTCATCAGGCGGATTGGAATGACTGCTGTCTCTTACTCACTCTACTGAAATGTGGTAGAGGGCGTGGTCCCCCTGGACTTTATAGTTCAGAGGGCTGGGCCCCTCCCACTACTGCAAGAACACACTGTTCAGCACTGTATGGTGCATCATAAATCGTTTTTTCACTATCAATAAATTTGTATTCAATTTTAAAATTTAATAATTATACATAAACACTCACAAACACCAAAAGGAACACTCAAATGCAGTCTCCAGGGTCCAGAGGCAGAGGCACTGGCTTGGTTAGGGGAAATAAATACCATAAACTGTCCGAAGACAAATTCAGGTTAGGCACGGTCCGTCGTTCTACTGGCCGCTCCCCGAATACAAACACCAAAGTGAACCCAGCAATGTCCTAGAGAGACATGTATAATTATAAAATAATAAAATGGAGGGCTAACTCGCCATGTGCTAAATCCAATAGGGCTATATTGCCGAGGTTTACGCCAGAAAGGGTTAATTTTGCAGAAAAAACGAGGGTAGGTTTTAGTGCAGATGTGTGGAAGGGCACAAACACGATTTTCCAACGTCTGTATGGACATTGGAGAGACACTCAACGTCACAGTGGACGGAGAAAAAATTAATTTGGCTCATCAACATCACGACACTCAATGATGGAGGCCTTCTGAACCAACTCAACGCCTATATGGGCTGAAGAGAAAATTTTCCAGAGCTGTTCAACATCATCCCCACTCAAAATGATGGCAGCTGTACTCATTTTTACGGTATTGTGTCATTCAGGTACTCTCGCGACGCGTTTCGAACTTTCCCAAGGTTCTCATCAGGCGGATTGGAATGACTGCTGTCTCTTACTCACTCTACTGAAATGTGGTAGAGGGCGTGGTCCCCCTGGACTTTATAGTTCAGAGGGCTGGGCCCCTCCCACTACTGCAAGAACACACTGTTCAGCACTGTATGGTGCATCATAAATCGTTTTTTCACTATCAATAAATTTGTATTCAATTTTAAAATTTAATAATTATACATAAACACTCACAAACACCAAAAGGAACACTCAAATGCAGTCTCCAGGGTCCAGAGGCAGAGGCACTGGCTTGGTTAGGGGAAATAAATACCATAAACTGTCCGAAGACAAATTCAGGTTAGGCACGGTCCGTCGTTCTACTGGCCGCTCCCCGAATACAAACACCAAAGTGAACCCAGCAATGTCCTAGAGAGACATGTATAATTATAAAATAATAAAATGGAGGGCTAACTCGCCATGTGCTAAATCCAATAGGGCTATATTGCCGAGGTTTACGCCAGAAAGGGTTAATTTTGCAGAAAAAACGAGGGTAGGTTTTAGTGCAGATGTGTGGAAGGGCACAAACACGATTTTCCAACGTCTGTATGGACATTGGAGAGACACTCAACGTCACAGTGGACGGAGAAAAAATTAATTTGGCTCATCAACATCACGACACTCAATGATGGAGGCCTTCTGAACCAACTCAACGCCTATATGGGCTGAAGAGAAAATTTTCCAGAGCTGTTCAACATCATCCCCACTCAAAATGATGGCAGCTGTACTCATTTTTACGGTATTGTGTCATTCAGGTACTCTCGCGACGCGTTTCGAACTTTCCCAAGGTTCTCATCAGGCGGATTGGAATGACTGCTGTCTCTTACTCACTCTACTGAAATGTGGTAGAGGGCGTGGTCCCCCTGGACTTTATAGTTCAGAGGGCTGGGCCCCTCCCACTACTGCAAGAACACACTGTTCAGCACTGTATGGTGCATCATAAATCGTTTTTTCACTATCAATAAATTTGTATTCAATTTTAAAATTTAATAATTATACATAAACACTCACAAACACCAAAAGGAACACTCAAATGCAGTCTCCAGGGTCCAGAGGCAGAGGCACTGGCTTGGTTAGGGGAAATAAATACCATAAACTGTCCGAAGACAAATTCAGGTTAGGCACGGTCCGTCGTTCTACTGGCCGCTCCCCGAATACAAACACCAAAGTGAACCCAGCAATGTCCTAGAGAGACATGTATAATTATAAAATAATAAAATGGAGGGCTAACTCGCCATGTGCTAAATCCAATAGGGCTATATTGCCGAGGTTTACGCCAGAAAGGGTTAATTTTGCAGAAAAAACGAGGGTAGGTTTTAGTGCAGATGTGTGGAAGGGCACAAACACGATTTTCCAACGTCTGTATGGACATTGGAGAGACACTCAACGTCACAGTGGACGGAGAAAAAATTAATTTGGCTCATCAACATCACGACACTCAATGATGGAGGCCTTCTGAACCAACTCAACGCCTATATGGGCTGAAGAGAAAATTTTCCAGAGCTGTTCAACATCATCCCCACTCAAAATGATGGCAGCTGTACTCATTTTTACGGTATTGTGTCATTCAGGTACTCTCGCGACGCGTTTCGAACTTTCCCAAGGTTCTCATCAGGCGGATTGGAATGACTGCTGTCTCTTACTCACTCTACTGAAATGTGGTAGAGGGCGTGGTCCCCCTGGACTTTATAGTTCAGAGGGCTGGGCCCCTCCCACTACTGCAAGAACACACTGTTCAGCACTGTATGGTGCATCATAAATCGTTTTTTCACTATCAATAAATTTGTATTCAATTTTAAAATTTAATAATTATACATAAACACTCACAAACACCAAAAGGAACACTCAAATGCAGTCTCCAGGGTCCAGAGGCAGAGGCACTGGCTTGGTTAGGGGAAATAAATACCATAAACTGTCCGAAGACAAATTCAGGTTAGGCACGGTCCGTCGTTCTACTGGCCGCTCCCCGAATACAAACACCAAAGTGAACCCAGCAATGTCCTAGAGAGACATGTATAATTATAAAATAATAAAATGGAGGGCTAACTCGCCATGTGCTAAATCCAATAGGGCTATATTGCCGAGGTTTACGCCAGAAAGGGTTAATTTTGCAGAAAAAACGAGGGTAGGTTTTAGTGCAGATGTGTGGAAGGGCACAAACACGATTTTCCAACGTCTGTATGGACATTGGAGAGACACTCAACGTCACAGTGGACGGAGAAAAAATTAATTTGGCTCATCAACATCACGACACTCAATGATGGAGGCCTTCTGAACCAACTCAACGCCTATATGGGCTGAAGAGAAAATTTTCCAGAGCTGTTCAACATCATCCCCACTCAAAATGATGGCAGCTGTACTCATTTTTACGGTATTGTGTCATTCAGGTACTCTCGCGACGCGTTTCGAACTTTCCCAAGGTTCTCATCAGGCGGATTGGAATGACTGCTGTCTCTTACTCACTCTACTGAAATGTGGTAGAGGGCGTGGTCCCCCTGGACTTTATAGTTCAGAGGGCTGGGCCCCTCCCACTACTGCAAGAACACACTGTTCAGCACTGTATGGTGCATCATAAATCGTTTTTTCACTATCAATAAATTTGTATTCAATTTTAAAATTTAATAATTATACATAAACACTCACAAACACCAAAAGGAACACTCAAATGCAGTCTCCAGGGTCCAGAGGCAGAGGCACTGGCTTGGTTAGGGGAAATAAATACCATAAACTGTCCGAAGACAAATTCAGGTTAGGCACGGTCCGTCGTTCTACTGGCCGCTCCCCGAATACAAACACCAAAGTGAACCCAGCAATGTCCTAGAGAGACATGTATAATTATAAAATAATAAAATGGAGGGCTAACTCGCCATGTGCTAAATCCAATAGGGCTATATTGCCGAGGTTTACGCCAGAAAGGGTTAATTTTGCAGAAAAAACGAGGGTAGGTTTTAGTGCAGATGTGTGGAAGGGCACAAACACGATTTTCCAACGTCTGTATGGACATTGGAGAGACACTCAACGTCACAGTGGACGGAGAAAAAATTAATTTGGCTCATCAACATCACGACACTCAATGATGGAGGCCTTCTGAACCAACTCAACGCCTATATGGGCTGAAGAGAAAATTTTCCAGAGCTGTTCAACATCATCCCCACTCAAAATGATGGCAGCTGTACTCATTTTTACGGTATTGTGTCATTCAGGTACTCTCGCGACGCGTTTCGAACTTTCCCAAGGTTCTCATCAGGCGGATTGGAATGACTGCTGTCTCTTACTCACTCTACTGAAATGTGGTAGAGGGCGTGGTCCCCCTGGACTTTATAGTTCAGAGGGCTGGGCCCCTCCCACTACTGCAAGAACACACTGTTCAGCACTGTATGGTGCATCATAAATCGTTTTTTCACTATCAATAAATTTGTATTCAATTTTAAAATTTAATAATTATACATAAACACTCACAAACACCAAAAGGAACACTCAAATGCAGTCTCCAGGGTCCAGAGGCAGAGGCACTGGCTTGGTTAGGGGAAATAAATACCATAAACTGTCCGAAGACAAATTCAGGTTAGGCACGGTCCGTCGTTCTACTGGCCGCTCCCCGAATACAAACACCAAAGTGAACCCAGCAATGTCCTAGAGAGACATGTATAATTATAAAATAATAAAATGGAGGGCTAACTCGCCATGTGCTAAATCCAATAGGGCTATATTGCCGAGGTTTACGCCAGAAAGGGTTAATTTTGCAGAAAAAACGAGGGTAGGTTTTAGTGCAGATGTGTGGAAGGGCACAAACACGATTTTCCAACGTCTGTATGGACATTGGAGAGACACTCAACGTCACAGTGGACGGAGAAAAAATTAATTTGGCTCATCAACATCACGACACTCAATGATGGAGGCCTTCTGAACCAACTCAACGCCTATATGGGCTGAAGAGAAAATTTTCCAGAGCTGTTCAACATCATCCCCACTCAAAATGATGGCAGCTGTACTCATTTTTACGGTATTGTGTCATTCAGGTACTCTCGCGACGCGTTTCGAACTTTCCCAAGGTTCTCATCAGGCGGATTGGAATGACTGCTGTCTCTTACTCACTCTACTGAAATGTGGTAGAGGGCGTGGTCCCCCTGGACTTTATAGTTCAGAGGGCTGGGCCCCTCCCACTACTGCAAGAACACACTGTTCAGCACTGTATGGTGCATCATAAATCGTTTTTTCACTATCAATAAATTTGTATTCAATTTTAAAATTTAATAATTATACATAAACACTCACAAACACCAAAAGGAACACTCAAATGCAGTCTCCAGGGTCCAGAGGCAGAGGCACTGGCTTGGTTAGGGGAAATAAATACCATAAACTGTCCGAAGACAAATTCAGGTTAGGCACGGTCCGTCGTTCTACTGGCCGCTCCCCGAATACAAACACCAAAGTGAACCCAGCAATGTCCTAGAGAGACATGTATAATTATAAAATAATAAAATGGAGGGCTAACTCGCCATGTGCTAAATCCAATAGGGCTATATTGCCGAGGTTTACGCCAGAAAGGGTTAATTTTGCAGAAAAAACGAGGGTAGGTTTTAGTGCAGATGTGTGGAAGGGCACAAACACGATTTTCCAACGTCTGTATGGACATTGGAGAGACACTCAACGTCACAGTGGACGGAGAAAAAATTAATTTGGCTCATCAACATCACGACACTCAATGATGGAGGCCTTCTGAACCAACTCAACGCCTATATGGGCTGAAAAGAAAATTTTCCAGAGCTGTTCAACATCATCCCCACTCAAAATGATGGCAGCTGTACTCATTTTTACGGTATTGTGTCATTCAGGTACTCTCGCGACGCGTTTCGAACTTTCCCAAGGTTCTCATCAGGCGGATTGGAATGACTGCTGTCTCTTACTCACTCTACTGAAATGTGGTAGAGGGCGTGGTCCCCCTGGACTTTATAGTTCAGAGGGCTGGGCCCCTCCCACTACTGCAAGAACACACTGTTCAGCACTGTATGGTGCATCATAAATCGTTTTTTCACTATCAATAAATTTGTATTCAATTTTAAAATTTAATAATTATACATAAACACTCACAAACACCAAAAGGAACACTCAAATGCAGTCTCCAGGGTCCAGAGGCAGAGGCACTGGCTTGGTTAGGGGAAATAAATACCATAAACTGTCCGAAGACAAATTCAGGTTAGGCACGGTCCGTCGTTCTACTGGCCGCTCCCCGAATACAAACACCAAAGTGAACCCAGCAATGTCCTAGAGAGACATGTATAATTATAAAATAATAAAATGGAGGGCTAACTCGCCATGTGCTAAATCCAATAGGGCTATATTGCCGAGGTTTACGCCAGAAAGGGTTAATTTTGCAGAAAAAACGAGGGTAGGTTTTAGTGCAGATGTGTGGAAGGGCACAAACACGATTTTCCAACGTCTGTATGGACATTGGAGAGACACTCAACGTCACAGTGGACGGAGAAAAAATTAATTTGGCTCATCAACATCACGACACTCAATGATGGAGGCCTTCTGAACCAACTCAACGCCTATATGGGCTGAAGGGAAAATTTTCCAGAGCTGTTCAACATCATCCCCACTCAAAATGATGGCAGCTGTACTCATTTTTACGGTATTGTGTCATTCAGGTACTCTCGCGACGCGTTTCGAACTTTCCCAAGGTTCTCATCAGGCGGATTGGAATGACTGCTGTCTCTTACTCACTCTACTGAAATGTGGTAGAGGGCGTGGTCCCCCTGGACTTTATAGTTCAGAGGGCTGGGCCCCTCCCACTACTGCAAGAACACACTGTTCAGCACTGTATGGTGCATCATAAATCGTTTTTTCACTATCAATAAATTTGTATTCAATTTTAAAATTTAATAATTATACATAAACACTCACAAACACCAAAAGGAACACTCAAATGCAGTCTCCAGGGTCCAGAGGCAGAGGCACTGGCTTGGTTAGGGGAAATAAATACCATAAACTGTCCGAAGACAAATTCAGGTTAGGCACGGTCCGTCGTTCTACTGGCCGCTCCCCGAATACAAACACCAAAGTGAACCCAGCAATGTCCTAGAGAGACATGTATAATTATAAAATAATAAAATGGAGGGCTTAGGGTTAGGTTAGGGGAAATAAATACCATAAACTGTCCGAAGACAAATTCAGGTTAGGCACGGTCCGTCGTTCTACTGGCCGCTCCCCGAATACAAACACCAAAGTGAACCCAGCAATGTCCTAGAGAGACATGTATAATTATAAAATAATAAAATGGAGGGCTAACTCGCCATGTGCTAAATCCAATAGGGCTATATTGCCGAGGTTTACGCCAGAAAGGGTTAATTTTGCAGAAAAAACGAGGGTAGGTTTTAGTGCAGATGTGTGGAAGGGCACAAACACGATTTTCCAACGTCTGTATGGACATTGGAGAGACACTCAACGTCACAGTGGACGGAGAAAAAATTAATTTGGCTCATCAACATCACGACACTCAATGATGGAGGCCTTCTGAACCAACTCAACGCCTATATGGGCTGAAGAGAAAATTTTCCAGAGCTGTTCAACATCATCCCCACTCAAAATGATGGCAGCTGTACTCATTTTTACGGTATTGTGTCATTCAGGTACTCTCGCGACGCGTTTCGAACTTTCCCAAGGTTCTCATCAGGCGGATTGGAATGACTGCTGTCTCTTACTCACTCTACTGAAATGTGGTAGAGGGCGTGGTCCCCCTGGACTTTATAGTTCAGAGGGCTGGGCCCCTCCCACTACTGCAAGAACACACTGTTCAGCACTGTATGGTGCATCATAAATCGTTTTTTCACTATCAATAAATTTGTATTCAATTTTAAAATTTAATAATTATACATAAACACTCACAAACACCAAAAGGAACACTCAAATGCAGTCTCCAGGGTCCAGAGGCAGAGGCACTGGCTTGGTTAGGGGAAATAAATACCATAAACTGTCCGAAGACAAATTCAGGTTAGGCACGGTCCGTCGTTCTACTGGCCGCTCCCCGAATACAAACACCAAAGTGAACCCAGCAATGTCCTAGAGAGACATGTATAATTATAAAATAATAAAATGGAGGGCTAACTCGCCATGTGCTAAATCCAATAGGGCTATATTGCCGAGGTTTACGCCAGAAAGGGTTAATTTTGCAGAAAAAACGAGGGTAGGTTTTAGTGCAGATGTGTGGAAGGGCACAAACACGATTTTCCAACGTCTGTATGGACATTGGAGAGACACTCAACGTCACAGTGGACGGAGAAAAAATTAATTTGGCTCATCAACATCACGACACTCAATGATGGAGGCCTTCTGAACCAACTCAACGCCTATATGGGCTGAAGAGAAAATTTTCCAGAGCTGTTCAACATCATCCCCACTCAAAATGATGGCAGCTGTACTCATTTTTACGGTATTGTGTCATTCAGGTACTCTCGCGACGCGTTTCGAACTTTCCCAAGGTTCTCATCAGGCGGATTGGAATGACTGCTGTCTCTTACTCACTCTACTGAAATGTGGTAGAGGGCGTGGTCCCCCTGGACTTTATAGTTCAGAGGGCTGGGCCCCTCCCACTACTGCAAGAACACACTGTTCAGCACTGTATGGTGCATCATAAATCGTTTTTTCACTATCAATAAATTTGTATTCAATTTTAAAATTTAATAATTATACATAAACACTCACAAACACCAAAAGGAACACTCAAATGCAGTCTCCAGGGTCCAGAGGCAGAGGCACTGGCTTGGTTAGGGGAAATAAATACCATAAACTGTCCGAAGACAAATTCAGGTTAGGCACGGTCCGTCGTTCTACTGGCCGCTCCCCGAATACAAACACCAAAGTGAACCCAGCAATGTCCTAGAGAGACATGTATAATTATAAAATAATAAAATGGAGGGCTAACTCGCCATGTGCTAAATCCAATAGGGCTATATTGCCGAGGTTTACGCCAGAAAGGGTTAATTTTGCAGAAAAAACGAGGGTAGGTTTTAGTGCAGATGTGTGGAAGGGCACAAACACGATTTTCCAACGTCTGTATGGACATTGGAGAGACACTCAACGTCACAGTGGACGGAGAAAAAATTAATTTGGCTCATCAACATCACGACACTCAATGATGGAGGCCTTCTGAACCAACTCAACGCCTATATGGGCTGAAGAGAAAATTTTCCAGAGCTGTTCAACATCATCCCCACTCAAAATGATGGCAGCTGTACTCATTTTTACGGTATTGTGTCATTCAGGTACTCTCGCGACGCGTTTCGAACTTTCCCAAGGTTCTCATCAGGCGGATTGGAATGACTGCTGTCTCTTACTCACTCTACTGAAATGTGGTAGAGGGCGTGGTCCCCCTGGACTTTATAGTTCAGAGGGCTGGGCCCCTCCCACTACTGCAAGAACACACTGTTCAGCACTGTATGGTGCATCATAAATCGTTTTTTCACTATCAATAAATTTGTATTCAATTTTAAAATTTAATAATTATACATAAACACTCACAAACACCAAAAGGAACACTCAAATGCAGTCTCCAGGGTCCAGAGGCAGAGGCACTGGCTTGGTTAGGGGAAATAAATACCATAAACTGTCCGAAGACAAATTCAGGTTAGGCACGGTCCGTCGTTCTACTGGCCGCTCCCCGAATACAAACACCAAAGTGAACCCAGCAATGTCCTAGAGAGACATGTATAATTATAAAATAATAAAATGGAGGGCTAACTCGCCATGTGCTAAATCCAATAGGGCTATATTGCCGAGGTTTACGCCAGAAAGGGTTAATTTTGCAGAAAAAACGAGGGTAGGTTTTAGTGCAGATGTGTGGAAGGGCACAAACACGATTTTCCAACGTCTGTATGGACATTGGAGAGACACTCAACGTCACAGTGGACGGAGAAAAAATTAATTTGGCTCATCAACATCACGACACTCAATGATGGAGGCCTTCTGAACCAACTCAACGCCTATATGGGCTGAAGAGAAAATTTTCCAGAGCTGTTCAACATCATCCCCACTCAAAATGATGGCAGCTGTACTCATTTTTACGGTATTGTGTCATTCAGGTACTCTCGCGACGCGTTTCGAACTTTCCCAAGGTTCTCATCAGGCGGATTGGAATGACTGCTGTCTCTTACTCACTCTACTGAAATGTGGTAGAGGGCGTGGTCCCCCTGGACTTTATAGTTCAGAGGGCTGGGCCCCTCCCACTACTGCAAGAACACACTGTTCAGCACTGTATGGTGCATCATAAATCGTTTTTTCACTATCAATAAATTTGTATTCAATTTTAAAATTTAATAATTATACATAAACACTCACAAACACCAAAAGGAACACTCAAATGCAGTCTCCAGGGTCCAGAGGCAGAGGCACTGGCTTGGTTAGGGGAAATAAATACCATAAACTGTCCGAAGACAAATTCAGGTTAGGCACGGTCCGTCGTTCTACTGGCCGCTCCCCGAATACAAACACCAAAGTGAACCCAGCAATGTCCTAGAGAGACATGTATAATTATAAAATAATAAAATGGAGGGCTAACTCGCCATGTGCTAAATCCAATAGGGCTATATTGCCGAGGTTTACGCCAGAAAGGGTTAATTTTGCAGAAAAAACGAGGGTAGGTTTTAGTGCAGATGTGTGGAAGGGCACAAACACGATTTTCCAACGTCTGTATGGACATTGGAGAGACACTCAACGTCACAGTGGACGGAGAAAAAATTAATTTGGCTCATCAACATCACGACACTCAATGATGGAGGCCTTCTGAACCAACTCAACGCCTATATGGGCTGAAGAGAAAATTTTCCAGAGCTGTTCAACATCATCCCCACTCAAAATGATGGCAGCTGTACTCATTTTTACGGTATTGTGTCATTCAGGTACTCTCGCGACGCGTTTCGAACTTTCCCAAGGTTCTCATCAGGCGGATTGGAATGACTGCTGTCTCTTACTCACTCTACTGAAATGTGGTAGAGGGCGTGGTCCCCCTGGACTTTATAGTTCAGAGGGCTGGGCCCCTCCCACTACTGCAAGAACACACTGTTCAGCACTGTATGGTGCATCATAAATCGTTTTTTCACTATCAATAAATTTGTATTCAATTTTAAAATTTAATAATTATACATAAACACTCACAAACACCAAAAGGAACACTCAAATGCAGTCTCCAGGGTCCAGAGGCAGAGGCACTGGCTTGGTTAGGGGAAATAAATACCATAAACTGTCCGAAGACAAATTCAGGTTAGGCACGGTCCGTCGTTCTACTGGCCGCTCCCCGAATACAAACACCAAAGTGAACCCAGCAATGTCCTAGAGAGACATGTATAATTATAAAATAATAAAATGGAGGGCTAACTCGCCATGTGCTAAATCCAATAGGGCTATATTGCCGAGGTTTACGCCAGAAAGGGTTAATTTTGCAGAAAAAACGAGGGTAGGTTTTAGTGCAGATGTGTGGAAGGGCACAAACACGATTTTCCAACGTCTGTATGGACATTGGAGAGACACTCAACGTCACAGTGGACGGAGAAAAAATTAATTTGGCTCATCAACATCACGACACTCAATGATGGAGGCCTTCTGAACCAACTCAACGCCTATATGGGCTGAAGAGAAAATTTTCCAGAGCTGTTCAACATCATCCCCACTCAAAATGATGGCAGCTGTACTCATTTTTACGGTATTGTGTCATTCAGGTACTCTCGCGACGCGTTTCGAACTTTCCCAAGGTTCTCATCAGGCGGATTGGAATGACTGCTGTCTCTTACTCACTCTACTGAAATGTGGTAGAGGGCGTGGTCCCCCTGGACTTTATAGTTCAGAGGGCTGGGCCCCTCCCACTACTGCAAGAACACACTGTTCAGCACTGTATGGTGCATCATAAATCGTTTTTTCACTATCAATAAATTTGTATTCAATTTTAAAATTTAATAATTATACATAAACACTCACAAACACCAAAAGGAACACTCAAATGCAGTCTCCAGGGTCCAGAGGCAGAGGCACTGGCTTGGTTAGGGGAAATAAATACCATAAACTGTCCGAAGACAAATTCAGGTTAGGCACGGTCCGTCGTTCTACTGGCCGCTCCCCGAATACAAACACCAAAGTGAACCCAGCAATGTCCTAGAGAGACATGTATAATTATAAAATAATAAAATGGAGGGCTAACTCGCCATGTGCTAAATCCAATAGGGCTATATTGCCGAGGTTTACGCCAGAAAGGGTTAATTTTGCAGAAAAAACGAGGGTAGGTTTTAGTGCAGATGTGTGGAAGGGCACAAACACGATTTTCCAACGTCTGTATGGACATTGGAGAGACACTCAACGTCACAGTGGACGGAGAAAAAATTAATTTGGCTCATCAACATCACGACACTCAATGATGGAGGCCTTCTGAACCAACTCAACGCCTATATGGGCTGAAGAGAAAATTTTCCAGAGCTGTTCAACATCATCCCCACTCAAAATGATGGCAGCTGTACTCATTTTTACGGTATTGTGTCATTCAGGTACTCTCGCGACGCGTTTCGAACTTTCCCAAGGTTCTCATCAGGCGGATTGGAATGACTGCTGTCTCTTACTCACTCTACTGAAATGTGGTAGAGGGCGTGGTACCCCTGGACTTTATAGTTCAGAGGGCTGGGCCCCTCCCACTACTGCAAGAACACACTGTTCAGCACTGTATGGTGCATCATAAATCGTTTTTTCACTATCAATAAATTTGTATTCAATTTTAAAATTTAATAATTATACATAAACACTCACAAACACCAAAAGGAACACTCAAATGCAGTCTCCAGGGTCCAGAGGCAGAGGCACTGGCTTGGTTAGGGGAAATAAATACCATAAACTGTCCGAAGACAAATTCAGGTTAGGCACGGTCCGTCGTTCTACTGGCCGCTCCCCGAATACAAACACCAAAGTGAACCCAGCAATGTCCTAGAGAGACATGTATAATTATAAAATAATAAAATGGAGGGCTAACTCGCCATGTGCTAAATCCAATAGGGCTATATTGCCGAGGTTTACGCCAGAAAGGGTTAATTTTGCAGAAAAAACGAGGGTAGGTTTTAGTGCAGATGTGTGGAAGGGCACAAACACGATTTTCCAACGTCTGTATGGACATTGGAGAGACACTCAACGTCACAGTGGACGGAGAAAAAATTAATTTGGCTCATCAACATCACGACACTCAATGATGGAGGCCTTCTGAACCAACTCAACGCCTATATGGGCTGAAGAGAAAATTTTCCAGAGCTGTTCAACATCATCCCCACTCAAAATGATGGCAGCTGTACTCATTTTTACGGTATTGTGTCATTCAGGTACTCTCGCGACGCGTTTCGAACTTTCCCAAGGTTCTCATCAGGCGGATTGGAATGACTGCTGTCTCTTACTCACTCTACTGAAATGTGGTAGAGGGCGTGGTCCCCCTGGACTTTATAGTTCAGAGGGCTGGGCCCCTCCCACTACTGCAAGAACACACTGTTCAGCACTGTATGGTGCATCATAAATCGTTTTTTCACTATCAATAAATTTGTATTCAATTTTAAAATTTAATAATTATACATAAACACTCACAAACACCAAAAGGAACACTCAAATGCAGTCTCCAGGGTCCAGAGGCAGAGGCACTGGCTTGGTTAGGGGAAATAAATACCATAAACTGTCCGAAGACAAATTCAGGTTAGGCACGGTCCGTCGTTCTACTGGCCGCTCCCCGAATACAAACACCAAAGTGAACCCAGCAATGTCCTAGAGAGACATGTATAATTATAAAATAATAAAATGGAGGGCTAACTCGCCATGTGCTAAATCCAATAGGGCTATATTGCCGAGGTTTACGCCAGAAAGGGTTAATTTTGCAGAAAAAACGAGGGTAGGTTTTAGTGCAGATGTGTGGAAGGGCACAAACACGATTTTCCAACGTCTGTATGGACATTGGAGAGACACTCAACGTCACAGTGGACGGAGAAAAAATTAATTTGGCTCATCAACATCACGACACTCAATGATGGAGGCCTTCTGAACCAACTCAACGCCTATATGGGCTGAAGAGAAAATTTTCCAGAGCTGTTCAACATCATCCCCACTCAAAATGATGGCAGCTGTACTCATTTTTACGGTATTGTGTCATTCAGGTACTCTCGCGACGCGTTTCGAACTTTCCCAAGGTTCTCATCAGGCGGATTGGAATGACTGCTGTCTCTTACTCACTCTACTGAAATGTGGTAGAGGGCGTGGTCCCCCTGGACTTTATAGTTCAGAGGGCTGGGCCCCTCCCACTACTGCAAGAACACACTGTTCAGCACTGTATGGTGCATCATAAATCGTTTTTTCACTATCAATAAATTTGTATTCAATTTTAAAATTTAATAATTATACATAAACACTCACAAACACCAAAAGGAACACTCAAATGCAGTCTCCAGGGTCCAGAGGCAGAGGCACTGGCTTGGTTAGGGGAAATAAATACCATAAACTGTCCGAAGACAAATTCAGGTTAGGCACGGTCCGTCGTTCTACTGGCCGCTCCCCGAATACAAACACCAAAGTGAACCCAGCAATGTCCTAGAGAGACATGTATAATTATAAAATAATAAAATGGAGGGCTAACTCGCCATGTGCTAAATCCAATAGGGCTATATTGCCGAGGTTTACGCCAGAAAGGGTTAATTTTGCAGAAAAAACGAGGGTAGGTTTTAGTGCAGATGTGTGGAAGGGCACAAACACGATTTTCCAACGTCTGTATGGACATTGGAGAGACACTCAACGTCACAGTGGACGGAGAAAAAATTAATTTGGCTCATCAACATCACGACACTCAATGATGGAGGCCTTCTGAACCAACTCAACGCCTATATGGGCTGAAGAGAAAATTTTCCAGAGCTGTTCAACATCATCCCCACTCAAAATGATGGCAGCTGTACTCATTTTTACGGTATTGTGTCATTCAGGTACTCTCGCGACGCGTTTCGAACTTTCCCAAGGTTCTCATCAGGCGGATTGGAATGACTGCTGTCTCTTACTCACTCTACTGAAATGTGGTAGAGGGCGTGGTCCCCCTGGACTTTATAGTTCAGAGGGCTGGGCCCCTCCCACTACTGCAAGAACACACTGTTCAGCACTGTATGGTGCATCATAAATCGTTTTTTCACTATCAATAAATTTGTATTCAATTTTAAAATTTAATAATTATACATAAACACTCACAAACACCAAAAGGAACACTCAAATGCAGTCTCCAGGGTCCAGAGGCAGAGGCACTGGCTTGGTTAGGGGAAATAAATACCATAAACTGTCCGAAGACAAATTCAGGTTAGGCACGGTCCGTCGTTCTACTGGCCGCTCCCCGAATACAAACACCAAAGTGAACCCAGCAATGTCCTAGAGAGACATGTATAATTATAAAATAATAAAATGGAGGGCTAACTCGCCATGTGCTAAATCCAATAGGGCTATATTGCCGAGGTTTACGCCAGAAAGGGTTAATTTTGCAGAAAAAACGAGGGTAGGTTTTAGTGCAGATGTGTGGAAGGGCACAAACACGATTTTCCAACGTCTGTATGGACATTGGAGAGACACTCAACGTCACAGTGGACGGAGAAAAAATTAATTTGGCTCATCAACATCACGACACTCAATGATGGAGGCCTTCTGAACCAACTCAACGCCTATATGGGCTGAAGAGAAAATTTTCCAGAGCTGTTCAACATCATCCCCACTCAAAATGATGGCAGCTGTACTCATTTTTACGGTATTGTGTCATTCAGGTACTCTCGCGACGCGTTTCGAACTTTCCCAAGGTTCTCATCAGGCGGATTGGAATGACTGCTGTCTCTTACTCACTCTACTGAAATGTGGTAGAGGGCGTGGTCCCCCTGGACTTTATAGTTCAGAGGGCTGGGCCCCTCCCACTACTGCAAGAACACACTGTTCAGCACTGTATGGTGCATCATAAATCGTTTTTTCACTATCAATAAATTTGTATTCAATTTTAAAATTTAATAATTATACATAAACACTCACAAACACCAAAAGGAACACTCAAATGCAGTCTCCAGGGTCCAGAGGCAGAGGCACTGGCTTGGTTAGGGGAAATAAATACCATAAACTGTCCGAAGACAAATTCAGGTTAGGCACGGTCCGTCGTTCTACTGGCCGCTCCCCGAATACAAACACCAAAGTGAACCCAGCAATGTCCTAGAGAGACATGTATAATTATAAAATAATAAAATGGAGGGCTAACTCGCCATGTGCTAAATCCAATAGGGCTATATTGCCGAGGTTTACGCCAGAAAGGGTTAATTTTGCAGAAAAAACGAGGGTAGGTTTTAGTGCAGATGTGTGGAAGGGCACAAACACGATTTTCCAACGTCTGTATGGACATTGGAGAGACACTCAACGTCACAGTGGACGGAGAAAAAATTAATTTGGCTCATCAACATCACGACACTCAATGATGGAGGCCTTCTGAACCAACTCAACGCCTATATGGGCTGAAGAGAAAATTTTCCAGAGCTGTTCAACATCATCCCCACTCAAAATGATGGCAGCTGTACTCATTTTTACGGTATTGTGTCATTCAGGTACTCTCGCGACGCGTTTCGAACTTTCCCAAGGTTCTCATCAGGCGGATTGGAATGACTGCTGTCTCTTACTCACTCTACTGAAATGTGGTAGAGGGCGTGGTCCCCCTGGACTTTATAGTTCAGAGGGCTGGGCCCCTCCCACTACTGCAAGAACACACTGTTCAGCACTGTATGGTGCATCATAAATCGTTTTTTCACTATCAATAAATTTGTATTCAATTTTAAAATTTAATAATTATACATAAACACTCACAAACACCAAAAGGAACACTCAAATGCAGTCTCCAGGGTCCAGAGGCAGAGGCACTGGCTTGGTTAGGGGAAATAAATACCATAAACTGTCCGAAGACAAATTCAGGTTAGGCACGGTCCGTCGTTCTACTGGCCGCTCCCCGAATACAAACACCAAAGTGAACCCAGCAATGTCCTAGAGAGACATGTATAATTATAAAATAATAAAATGGAGGGCTAACTCGCCATGTGCTAAATCCAATAGGGCTATATTGCCGAGGTTTACGCCAGAAAGGGTTAATTTTGCAGAAAAAACGAGGGTAGGTTTTAGTGCAGATGTGTGGAAGGGCACAAACACGATTTTCCAACGTCTGTATGGACATTGGAGAGACACTCAACGTCACAGTGGACGGAGAAAAAATTAATTTGGCTCATCAACATCACGACACTCAATGATGGAGGCCTTCTGAACCAACTCAACGCCTATATGGGCTGAAGAGAAAATTTTCCAGAGCTGTTCAACATCATCCCCACTCAAAATGATGGCAGCTGTACTCATTTTTACGGTATTGTGTCATTCAGGTACTCTCGCGACGCGTTTCGAACTTTCCCAAGGTTCTCATCAGGCGGATTGGAATGACTGCTGTCTCTTACTCACTCTACTGAAATGTGGTAGAGGGCGTGGTCCCCCTGGACTTTATAGTTCAGAGGGCTGGGCCCCTCCCACTACTGCAAGAACACACTGTTCAGCACTGTATGGTGCATCATAAATCGTTTTTTCACTATCAATAAATTTGTATTCAATTTTAAAATTTAATAATTATACATAAACACTCACAAACACCAAAAGGAACACTCAAATGCAGTCTCCAGGGTCCAGAGGCAGAGGCACTGGCTTGGTTAGGGGAAATAAATACCATAAACTGTCCGAAGACAAATTCAGGTTAGGCACGGTCCGTCGTTCTACTGGCCGCTCCCCGAATACAAACACCAAAGTGAACCCAGCAATGTCCTAGAGAGACATGTATAATTATAAAATAATAAAATGGAGGGCTAACTCGCCATGTGCTAAATCCAATAGGGCTATATTGCCGAGGTTTACGCCAGAAAGGGTTAATTTTGCAGAAAAAACGAGGGTAGGTTTTAGTGCAGATGTGTGGAAGGGCACAAACACGATTTTCCAACGTCTGTATGGACATTGGAGAGACACTCAACGTCACAGTGGACGGAGAAAAAATTAATTTGGCTCATCAACATCACGACACTCAATGATGGAGGCCTTCTGAACCAACTCAACGCCTATATGGGCTGAAGAGAAAATTTTCCAGAGCTGTTCAACATCATCCCCACTCAAAATGATGGCAGCTGTACTCATTTTTACGGTATTGTGTCATTCAGGTACTCTCGCGACGCGTTTCGAACTTTCCCAAGGTTCTCATCAGGCGGATTGGAATGACTGCTGTCTCTTACTCACTCTACTGAAATGTGGTAGAGGGCGTGGTCCCCCTGGACTTTATAGTTCAGAGGGCTGGGCCCCTCCCACTACTGCAAGAACACACTGTTCAGCACTGTATGGTGCATCATAAATCGTTTTTTCACTATCAATAAATTTGTATTCAATTTTAAAATTTAATAATTATACATAAACACTCACAAACACCAAAAGGAACACTCAAATGCAGTCTCCAGGGTCCAGAGGCAGAGGCACTGGCTTGGTTAGGGGAAATAAATACCATAAACTGTCCGAAGACAAATTCAGGTTAGGCACGGTCCGTCGTTCTACTGGCCGCTCCCCGAATACAAACACCAAAGTGAACCCAGCAATGTCCTAGAGAGACATGTATAATTATAAAATAATAAAATGGAGGGCTAACTCGCCATGTGCTAAATCCAATAG
The DNA here is from genome assembly GCA_026230005.1 of Gila orcuttii. Taxonomy (NCBI): domain Eukaryota; kingdom Metazoa; phylum Chordata; class Actinopteri; order Cypriniformes; family Leuciscidae; genus Gila; species Gila orcuttii. Next base: position 3,990 of record JAPDVR010000017.1, on the reverse strand, counting down.
GGCTATATTGCCGAGGTTTACGCCAGAAAGGGTTAATTTTGCAGAAAAAACGAGGGTAGGTTTTAGTGCAGATGTGTGGAAGGGCACAAACACGATTTTCCAACGTCTGTATGGACATTGGAGAGACACTCAACGTCACAGTGGACGGAGAAAAAATTAATTTGGCTCATCAACATCACGACACTCAATGATGGAGGCCTTCTGAACCAACTCAACGCCTATATGGGCTGAAGAGAAAATTTTCCAGAGCTGTTCAACATCATCCCCACTCAAAATGATGGCAGCTGTACTCATTTTTACGGTATTGTGTCATTCAGGTACTCTCGCGACGCGTTTCGAACTTTCCCAAGGTTCTCATCAGGCGGATTGGAATGACTGCTGTCTCTTACTCACTCTACTGAAATGTGGTAGAGGGCGTGGTCCCCCTGGACTTTATAGTTCAGAGGGCTGGGCCCCTCCCACTACTGCAAGAACACACTGTTCAGCACTGTATGGTGCATCATAAATCGTTTTTTCACTATCAATAAATTTGTATTCAATTTTAAAATTTAATAATTATACATAAACACTCACAAACACCAAAAGGAACACTCAAATGCAGTCTCCAGGGTCCAGAGGCAGAGGCACTGGCTTGGTTAGGGGAAATAAATACCATAAACTGTCCGAAGACAAATTCAGGTTAGGCACGGTCCGTCGTTCTACTGGCCGCTCCCCGAATACAAACACCAAAGTGAACCCAGCAATGTCCTAGAGAGACATGTATAATTATAAAATAATAAAATGGAGGGCTAACTCGCCATGTGCTAAATCCAATAGGGCTATATTGCCGAGGTTTACGCCAGAAAGGGTTAATTTTGCAGAAAAAACGAGGGTAGGTTTTAGTGCAGATGTGTGGAAGGGCACAAACACGATTTTCCAACGTCTGTATGGACATTGGAGAGACACTCAACGTCACAGTGGACGGAGAAAAAATTAATTTGGCTCATCAACATCACGACACTCAATGATGGAGGCCTTCTGAACCAACTCAACGCCTATATGGGCTGAAGAGAAAATTTTCCAGAGCTGTTCAACATCATCCCCACTCAAAATGATGGCAGCTGTACTCATTTTTACGGTATTGTGTCATTCAGGTACTCTCGCGACGCGTTTCGAACTTTCCCAAGGTTCTCATCAGGCGGATTGGAATGACTGCTGTCTCTTACTCACTCTACTGAAATGTGGTAGAGGGCGTGGTCCCCCTGGACTTTATAGTTCAGAGGGCTGGGCCCCTCCCACTACTGCAAGAACACACTGTTCAGCACTGTATGGTGCATCATAAATCGTTTTTTCACTATCAATAAATTTGTATTCAATTTTAAAATTTAATAATTATACATAAACACTCACAAACACCAAAAGGAACACTCAAATGCAGTCTCCAGGGTCCAGAGGCAGAGGCACTGGCTTGGTTAGGGGAAATAAATACCATAAACTGTCCGAAGACAAATTCAGGTTAGGCACGGTCCGTCGTTCTACTGGCCGCTCCCCGAATACAAACACCAAAGTGAACCCAGCAATGTCCTAGAGAGACATGTATAATTATAAAATAATAAAATGGAGGGCTAACTCGCCATGTGCTAAATCCAATAGGGCTATATTGCCGAGGTTTACGCCAGAAAGGGTTAATTTTGCAGAAAAAACGAGGGTAGGTTTTAGTGCAGATGTGTGGAAGGGCACAAACACGATTTTCCAACGTCTGTATGGACATTGGAGAGACACTCAACGTCACAGTGGACGGAGAAAAAATTAATTTGGCTCATCAACATCACGACACTCAATGATGGAGGCCTTCTGAACCAACTCAACGCCTATATGGGCTGAAGAGAAAATTTTCCAGAGCTGTTCAACATCATCCCCACTCAAAATGATGGCAGCTGTACTCATTTTTACGGTATTGTGTCATTCAGGTACTCTCGCGACGCGTTTCGAACTTTCCCAAGGTTCTCATCAGGCGGATTGGAATGACTGCTGTCTCTTACTCACTCTACTGAAATGTGGTAGAGGGCGTGGTCCCCCTGGACTTTATAGTTCAGAGGGCTGGGCCCCTCCCACTACTGCAAGAACACACTGTTCAGCACTGTATGGTGCATCATAAATCGTTTTTTCACTATCAATAAATTTGTATTCAATTTTAAAATTTAATAATTATACATAAACACTCACAAACACCAAAAGGAACACTCAAATGCAGTCTCCAGGGTCCAGAGGCAGAGGCACTGGCTTGGTTAGGGGAAATAAATACCATAAACTGTCCGAAGACAAATTCAGGTTAGGCACGGTCCGTCGTTCTACTGGCCGCTCCCCGAATACAAACACCAAAGTGAACCCAGCAATGTCCTAGAGAGACATGTATAATTATAAAATAATAAAATGGAGGGCTAACTCGCCATGTGCTAAATCCAATAGGGCTATATTGCCGAGGTTTACGCCAGAAAGGGTTAATTTTGCAGAAAAAACGAGGGTAGGTTTTAGTGCAGATGTGTGGAAGGGCACAAACACGATTTTCCAACGTCTGTATGGACATTGGAGAGACACTCAACGTCACAGTGGACGGAGAAAAAATTAATTTGGCTCATCAACATCACGACACTCAATGATGGAGGCCTTCTGAACCAACTCAACGCCTATATGGGCTGAAGAGAAAATTTTCCAGAGCTGTTCAACATCATCCCCACTCAAAATGATGGCAGCTGTACTCATTTTTACGGTATTGTGTCATTCAGGTACTCTCGCGACGCGTTTCGAACTTTCCCAAGGTTCTCATCAGGCGGATTGGAATGACTGCTGTCTCTTACTCACTCTACTGAAATGTGGTAGAGGGCGTGGTCCCCCTGGACTTTATAGTTCAGAGGGCTGGGCCCCTCCCACTACTGCAAGAACACACTGTTCAGCACTGTATGGTGCATCATAAATCGTTTTTTCACTATCAATAAATTTGTATTCAATTTTAAAATTTAATAATTATACATAAACACTCACAAACACCAAAAGGAACACTCAAATGCAGTCTCCAGGGTCCAGAGGCAGAGGCACTGGCTTGGTTAGGGGAAATAAATACCATAAACTGTCCGAAGACAAATTCAGGTTAGGCACGGTCCGTCGTTCTACTGGCCGCTCCCCGAATACAAACACCAAAGTGAACCCAGCAATGTCCTAGAGAGACATGTATAATTATAAAATAATAAAATGGAGGGCTAACTCGCCATGTGCTAAATCCAATAGGGCTATATTGCCGAGGTTTACGCCAGAAAGGGTTAATTTTGCAGAAAAAACGAGGGTAGGTTTTAGTGCAGATGTGTGGAAGGGCACAAACACGATTTTCCAACGTCTGTATGGACATTGGAGAGACACTCAACGTCACAGTGGACGGAGAAAAAATTAATTTGGCTCATCAACATCACGACACTCAATGATGGAGGCCTTCTGAACCAACTCAACGCCTATATGGGCTGAAGAGAAAATTTTCCAGAGCTGTTCAACATCATCCCCACTCAAAATGATGGCAGCTGTACTCATTTTTACGGTATTGTGTCATTCAGGTACTCTCGCGACGCGTTTCGAACTTTCCCAAGGTTCTCATCAGGCGGATTGGAATGACTGCTGTCTCTTACTCACTCTACTGAAATGTGGTAGAGGGCGTGGTCCCCCTGGACTTTATAGTTCAGAGGGCTGGGCCCCTCCCACTACTGCAAGAACACACTGTTCAGCACTGTATGGTGCATCATAAATCGTTTTTTCACTATCAATAAATTTGTATTCAATTTTAAAATTTAATAATTATACATAAACACTCACAAACACCAAAAGGAACACTCAAATGCAGTCTCCAGGGTCCAGAGGCAGAGGCACTGGCTTGGTTAGGGGAAATAAATACCATAAACTGTCCGAAGACAAATTCAGGTTAGGCACGGTCCGTCGTTCTACTGGCCGCTCCCCGAATACAAACAC